>OX235277.1:4286800-4619710 GCA_944472155.2 Trichobilharzia szidati
TGACAGCAGTTCAACTGGACTGTTTTAAATCTGGCAAAAATGCGCATCTAAGCTAGACTGAGGAGTACTCAGACACTATACATAAACAAATATTCCAATAATTCAGATATCTCCATAGTATTCTCACAAAATGATGGTTTTTGAGCAGTAAGTGGTTTTCATGTGTTGTTCACGGAGTGGTGTCAGTTAGAGAACCACTGATAATCAGCGTGGAGTACTCGACAGCAGTTTCATCCTAGTTTGAAAATCATTGGCGGTACGCACCCACCTAGGGGGGTCGTACCCAGGACCTTCCGGTTACAGGGCCAGGTCGTTTAAAATTCAGCCACTGGGACTCTTACTGATACTAATCCATGATCAACTCGTAAAAACAAAAATAATCCTTACAAACCAACTATAGAAAATTAATCTGAAGCTCGCTAGTGACTACTGGCTACAGGACGGAGTTTCCTGGAGTTCTAGCAAGAAGTCGTGACTAGTGAGGTCCATCTAGTCACGTGTTAGGATAGATGTACACCGACGACATCGGTTGGGGTAGAATTCGTCAGTTGGGGCTTGAATCGGGTCCCAGTGGCTGAATGGTATACGAGCTTGCCTTGTGAGCTTGAGGTTCTAGGTTCGAACCCCAGTGATTGCGTGCTGCCAATGATTCCCAAACTAGGATGAAACAGCAGCTGTCCAGCACTCCCTAGTTTTCATTGGTTCTCTAACTGATATCAATCCATGATCAACTCGTGAAAACAAATATAAATAATTGATAACAGTTAGAGAATCTTTGGAAACCAGGAAGTACTGGACTGCTGTTTCATCCTGGTTTTGGAGTCATCGGTATTAAGCACCCACTGAGGTTCGAACCTAGGACAATACGGTTACAAGGCAAGCTCGCATACCATTCAGACGCTGGTATCAACCCCCTGTCAAACTCGTAAAAACAAATTTAATCCTTAAAAACCAACTCTTGAATATATACATAATACTTGTTTTGGAATTTCATCATGAATTGACATCGGTTAGGAAACAGTTTGAAAACCTGGGATTACTGACCACCTGTTTCGCCCCAGTAGTTTGAGACTCTTCATCAGTACACATGCACCACAGCGGGTTAAACCCAATACTTTCTGGTTGCAAGGTTACTGAGCTCGTAGACCATTCATTAGCCACTGAGACCCGATCCAATGACTAGCCCATGAATTCTAACTTCTGCTAACTCATGATGAAATCCTGAAACCAATCAGATCGCTGCAAACCGACACTTGAATATCAATCTGATGTTCACTAGTGACTGGCCATATTCAGGTAGGTAGGTACTGCAGGTTGGTTGTGAATACAAATACTTGCCATGGACAACATTGCTTAGTGGTCGTGCTATATCATGAATTGTCAGAAGTTAAAATTCATGGTTTGGACGTTGGATCGGGTCCCAATGGCTAAATGAATGATCTACGAGCTCGTCTTGTAACAAGAAGGTCCTGGGTTCAACCTCAGTGAGTGCGCAATGCTGAAGAGTTCGGGAAGAATTAGACGAAACAGCTGTCCACTACTTCTAGCTGGTTTTCCAATGGTTGCCTAACCAATTTCAGTTCATGATAAAATCCTGAAAACGATTAAATCCCTGCAAATTAACATTTGAACATAATACTTTAGTTCACCAGTAGTAATTACAGCTTTATTCCGCGAAATTCGTTTAAACATAATACAGAATTCTTACCAAGTTTCACTGCAAGGTATTTACTTCAGGTGGAAAATCCTCAAATAATACTATAATCTGTAATATACTTCGATGTTACTTCACAATATTCTTCGTACATTTCCTTCAAAAACTCCCAACAGCAGGTAGACATTTGTTTGAGTATGAATTGCATCTCATTGTGGTTATTAGAAAAATGAAAAACAAATTGAAATGAAGAGTAAAACTTGGTTACAGGATTTCATCATGGGCTGACACTGGTTAGAGAACCACTGGAAAACCTGGGAGTACTGGACAGCTGTTTCGTCCCAGTTTGAGACTCTTCATCAGTACGCTGGTCACTGAAAGTCGTAACCAGTGCGGTGCAGCAGGTCGGGTGTGAGGACAAATACTCGCCGAAGACATTGGCTAGCGGTTGCGCTATATCGTGAATTGTCAGAAGTTTGAAGTCGTGGGGGACTGGATCGTGTCCCAGTGGCTGATGAGCTCGCCTTGTAACCAGAAGGTCCTGGGTTCGAACCCCGGTGGGCGCGTACTGCTGTAGAGTCTTAAACCAAGACGAAACAGCTGTCCAGTACTCCCAGGTTTACAATGGTTCTCTAATCAATGTCAGCTCATGATGAAATTCTGTAACCAATCAACTTAATCCCTACAAAACCAATACTTGAAGAGTGAAATTGTTGCCATTTGACAGATGGAAAATTTCAGGTAACTTAGTGTGATTTAAGCAGAGAAGACATTCAGCGAAGAGACTCTAATCAGTGAATTCATTCACATACTGTACAGTCGCATTTATATATAAATCATTTTGTGTGTATATGCGTGTACATGAGGTCTGTCAAGTTTAGATAATTAATGAGGTAATACAAGAATGATCGAATATAGAAACAAGGTTAATTAGACAGCAACTAAACTAAGATTAAGTTAGTAAGTTAGACGACCTAATATAATTGACTAAAATGTTTCAACTTAGGTCAGGGTAGCAACAGAGGTAATTACAGGTAGAGACTAAGTACAGGTGGGTTAGAGAATAATGCCATTTAAATTAGGAGTAAAGTTGAGCAAATAAATTGGATGACGAAACACAAATGACTAGAAATTGAGCCTTGTTTAAGTCAGTAATAGTGATGATGAAGTGTAGAAATTAAATTAAATTGTAAAATATTACAATTGAAAAGAAAAAATAATACTAATGAAGAGACAGAAAAAAAGGGAGAATTTACTCGTCGAGTATTAAGATAGATTACGTTCATTGCAAGTGAAGTGATTGAACGCACTTCTTCTGTATGCAGAGTTCAGTACTTAGCAAGTGAACTGCCATTGATTCTGCAGTTTGAAGACGTTTGATCAGTACACCTTTAGGAAGACTGTTTTGTATTCTCTAGACGACTTTGAAGTTTGTTTGGGGTGTAGCTTGGTGTCCAGAATCTACCAGATTTTCTAAGATACAGCTGCGGAGGCTTCGCTTTTGTCCGCTGTAAAACCATCCTGATAAGTGTTCAGTGATACGTTTGGATAGTGAACGCTGTCCACGGCCGACATACCTGGCTCCACACGAGCAGGTGAATTTGTCAATACACATTAATGAGGCCAACAGTGGTAGCTTATCCTTCATGTTCAAACAAATCATAGGTTTCATGGAGAAGGTTAATCGTAGTTCAGCTGCGAAGAAGGTTTTCTTAAGTGAACGCAACATTTCGATTTTTCAGTGTTTCCGCAGATAAACCTCCATTGAATTGAAGGTTCATGTAGATGAAGTTTTTTTCGAGACGCTAAACGTTGGCGGCTTTTGCGGTCAAGGATTCACAGATTTTGCAATAAATCCCTCTGTATAATAATTTTCGGCAAGGATTCTCTTGAGATTGTCCATTTCATCTTCCATGGTATCCGAGGTGCAAATTCTGAGAAGCCAATAGCTGAGTCAACCGATCAGCTTTCGTTTGGTGTGATTTAAGCAGGCCGCCATTCACTATTCAATATTCAATTTATCATTTGTATCCATTGACAAAATGTATTTAAATTAACTATTGAGGTAAGGATAAATAATTTTCTGGAAAAATAAATAATAGAATCAACAGGTTATATTATAATAATTATTATTATTCCTGAAGCTTAGATTTCAAATATGTAAAAGTATGAGTAACTTTCAGCAACACAAAAAATAAAACACGAGAACCATTTAAGGACACATGGAACAATAAGCCTCTTGATTATCTCATTGTAATCACGAAATAGAAAAAGAGAACACTGCTGAAGTTGAGGCATGGGGAGTAGCTGGAGATGGCAGAGGGGTGGGGTGAATGTTTGAGCAGTATGGTTTTTTTTTCAGTAGAAAACATTTGCCCTTAAAACGAAAAGAGAACAATGCTCAAATATCTCTTTGCATATAAAGAATAATAATGGGAAGCTTTATTTTTTATAAATCCCATAATCGATATTATCATTCTTATTTTTATGAAAAGAAGAATTTTAACTAAGATTTCATTTCATGAGTTTGTCTGTAAGGATTTGATTTATTTCTGAAATGATATTAGTTAGAGATGCTGACTAGTGACTGGCCACCAGACAAAGTTGCTTAGATTTCTAATATGAAGTCATTGCCCCGTGGGGTCCACCACCAAGTCAGGAGGAAGGAGAAATACTCTGCGCTGATGACATTGTCTAGTGCGAGTCAAGCTTAAATAATAATAAGCCTACAAGCTTACCATAAAACCGACAGATTCTTGGTTCGAACCCATGTGGTGGGTGTGTACTCCTAATGAGTCCCAGTCTAGGGCGAAACGGCTGTCTAATATACCCCGTTAGTTTTCAGTAGTTCCCCAGCTGATATCAATTCCATATCAAACTAAAGACGTGTTTGCCAATTTTCTATAGTTTGATTTGTAAGGATTAGTTATGTTTTACGATTTGATCACGGACTGATATCAGTTAGAGAACCATTGAAAACCAGGGAGTACTGGACAGCTGTTTCGTCCCAGTTTGAGACTCTTCATCAGTACGCTGGTCACTGAAAGTCGTAACCAGTGCGGTGCAGCAGGTCGGGTGTGAGGACAAATACTCGCCGAAGACATTGGCTAGCGGTTGCGCTATATCGTGAATTGTCAGAAGTTTGAAGTCGTGGGGGACTGGATCGTGTCCCAGTGGCTGATGAGCTCGCCTTGTAACCAGAAGGTCCTGGGTTCGAACCCCGGTGGGCGCGTACTGCTGTAGAGTCTTAAACCAAGACGAAACAGCTGTCCAGTACTCCCAGGTTTACAATGGTTCTCTAATCAATGTCAGCTCATGATGAAATTCTGTAACCAATCAACTTAATCCCTACAAAACCAATACTTGAAGAGTGAAATTGTTGCCATTTGACAGATGGAAAATTTCAGGTAACTTAGTGTGATTTAAGCAGAGAAGACATTCAGCGAAGAGACTCTAATCAGTGAATTCATTCACATACTGTACAGTCGCATTTATATATAAATCATTTTGTGTGTATATGCGTGTACATGAGGTCTGTCAAGTTTAGATAATTAATGAGGTAATACAAGAATGATCGAATATAGAAACAAGGTTAATTAGACAGCAACTAAACTAAGATTAAGTTAGTAAGTTAGACGACCTAATATAATTGACTAAAATGTTTCAACTTAGGTCAGGGTAGCAACAGAGGTAATTACAGGTAGAGACTAAGTACAGGTGGGTTAGAGAATAATGCCATTTAAATTAGGAGTAAAGTTGAGCAAATAAATTGGATGACGAAACACAAATGACTAGAAATTGAGCCTTGTTTAAGTCAGTAATAGTGATGATGAAGTGTAGAAATTAAATTAAATTGTAAAATATTACAATTGAAAAGAAAAAATAATACTAATGAAGAGACAGAAAAAAAGGGAGAATTTACTCGTCGAGTATTAAGATAGATTACGTTCATTGCAAGTGAAGTGATTGAACGCACTTCTTCTGTATGCAGAGTTCAGTACTTAGCAAGTGAACTGCCATTGATTCTGCAGTTTGAAGACGTTTGATCAGTACACCTTTAGGAAGACTGTTTTGTATTCTCTAGACGACTTTGAAGTTTGTTTGGGGTGTAGCTTGGTGTCCAGAATCTACCAGATTTTCTAAGATACAGCTGCGGAGGCTTCGCTTTTGTCCGCTGTAAAACCATCCTGATAAGTGTTCAGTGATACGTTTGGATAGTGAACGCTGTCCACGGCCGACATACCTGGCTCCACACGAGCAGGTGAATTTGTCAATACACATTAATGAGGCCAACAGTGGTAGCTTATCCTTCATGTTCAAACAAATCATAGGTTTCATGGAGAAGGTTAATCGTAGTTCAGCTGCGAAGAAGGTTTTCTTAAGTGAACGCAACATTTCGATTTTTCAGTGTTTCCGCAGATAAACCTCCATTGAATTGAAGGTTCATGTAGATGAAGTTTTTTTCGAGACGCTAAACGTTGGCGGCTTTTGCGGTCAAGGATTCACAGATTTTGCAATAAATCCCTCTGTATAATAATTTTCGGCAAGGATTCTCTTGAGATTGTCCATTTCATCTTCCATGGTATCCGAGGTGCAAATTCTGAGAAGCCAATAGCTGAGTCAACCGATCAGCTTTCGTTTGGTGTGATTTAAGCAGGCCGCCATTCACTATTCAATATTCAATTTATCATTTGTATCCATTGACAAAATGTATTTAAATTAACTATTGAGGTAAGGATAAATAATTTTCTGGAAAAATAAATAATAGAATCAACAGGTTATATTATAATAATTATTATTATTCCTGAAGCTTAGATTTCAAATATGTAAAAGTATGAGTAACTTTCAGCAACACAAAAAATAAAACACGAGAACCATTTAAGGACACATGGAACAATAAGCCTCTTGATTATCTCATTGTAATCACGAAATAGAAAAAGAGAACACTGCTGAAGTTGAGGCATGGGGAGTAGCTGGAGATGGCAGAGGGGTGGGGTGAATGTTTGAGCAGTATGGTTTTTTTTTCAGTAGAAAACATTTGCCCTTAAAACGAAAAGAGAACAATGCTCAAATATCTCTTTGCATATAAAGAATAATAATGGGAAGCTTTATTTTTTATAAATCCCATAATCGATATTATCATTCTTATTTTTATGAAAAGAAGAATTTTAACTAAGATTTCATTTCATGAGTTTGTCTGTAAGGATTTGATTTATTTCTGAAATGATATTAGTTAGAGATGCTGACTAGTGACTGGCCACCAGACAAAGTTGCTTAGATTTCTAATATGAAGTCATTGCCCCGTGGGGTCCACCACCAAGTCAGGAGGAAGGAGAAATACTCTGCGCTGATGACATTGTCTAGTGCGAGTCAAGCTTAAATAATAATAAGCCTACAAGCTTACCATAAAACCGACAGATTCTTGGTTCGAACCCATGTGGTGGGTGTGTACTCCTAATGAGTCCCAGTCTAGGGCGAAACGGCTGTCTAATATACCCCGTTAGTTTTCAGTAGTTCCCCAGCTGATATCAATTCCATATCAAACTAAAGACGTGTTTGCCAATTTTCTATAGTTTGATTTGTAAGGATTAGTTATGTTTTACGATTTGATCACGGACTGATATCAGTTAGAGAACCATTGAAAACCAGGGAGTACTGGACAGCTGCTGTTTCATCCTAGTTTGGGAATCATCGGCAGTACGCACCCACTGGGATTCGAACCCAGGACCTTCCGGTTACAAGGCAAGCTCGTATACCATTCAGCCACTGGGACCCAATTCAATGGCTCATGAATTCTAACTTCTACCAATTCGTGATTTTAGCGCGACCCCAACTATTGTCGTTGGTGGGACATCCATCCACACACGTGACTTCTAATTGGACCTCACTGGTCACGACTTCTCACTAGAACTGCAGGAAGCTCCAACCTGTAGCAAGTCACTAGCGAGCATCAGAATAATTATCAAATCGTAAAACATAACTAATCCTTACAAATCAAACTATAGAAAATTATTCTGATGCTCGCTAGTGACTTGCTACAGGTTGGAGCTTCCTGCAGTTCTAGTGAGAAGTCGTGACCAGTGAGGTCCAATTAGAAGTCACGTGTGGATGGATTTCCACCAACGGCAATAGTTGGGGTCGCGCTAAAATCACGAATTGGTAGAAGTTAGAATTCATGAGCCATTGAATCGGGTCCCAGTGTTTGCCAATTGTCAATTCCTGTGTTTTGTTGAGAATTAGTATTAACTCATTACTATATGTGCAAAACTTGGGCACTGTGATACTAAGTAATTCCATATTAGTTTGTTTATTAGATGTATCACTCTGTCAGTGAAACAGTATTATTTACTGGATGACACAGTTTCGAACAAAATTTATTGTTCATAATCATATCAATTGTAATCACACGACTTTGAAACTTGAGTTTTATAGTTTTCTTTGTTATCTCCTATTTGTCGTATGGGTAGTAGAATTTTTCAGATATCTTGGACAGGTGATGAATCATTCCTATTACATGTATTTGCAGTTGATTCGATAAACAAAGCTTCTGTTATCAATCTCGCCCTCCATTCACCCTGTTACATCAGATTTTAAAACTGTCATCTTATCCCATCCTATTGTATGGTTGTGTGTGATTGCATGTAGTGAGTGCTATGGTTGGACTGTTCTCTAGATTTCTTATCTTATTTCGGTCAACCAATCTAGATTTTGCAAAGTTTTTATGTTTGGCTAGTCTGACTGCCCTTGTTCAACTAGTTTGACCTATGTATTTGACCTGACAATCATTGCAGACAGGGTATTAGAAAAACTTAATTGTTTTGTTTTAAAGGCTCCACAGGATTGATCCTTTAACCGAAAAAGCTTGTTTCCAATTGAGTTTGTGGTTGGTGTGAATGCCAGCCACTTTTATTACTGCCTTGTTAAGAATTCTGTGTAAGGCTTCCGAGGTTCCTTCCTTGTATGGAATTACTACTGATGATTTAGATTCCTTATTGTTGGTGTCGTCGTTAATATTATTATTATTATCATTATCACTATCGCTACTATCATTATTTATTTCATTTTTACATTTCCTTACATATTTCTTGACTAATTTATCCGGGTAATTATTAAATTTCAAGGCTTCTTTTATGTGTATCACTTCCTGTCTTAGATTTTTCTTGGTGCTACTTAATTTTTGTGCTTTGTCATTTAAACATTTCACCAATCCTATTTTCACTGACATAGGATGGGATGATCGGAGGTCTAAATATCTGTTTGAGTGTGTGGGTTTCCTGTAAACACTAGTGTTTAACTTCCCATCTTTTTTCCTCTTTACGTTGCAATCTAACATTGGGAGCTCCCCTTCCTGATTTTCCAATTCATAAGTTAATTAAATTGCTTCAACCTTTGAGTTGATGTGTTCGAAACACCTATCTATAACTTGTATTCTAAGTACAGTGCATGTGCCATCTATATACCTCCACCATACTTTTGGGGTGGAGGTGAACGTTTCAGTCGGTAAACTTTCCCACTTATCCATGAATATATCTGCTACAACTGGGGATATCGGTGATTCCATGGCAACTCCTTCAGTTTGTTCGTATATTTTCCCTTGAAATTTAAATACTGTGGAAGTCAAGCATAGCTGTACTCCCAGCATTATGTCCTCAAGTGGCACTTTTGTCCTAAGTTCGAGGTCTTAGTCAGAAATGAGTTCGTTTCTGACTGCCTCCATAGCCATATTTATTGGTATACGTGTGTATAAACTGACAATGTCAAGACTAACCATTTTTTTTCTTCATTATCTAATTTTAAATTATCTAATCTATGTTTTAGTTCATAAGAATTTGTTAGTCTAGATTTCGAGTGTCTTTTAAAGGGATATTATACCATGGCTAAATATTTAGATAATTCATAAGTAGGTGGATTTCTAAAATTAACTATGGTCCTAATAGGGTATCCTGACTTATGAACTTTAACAACACCATACATCTTACTGGGGTTATTAGTTTTGGGCACTAAATTAAACTATTTGGACTCACCTAGAAACGGCTTCATTCAGCGTATAAGATCCGCTGTGGATTTCTTAACTTTATTCATGACGGTGTCTATTGATTTATTAATTTCCACATATGGTTCTGTTTGTATGTGAGTATTTACCTTGTCCAAATAGTCTAATTTGTTTAATACTACTGTTGCATTTCCTTCGTCTGACTTTGTGATAACTATATCCTTGTTATTCTTAAGGTGTTTCAGGGCTTCTATCTCTTGTTTTGTCAGGTTGGATTTTCCACCTTTTTAATGTCAGTGCACATTGTGCTCATATTTCATCAGCCGTATTTCATCAGATTCATCACCTGTCCCCGATATCTGGAAAATTTTACTACCCGGACGACGACAAACAGGAGAAGACAAAGGAAATTATAAAACTCAAGTGTCAAAGTCGTGTGATTACAATTGATGATATGATTATGAACAGTAATAAATTGTGTTCGAAATGTCGTCCAGTAAATACTAATATTGTTTCACTGTGTGATATAATATCTAATAAACAAACTAATATGGAAGCATTAACTCATGTTTTGTATGTTTCAATGAAGATGACTGAAATTAACTGGCGTGTTGCTGCGTTAGTCAGAAGGCACAGTGAACCAGTATTTAAATACATAATAATAATTTTTGCTTTATTCCAAAATCAGTACGAATGATACAACAAGGAATTTTCAGCATTCAGTACAATATTGCATCTAATTTACTCAAAAACGACAACAACAAAAATTAATAAACGAAATAATCATTACATAATAGTGATAACAAAACGTTTTTATAGCAGCTATGTAGCAATTACAATATACGATAAGGAGAAAAATACGCATAAAGTATAAAATTGTAGTAATAATAGTAATAACAACTAAAATAAAAATAGCAAAGTTATAATTAAACAATAGAAAGGGTGACACCATAAAATTACAGAAAGATGAACAATAAAAGGGTCGATTCACTATGCTAATTACATAGTAACTTCTTATATGTTTCACGTCTAACAGAGTCTCCATCACATAAAATACGGGCTAAATAGGGTATAGTAGAATTTCTGTACTTAGTGGTGCGAGTATATAACTTCTTATATTGACTTCTCGTTCTACCTGATTAAATACAAGGGGATAGTTGTGAATAAAGCGGGTGCAGAGGGTCTGACAGTACGGCCTCTGCCCATTTTGTACAGGAATTTATGTGTCTCTCGACCATATTATTGGCCAGCTCACGCAGTGGCAAACCACAAGCCCTACTCACAGCATTTAATACCCTTCGTAATATGATATAGTCTTCGTTTGAGAAGTCCAGGAAGGATTAGTGGAGAGCAACAGAGTACAATAGGTAAAATACAGGAGTTTACAAACTGCACAAGTAAGGGTTGGTTGAAACCTGATTGTCTTCACTTTAAAATGTAGAAGGTGAGACGAAACATTTTCTTAGAAATTGATAAGATGGGGGATGACCATGAAAGGTCGGAGGAAAGAACTAATCTAAGGTATTTAATGCTTGACTTGGTTTCAGTTTCAGTGCAGTCTATGCTACAGGCATCATGGGAACTAACTGGTTCATGTATGTCACGTCAGTGCTTGAAAGTAAAGTAAACTGCCTGATATTTGGAAGGATTTAACATAAGACCATTTGACTTAGACCACTTGCTGATGTCCAACAGAAAGCTATTAAGTTTGAAGCAGTCAGACTCCGAAGTGATAGGCAGTGATACAGTCAGATCATCAGCATATTTGACAAAGTTAGTTTCGTTTAAATGAGGCGGGTCGTGTAGGAAGAAAGAAAAAAGAAAAGGAAAGAGGACGCTGCCTGGAGGAACACCGGCTTTTGTAAGCGAGGCAGAAGAAGATTTCCCATTACATACAGCATACTGCATTCTATCAGAAAAATAAAAATGCAACCAACTCTTAGCCCAGGATCCCGTTTGCGTCAAGGAGAGCTTATTTAATAAAAGGCCCCTAGGTACAGAGTCAAACGCAGATGTGTAGTCTAGGAAAGCACCACGAACATATTTGGCACCTTTGTCTAAACAAGAAACAACATTATGATAAAAGACATTCGCAGCATCCAAGGTACATCTACCCTGTTTGAATGCGAATTGCTCAGGATCAATAAAAGGTTTCAATGAAGGTTCAAGACGAAGCTGAGGTAATTTTCTCATCAATTCTAGAAAAGGAGAAGTAAGTGCAAAAGGCCTAAATTTAATATCAGTACCAGAAGTTGGTTTTAGTATGGGGATAGTTTTAATGTTTTTTCCATGCAGAAGGTAGAACATTACTGGAAAAAGAAGCATTAAAAATGTCAGTAAGAGGGTAACGCAAAATATCACCATAGTTCCTGAGGACAAGGGCAGGTACACCATCAGGACCGAGGCTTTGGGAAGGCTTAAGAGACCGGAGACATTAGGCACATCAAGGGTATTAAAATCACCAAAATTATTGTCTATATGATTTGTATCATTAGGAAGGATATCGACAGAGGAGCGTATGAAAGACTTATTAAGAGTGTCAACATTAAGAGATGGGACAGAAGTACACCTCTTACCATTTGTAATTTCTTTAAAAAGTTTCCACAAACTAGAAGGGGTTTTATATGACAAGAATCTTTGGTTATATAAAACATTTAGTCTTTGCATTTCGAGTTTTATCAGAGTATTTAACTTTTTTGCACCTGACTTATCATTTGTTTTGAACAACAGTTGTTTATCTCTACGTAGGTTTTTCAGATGTGGAGAAGAGAAATGGTCAAATCGAGTGAATAATGTTTCTTTAGTACAAAAAATTGCGCAACAGAATTTAAGGTAATCTGTAGTTTTTGTTCTATTCTAATGATGTACCGAATTTTCAGCGCCGTTTGTCTTTTCGTTCATGATCTTCAAATAAAAGGTTAATTGAGAATAGATCCTGTGAAACAATGCTGTCTGACCTGAAGCGTAAACCAATCCATCCCAATATCTCTTCTCTGTCTCGAGGAATAACCGACATTTGATTCGGTGCTAGATATAAGATGCTCTGGAGTGCATTTTTTCAACTGTCATCTAATTTATTGGGATAAACTCCTATCAAGGATAATTCTCCTGCTCATGTTTATTGGAAACTTACGAATCAGCCGATTTTAAATACGCACAGAGTTCATTTTAAACAAAAATCAATCGATCAGTATACGCATACACTAATAATATATACATATATATATATACGCAATATTAAACACAATTCCGAACAATAATAATCATGCAAAATGAAAACCTTTCAGCATCACACATTCGGATGAAAAGCATCCAGTTACCAGGGCAAAGAAAGACTGATAACCGCTTCTTTCTGAATGCATAAATCAGGTTTTAGGCGCTTGATGGAAATGGCTTCAGCAAACTTAAAGAGAATTGAACTCTTTTGTCTATTGATAATTTTGAACGACTTTTCGACATCAACCTCATGACTCGTGTCAAGAAGGTGCCTGGCGATGGCGCTGTTTAAAGCATTTGTTCCCTTTAGACGTAAGCTTTTAGGTACATGTTCAGAAAATCGTAGATATACCCTTCTTTCTGTTCTTCTAATGTAACTGCTCCTGCAGATACATGTAAATTTGTATATACAGTTGGAGTTATTATGAGAACGATATCTTTCGATTTTTGATTGCATCAAAGAGCAAGTTGTTCGATAGACAGGGACGAGCTTAGCTGCAGGATAGGCTATGGTTAGTGATGTGCTCAGCTTTCTGCTGATCATCACTGCAATGTTTTCACCTTTATAATCAAGTTGAATGTAGATTGACGTTTTTCTTACTGCGATTTGTTTAACATTTGTGACTTCGGATCTTCCATGCTTGTTGATGACCCTTTGAGGTTACCCATAGCTCTTCAATGTCTTTTCAAGAATCTCAAATTCTTCCTGTAATTTCTCTATAGAGCATATTCTCCTCGCTCTATAGTACAGAGTCTTGACTAGACCACGTTTAAAGCTATTTGGACAAAAGCTATTAAAATGTAAGTATTGTCCTTTCCATGTAGACTTTTGATAAATTGACTTTTAAAGACCACCGTCTTCTAGGCGTTCCATGGCGATATTTTAATTATTCACCATAGTAAATAATTCTATGAGAGGACATATTTCATGAGATTTAAGCAAACTGACTCAGGGAACCTCTATGCAATATGCATTGATGGAGGTTTTTGGTAGCTTAAGTCTTAAACAGGCAGCTGAAGGAACAAATCCTACTTACAACGAATTTGAATCTTCTAACAGCAATTCGTTTGTTCTCAATTAATGGAGACAGAATATAATAATAATTTGCTTTATTCCAAAACAGTACTTATGATACAGAATGGAATTCTCAGCGTTTTTACTACAGTAGTGCATCCAGTTTATACATTAACAATAAATAAAATTTTACATAGACTATGGGTAGTCGCAGTTAATTCTGACAATAACATATTAACTGATTAAAAATGCCGATTAAAATTTTCAAAAGAATAGATACGGAACAAAGAGTACTCTTTACGATAAATTCATCATCGGGTTCTACAATTATATATACATTATAGTGAATGAATAAATTAGTCTTATGAACGACATTAATAGTGCCGTTTGAACAACATCAAATCAATAATATTGATAAATTACAGCTGAACAGCATCAACATAAAATAAACTGAACGTCAGAAGAATTATGAAAGATAATCGCCCTACCATGCTCTAGCTAGATGGTTAGTAAATATTCTCAAACCAATGCATGAGAAGATAGTGAAACATAGCGTCAAAGATTTATTTGAATTCGTAGACAAAATCAAAGATATTAATATCAAGGACAAAACCATGATATCTCTGGACATAACATCATTATTCACAAATACACCTCTAATAGAAACAGTTAATTATATATGTGAACGAGTGGACAAGCAGTCGATAAACACTGGCATCCATATTGAAATCCTAAAAGAATTGATATTAAGATGTACCATGAATGTAAACTTCAAATTTGACGGCACGCTTCACAGGCAAGTGGATGGGGTGGCAATGGGCTCTCCATTGGGTCCCATTCTGGCTGATTTCTTTCTAAGTAAGCTAGAAAATGGACCTCTGAACAACCTTATCAGTAAGCTCTCATTTTATTGCCGATATATGGATGATACCTTCATTCTTTGTGATAATGGTTCTGATAGGAGTACAGTAATTACTGAATTCAATGAAGTACATTCGACTATGAAATTCACATGCAAAGAGGAATTCTAAGACAAAATTGCCTTCCTGGATGTCCTACTTACAGGAAAACCAGACGGTAGCATAAGAAGAAATCTGCATAGAGAAAGCACTTGGACAGGACAATGTACACACTTTCACAGCTTCGTTCTTATCAATTACAAAAGAAATTTAGTAAAGACCCTCAGCCACAGAGTTCAAGCTATATACTCAGAGGAAGTAACTGAAGATGAATTAAGCATTGTATATGATACTTTGGTCAAAAATGGTTATCTTGACAAATTTATCAAGAAACACATGACAAAGAAAGCGGAAAAGGACTACTCACTGTCTGTAAACAAGAAGCCTTTATATATGTGACTACAATTCATGGGCGATATACCAAGTGAGATAATTACGAAGAAATTAAGAAAATCAGTTCAAAGAGCTTTTAATGCTGGCGAACTACACGTATTATTCTCTACACGACCGATGGTGCTACCTCGACTGAAAGATGAAGTACCTAGACTAGCTATCCACTTCTAATTTTATCTATCAATTCAACTGCGCTTGTGGAGCAAGCTATATTGGCCGTTGTTCTAGGAACTTGATTTTTCGTGCTCTCTCAAGAACATATCCCACTATGGCTAAGTAAAGGTGTAGTTAAAACTATTAACAGCTCGATATTAGACCATCTGGTGCAAACCGGTCACAAAGCCAGCGCAGAAGAATCCTCCTCTATTATATAAAGGGTGCCTAACAAATTACCAATATCGTCGAAGCACCGCATGCTCCAAACAGCAGAGGCTTTTGCAATTCGCCTCAAACAACCAGTGCTCTGTGTTCAAAAGAAACAAGTCCAACCCCTACTACTGCCCTGGCTCTCAGAAGAAACTATAAACTCATGAATTTGTACTATTATCTTTCATAATTCTTCTGACATTCGGCTTATTTTATGTTGATGCTGTTCAGCTGTAGTTTATCAATATTATTGATTTGATGTTATTTAAACAACATACTAGCATTTCGGTAGAAAAGCCAAAAGTGAACAGAATGTTAGAAGGTGTTAGCAAAAGTAGATACTAGTATATTTACTGGCGTAAGCGATGACAAAATGTCGAGATATACAGAGTGTGCAAGAACGAAGAAGATTGTTTCCATTAGAGTTTGTAAGGAAGAGAGAAATAAAGCAAAAACAGAGAGAGAAAAAGAAAAGAGAAAGAAAACGTTGTACCTATAAATGATATGAGTTGGAAAGACGAGATCCAATTGTTCTACTGACTATTTAAAAAGTTATAGGTATCACGCCTAATGCTTTCTTTATCGCACAAAACACGAGCCAAGTAGGGTATGGTTGGTCGGTCTAATGCAGCAATGTTTATACAAAAAAACTATAGAATACTATTCGGCAGATATTCTGTTCTCGTGTGAGATTGTCTCTATAAAAATCCACATTAATTATTTCACTGGTAAGGGACACTGACCAGGACGAAACAGCGGTTTGGCTCTCTATCTCCACCTGTCTGTGCCGTCCTCTCTCCCTTTCTTTTGTCTTTCTTCCTACACGACCTGCCACATTTAAACGAAACTAACTTTGTCAAATATGCTGATGATCTGACTGTATCACTGCCTATCACTACCGAGTCTGATTGCTCCAAACTTAATAGCTTTCTGTTGGACATCAGCAAGTGGTCTAAGTCAAATGGTCCTGTGTTAAATCCTTCCAAATGTCAGGCAGTTAACTTTACTTCCAAGCATCGACGTGACATGCATGAACTAGTTAGTTTCCATGATGCCTGTAGCATAGATGGAACTGAAATTGAAACTAAGTCAAGCATTAAATACCTTGGATTAGTTCTTTCCTCTGATCATTCATGATCATCCCACATTTTATCAATCTCTAAGAAAATGTTTCGTCTCACCTTCTACATTAAAAATTTAAGACAATCAGGTATCAACCAACCTTTAGTTCTGCAGTTTTTAAACTCCTGTATTTTACCTATTGTACTCTGTTGTTCTCCAATAATCTTTCCTTGGCTTCTCAAAAAAGACTATATCATATTACGAAGGGTATTAAATGCTGTGAGTAGGGCTTGTGGTATGCCACTGCATGAGCTCGTCAGTATTATAATCGAGAGAAATATAAAATCCTGTACAAAATGGTCCGTACTGTCAGACCCCCTGCATCCGCTCTATTCAAAACTATCCCCTTGCATCTCATCAGGTAGGACGAGAAGTCAATATAAGAAGTTATATGCTCGCACCACTTAGTACAAAAATTCTACAATACCCTATTTGGCCCGTATCTTATGTGTTGGAGACACTGTTAGACGTGAAACATATAAGTTACTATGTAATTAGCAAAGTGAATTGACCCTTTCATTGTTCATCTTTCTGTAATTTTATGGTGTCACCCTTTATTTCGTTCAGTTATAACTTGGCTATTGTATTTTAGTTGTTATTACTTTTATTACTGCAATTTTATACTTTATGCATATTTTTTCTCCTTATCGCATACTGACTGTAATTGCTACATAGCTGCTATAACAGCGTTTTGTTATTATTATTATGTAATGTTTATTTTTTTTGTCGTTTTTGAGTAAATTAGATGAAATATTGTACTGAATGCTGAAAATTCCTTGCTGTATCATTAGTACTGGTTTTAGGATAAAGCAAATTATTATTATTTTTTTATTGATTATGTAATTATAGGACTGACCTCTAGCTGTCGTCACACAGAGATCCAATGGAAAACCAAGGTTTATCTGACAGCTTTCTCATCCCACTACTTTCGGACTTTCTCCAGAAGTACGTAACCACCGCAGGGGTTCGAACCTGGGACTTTCCGTTTATAATCCGGTCTCTCAGGCTATTCATCTACTGGGACCCAACCCAGTTATCCATGAATTTCAACTTCTGCCAGTTTATGCTATGCAAATATAGTGGAAGCACCAGCCAGTGTCGTCAGCGAGTAACTTGTCTTCTTGCCTAACTTAGTGGATCCCTATGGTAACGATTTCTCACCCAAACACCAACAGAACTACTCACCTGAATAAGGCCAGTCACTAGTGGCAATAAAATTCATTAAAAAAATAATAATTTACACATTTCAGTCATGTGGACAGATTATCGAGATAGAGATGCAATTGGTGTGGGCGTTATTCATTACATAATTAAGAGTAAATATTTTTCGATATGAAAAAAACATTTTATTATTCATTTTAAGGCTTGTTCTCTAAACAGAAAACTCGATAAGTATTCCCAAGATAGTTCATTTTAACCTAAAAGATAAATTGTGGGACTGTGAGATTCAACGAATTTATTTTCAAGCTATACAATTTTATATCCCATGAGGAAATTTAATCACAGGTGTGAATGCGTTAAATATTAATAATGAAAATAGTATGGAATGCAATTAAAATATTAGTCATTGTAAGCATAGTTATTTGACATATGGTGAATAGGATTGGGCATCAGCTGACATCAATTAAGGAACCATTACAAACTTCCAGGCAGTACTGGACAGCCAACTGTTTCACTGTCTCACTGGTTTGAAACTCTTCGTAGCAATACGCACCCTATCAACTGTTGAATACAGGACCTTCCAGTTTTCAAGTTGAACCCGTAGAACATTCAGCTACTGGGTGCACAGTCGAGTGGCCCATGAATTAGTGCAAACGCCAGCCAATGTCACAAGTGAGTCCTTGTTTTTTTACCTGGCTTTATGGACCTCACTGATTACGACTTATCACTTGAATTTCAAACTAACTTGTCCTGTATAAAGGCAGTTGCCAGTGAGCATAAGAATAATTATCGGGTGCTGTTGAACAGGAATTTGATTGGTTACAGGATTGGCCTTGATTTACCTCAGAGTTCTAGTGATATATCGTAACCAATGAGGTTCACCAAGCCAGGCAAGAAAATAGTCACTCATTGGCTGGCGGTTGCACTACATCATGACAATTCTTGGATTGTTCGACCAGTTCTCAGTAGCTGAATCGTCTACGGGCTCAAGTTATAACCAGAAGGTGTTGAGTTCGAACCCCTATGGTGGGTCTTTACTACTTAAGAGACCCACTATAATGTGATGAGATAGCTGCTCAGCGGATGCCTGGTGCTCTTCACCGTGTTGACTCTCCATTGGATGACAGTCTAGGGGAAATGGCTAAACCCTAATTCCAAACCTCCAACGACTGGCGTATGAAGCTCACTGGAGCTCACCGGCAGACGTATGGACAAAGGGCTTGTTGGACGTCCTGGATGTCTGGCCCCATTCAAAAAGGCGTATGAACCGAATTCCGGTCACCGACTGCCAATGGATAGTGGACTCTCTACTCCACTCCTACTGCCTTGTAGGTCACACTTGGTTGTGTAAAGGCTAGAGCTGCACTCTCAAACAAAAGGCCGAGCGATTCTGGGGACATCACTCGTACCAAATTCCCATGAAACTTCATGAACTCTCTTACCAGTACCAGGACTGGTCCAACAACGTCCCCTTCGGTGGTTTGGCCATGTTCTGTGCCGACCAGATGACGACCTGGTCAAACCAGTTCTAAATCCCTCGCCATTACCATCTTGGCGATGTTGCAGGGGTGGACAGCTGAAAACATGGCTTGGTACGGTCAAGGCTGATATGGAGTGCCTGGGGCTACAAACCGTCTACGGACTCAGTCTGTGGAACAAGAATTGGATAACCCTGTCGCAAAATCTTGCATGAGATCGCCGCGCCTGGGCAGCGATGATTCGAGATGTTCATGAAGCCGACTCATCCTCCCGTAGGAGATAGCCGAAGTAAAGTAAAGTAAGCTCAGTATTCCGAGTTTCTCTGATGTTCCTCTAACTGTTATCAACTCGTTATCAAAACCGAAAACGGTTCGCTGCAGAAAAATTAACACTTTATATATAAAAAGTGTGTCGGAATTATAAATTTTGGAAAGGGCTGATATTGAACGTTACATAACATGCTGTGAAATTTGATAAAATAAAATTCAAAATTGTAAAAGGAATATATATTTTTTTTGGATTTAGAATAACAAGTAGGACAAGTGGAAACAATTCAAAGTGTGAATAGTAATAATAATAATCGTAGTAACAAGGGGAAGGTACACAGATTAACTAAATAAACAAAATAAATCAATAAATGTCTATCCTTCTACGGCCAAGGCCTCCGCTGTCGTTAGAAGTCTGTAACGAAGAAAACATGGCTGGCAAGTTAGCATGGATTCGATAGATGATCTTAAAATCATGATCAGGGTGGGTGTGAAGTGACAGATGTTGATCAAATGTTGTCCTAGAATACAGCTTCTCACAACCTTCTTTCCTTTCCTATGAAACAATGCTGGAACATGTGTGTTCTAGTATCCGTGTAGAAAGATGCTGGAAGGAGATGTTAAATTACAGGATTATTAGGCAAATAAAAAAGGTATATAACATGCTGTGACTCTTGGTGAGACAGAATTTGATATAGAAAAGAAAAGGCGTTCAGCAAAGAGTTACTCTTTTCGGCGATATCATTCTCAAGCTGTACAAACCGCAAATTTATAGTAATTTTTCTTGGCAACAAAACGAATATTTCCAAAGATGTGTTAATGCAATTGTTAATTTTTGACAACAAATTACATAATTTGGAAGGCGTTAATCGGTTAGAAACTAAAATAAAGTTACAAAAGTAGGTTGGGTGACGTAATATAAGAATAAAACTTGGGCACTGTGGTAGAGTGTAATTCCATTATGGGTAAATTTTATTTTGATAGAGTCTCACAGTGTTATACAGTAATATTTACTGATATGCACATTGTGCTCGAACCTCTTCTGCTGTTGTTTTATCTATTGAACCTAGTGCTACTTCTATGTTAGGAATGACATCCTCTGGTTTTAGTTTATTAACTGTTACGTTGAAATTTAGTCCTTTCTCCAGTACTTTTATCTCACTGGAGCTTAGTTCCCTTGATGAGAGGTTGATCACCCACTTTGTTTTGTCGATAGAGGATGAAGCATTGACATCAATTTCATTTGCTGTGTTCTTTTCTTCAATAAGTTTGTTGAATTTTTTGATTTGTGTGTTTTTTGATTTTCTTAATGCACATTCTCTAGCTTTTTTGGATGTTTCAAGAATAACTGTATAATCTTTGTCATTGTCATCATTGTCATCAGTAAATATTACTGTATAACACTGTGAGACTCTATCAAAATAAAATTTACCCATAATGGGTGACGTAATCTAATGGCTAGGGTTCAATGAAAAATGAATGAGAGTCAAGTTAATAATCTGAGTAGAATTCACTTAAAATAAAATAAACGAAAATGGAGTTAGCAACAGTCGTCATGAGGGTAGAGATTTAATAGAGGGTGGGGGTAGAATTTGATATTGCAAAAACATTCTAATGACATGCAGGACAAGTGAGATAATATCGGGAACAGTTCAAAGTGAGAATAGTAAAGGTGACAGTTGACAATAATAAGGAGAGGATATACAAATTATTATTATATTATTATTGTTCCCTTCGGTTCCTAGTGGAACATAGGGCTTCAAATACACGTCTACACTTGCTTCTATCTTCTGCTGTATTTTTCACCTGCATCCATGTTAGTCCATTCTGTTTCAACTCCTCTTCACACGATCTCCTTCATGTCGCCCTTGGACGTCTCACTCGCCGCTTCCCTTCCGGGTTCCACTCGAGCAATGGCCTGACGCGCGATATCACCCAACGGCCGCCACAGTGAGTGTTCAATACATCTCCACTTTCTTCTGCATATTTGTTGAGTGATTGGTTCTTGTTTTGTTTGCTCCCATAGTTTCTTGTTGGTGATTCTTTCCGGCGGCCATCTGATCTTCAGTATAGAGGGAAGACAGTTGTTGATAAATGTCTGCAACAGGCTGTTGGAAATATTCTTTGTCACCCGCCAAGTTTCTGATCCGTATAGAACTGACTGACTTGACGTTTGTATTGAAAATCCGAATTTTGTTGTTGATGCTGAGTAGTGACGAAGATTTCCAGATTTGTTTCAGGTTGATGAATGTGTTTCTCGCCTTCCTGATTCTCGATTTGACATCCTCGTCCGTCCGTTTCTCCTGTAGTTGAGACAATGCTCCCTAGATAAGTGAAAGAAGTAACAAATTAAACAAACAAAATGAAAAATAAGTAGAGTCAAAGTGTGAAAGACGATTATCACACTATAGCATAGAGGGATTAGGACCGCGAGAGTTGGAGAGATTGAACAAACTTCGTTCTGTATACAGATATATGGCTTCTCTATTCCGATAGCAATGCCGAAGCTTCAGTAATACAGATGAGTTGGATATTGGTGTCTCTTAGACAATTCAATCGAACTTCGTCTAACTGGTTGACAAGCGGTACTGGTTGTTGTATGCGTGTTTTGTGGTGTTTCGTTGGTTTTATTCGTCATCTCCTTCTCCTCCACGTTAACTTGAAGTTCTGTCTTCGCTGCCTGCTTCTGCTGCCTACTTGGTGGCTTTTGTCTGTTAGTCTTCGAGTATTTTGTGTGACATTAGACATGAGTCGTCTATGAACTCCAAATCTTCTAGAGTCTCCTTATTGGTCAGCCTAACGTATTCCTGTTTTCTAACACTCAAACCAAATGTGCGACATAATCCAGTCCACCACAATTAGGAATACTAACGTGGGTAATGTTAGGTGACCATGTCATAATCCTGTCCTCACTTCAGAGGCCTTACCGAGTTTTCTGGTGTGGATAACGTGACATGTGACAGTGTCATTTAGCTGCCGAATGAGGTTCAAAATTACTTGGGCACTGCACACCGTAGTGTTGGAGCAGTTTCCAAATTACTTCTCGTCAACGCTGTCGAATGACTTCTCTAGGTCGATGAAATTAAGTTTAAGGTCTGACTGCCACTCTATGCTTTGTTCCATGATGATGCATAGAGTTCAGATTTGATCAACTCATGAATCGCCTTCTCTGAACTCAGCTTGTTCCAGTGGGCGGAGTGCTGCCTTGAGTGCAACCCTTTTCCATCGAGAATGACACGACATAGTGTTCTACTTAGCATGGAAAGGAGCATTGTTCCACACCAGTTCTTGCACAGGTGCGAGTCACCCTTCTTTTGCGCGTTGACAATGTAGCCTCTCTTCCATTCAGTTGGCAAATGTGCTTCCTTCCAAACTACCTGCATTAGTGGCGTAAGCATATCCACCACAGTTTGTCGGTCCGTTTGTAGTACTTCAAGAGGAACTCCTCCTGGTCTTGCTGCCTACTCATCTGTCTTTCAGTAGCTTGATCGCACTGGGGACTTCTGCTTTCGTTGGGGTTGGTGTCCACTGACAGTTCTGCAGTTACTGGAGGTATTTTTTGACTAATTTTAGGTAATAGTTGGTTCGGAAGTCATTTGGAGTCCCTAGGCCATTTGTTTTCTTTTATCTCTCCTTTTTGATCATTAGGTTCCCTTCATCAACTTCTATTGGTTTCATCTGTATTGATCTTTTCCTGGATGCTTACCTGGTGTGTTATCTGATTTACTGTTCTGAGGTCTTTTTTATCTTCCTCCTGTTCCACTCCAGTTGCTCACCACTCAGTATCAGCAATTAAAATGCTACCTACTATTACAATATCTGCAAAACGTACAACTTAAACTTATCACTCATAATGTTTGCATTGTAATAGATATGCAAAAGTAGGTGGATTTAGCGAAAAAAACCCGGGATCAACTACCCGTTGATAGGCACCTCATCTCACGGCGATTCTTTGAATAGATTAACTGTTTGCTGATATGTTCAGTTATTCATAGGTCTTGTGGTATATATGTGTCCTGCTGAATTTATGTCGATTTCCCTTCATGTGAGAGAATTGATTTTGACTTTTATTATAGCTTGATTCCACACCGCATTTTCGGTACAAGTATGAAATTTACAGCATGTGATATCGGTAGCCCGAATTTCGCACACCGATCATTGATATCAGGTGTGTGTCAACAGGGGATCGAATCCCGGACCATGTGCATGGTCGGCAAGAATCCTAACCGCTGTGCCACCTACGCACAAGACGGTCAAATAAGGGAACTACAGTATCCTTTCGACGATTTCATAATGCACAATTGCATTTATGTACATCAGGTTACAATAGACACAATTATTATTTGTGTGTGTGTACATGAGTTTCGTCAAGTTTAGATAATTGATCAGGTAATACAAGAATGATCTAATATAGAAACAAGGTTAATCAGACAGCCAATAAAGTAAGATTGAGTTAGTTAGTAAGTTAGATGACGTAATATAATTGACTAAAATGTTTCAACTTAGATCAGGGAGCAATAGAGGTAATTACAGGTAGAGACTAAGTAGAAGTGAAATTGAGCAAATTAGTTGGATGACGTAACATAAATGACTAGAAACTGAGCTTTGTTCAAGTCAGTAACAGTGTTAGTGAGGTGTGAAAATTGAATCGGGTGGGGGTAGAGAACGAGAAAGTTGGAATTGTAAAATATTACAATTGAGAAGACAAAATAATACTGATGAAGAGACAGAAAAAAGGATTGGGTAGAATTTACTTGTCGGGTAATAAGATAGATTACGTCCATTGCAAGTGTAGTGATTGAACGAGCTTCTTCTGTATGCAGAGTTCAGGACTTAGCAAGTGAATCGCCATTGCTTCTGCAGTTTGAAGAAGTCTGATTCGTACACTTTTAGGAAGACTACTTCTTACTCTGTCCCCGCAGTTCCATCTTAGAACATCTGATAGATTCCGGACAACAAGCTATACCGCAAACAAACTTCAAAGTCGTCTACAGAGTAAGAAATAATCTATCATAATACCTGACAGGTAGATTCGATTTCTTTTTGTCTCTTCATTAGTATTACTTTGTCTTTTTAACTTTCTTGTTCTCTACCCCCAACCGATTCAATTTTTACACCTCACTACCACTGTTACTGACTTGAACAAAGCTCAGTTTCTAGTCATTTATGTTACGTCATCCAACTAATTTGCTCAATTTCACTTCTACTTAGTCTCTACCTGTAATTACCTCTATTGCTCCCTGATCTAAGTTGAAACATTTTAGTCAATTATATTACGTCATCTAACTTACTAACTAACTCAATCTTACTTTATTGGCTGTCTGATTAACCTTGTTTCTATATTAGATCATTCTTGTATTACCTGATCAATTATCTAAACTTGACAAACCTCATGTACACACACACACGAATGATTATATATACATGCGACTGCACAGCTATGTGAATGAATTCGCTGAAAAGAGTCTCTTCGCTGAACGTCTTCTCTTTTTCATATGACTCAATTGGAATTTTCAAACTACAATTACTATTATTACGCAAGATGGATAAGAAAATAGTTGCGTAATATGTAAAGGAGTTTTTCTACGAAGACCTGTGTAAACGTGATGTTGAAACTGAGCAAGTTGAAATATTGGTTGCCTGTTTTTATAGCCGAAGATGAAATACAGTGAGATGAATGGCAACACAAACAAACGGAAACTAAGGAGGTGAACAAAACTAGATCCACTGTAGGTGTACAGGTTGAAATAGCTTCTCAATGCTTACACCAGACGCTTCTACACCAGACAACTATTCAGGCTTATCAGGGAAACAGGTGGTAAAAAACAGATGATAAGCGAAACAATCTCCGAGAAAAATGGCACCATAATTAGCTCCCAGGATAGACGTCTGGAGCGCTGGAAAGAACACTATGAGGAGCAGTTTAATTGGCCCACAGCCACACTTAACCTACCGGACATCCAACACCTCCCTGAATGGGAGATAGACACAGGTCCTCCGTCCTTAACCGAGGTTACTAAAGCTGTCACCAATCTGAAGCTAGGCAAAGCAGCGGGACCTGATGGATTGACTCCAGAGGTATTTAAGTACGGAGGCGACAGTTTACTGTCTGCGTTAACGGAGGTTCTAGGCAGCGTCTGGGAATCAGAGGAAGTCCCATCGGGTTGGTGTAAGTCACTGATCATCCCGATATACAAGAAGGGGGACAAGTCGTCTTGTGATAATCACAGAGGCATTAGCTTGACTAATATAGTATCTAAAATCCTAGGCTCAATAATACTGCGTAGATTAAGTGGTGCTCGGGAGACACAAACACGAGAAAACCAGGCAGGTTTTAGGCCAGGTAGAGGGTGTATTGATCACATCTTCACCCTTCGACAGATTCTAGAACATAGGCATTCCTACCGGCGTCCGACAATCATTATATTTCTTGACCTAAAGGCGGCATTCGATTCCGTCGACCGGGAGGTTCTCTGGCGATGCTTGGCTGTAAAGGGAATGCCAAGAAAATACATTGCACTGATTAAAGCACTCTACTCGTACTCATGCAGCCAGGTGAGGGCTTATGGCGAGTTGTCATCTGAAGTGGTGACGACTAGTGGCGTCCGTCAAGGATGCCCATTATCCCCATTTCTATTCAATTTCATCATAGATGTACTAATGGACTTAACCCTAACTCACTTCAGCGACTCAGGGATTGACTTGCTACCAGGGAATAATCTCGCTGACTTAGAATATGTGGATGATATAGTCCTTCTAGGCGAGGACTCTGACAAAATGCAGAGTCTACTGAACACCCTGAGCAACAATCTCCGCATGTTTGGCATGCGATTCGCCCCTAAAAAATGTAAGATGATGCTGCAGGATTGGACTTCATCGACCCCTAGATTAGAAATAGGAAGTGAAGTGGTAGAGCACGTTGACCGCTTCACTTACTTGGGAAGTACCATCAGCCCCAACGGGTTGATCTCCGACGAAATTTCAGCACGAATACAGAGGGCTAGGTTCGCATTCGCCAGTTTTCACCGTCTCTGGCGTAGACGCGATATCCGACTATCGACCAAAGGGCGTGTGTACTGCTCAACAGTCCGCTCCGTCCTCCTTTATGGCTGTGAGACCTGGCCATTGAGAGCAGAAGACATGAAAAGATTAGCTGTCTTCGATCATAGGTGTCTGCGTTCTATCTCCCGCGTGAAGTGGTATAATAAGGTGAGCAATATTGAGGTTAGGCGTCGAGTGCTAGGTAAGGCGGGGAAATCAATCGACGAGACTGTGAAATTACTTCGACTGAGATGGTTAGGACATGTGTTACGAATGCCTAGTCATCGCCTTCCTCGACGGGCAATGTTAGCTGATATAGGGTCAGGCTGGAAAAGAGCTAGCGGCGGTCAAACCAAAACATGGCACCAATCAATGAAATCCACAACAGTTAATCTAAGCCACGTAGGAAGATGTAGACTTCCTGGTTGGGGCCCTCGGGATGGTAAAAACCAATGGTTGGAAACAATTGGTGACATGGCTCAAAATCGTTCTCAGTGGCGCAGATG
Source organism: Trichobilharzia szidati (assembly GCA_944472155.2). Classification (NCBI taxonomy): domain Eukaryota; kingdom Metazoa; phylum Platyhelminthes; class Trematoda; order Strigeidida; family Schistosomatidae; genus Trichobilharzia; species Trichobilharzia szidati. The sequence continues at coordinate 4,313,972 of OX235277.1, forward strand.
CATCCACTCCTTGTGACTTATGACTTCCAATTAAACTTTTGTTCTCCGTTATTACTATTCCTTTGTCTCACACCTCTGTTTACTGTCTATATTATGCATTTCTTCTACTTTCTTCTCTTGCTTTGCGTGCTACATAGATTGTGGCGACTTGAACTGCCGCACATATGTGCAAAGTTCTATGTCGAAAACCGACCGACCGACCGACCGATCTACAGCAGCACAAAGATGTTGGAATCACATTGCCTTCGATAGATTTTTGTTCTTTTTGTAAATGACTTCAAGTGATGTGTAGTCAGTTGAGATACTGGGACAGATATCTCTGACGTATCCGATTTTGGTGTTTCTGAATGAACCAGTGCTTCTTTCTCGCGGTCATGCCGTCAGCTGTGTCCTCTAATGCGTTGAGAAAGGATGTCCACGGAACGACCTATGCACCTAGCTCCGGATGATAAGCTGTACGTTGGAGTGGTCATATGTGGAAATTTATCTTTCACACTGGTTAAAAGAATGCACTACATTTCTCAGCTAAGCCCAGGCCTGTTAGTATCAACGAATTAAATATCGAATTTATGGACAAATTCTGTCGTCAACAGAATGGTCATCTCAATATTGTGCGTTTGCCTAATCTGGGTAGAATTAACTGGGAATTTGAATACACAAGTCAGATGTTTAGCCTGAAGGGATAATTGGTACAGGACATCCCTAGATAGTAGGTGGAAGCAGTTTAGATGACAGAGACTAGTAGTCTCTTCAACTTCGAACAAATCCCAGCTTATACTTAGACAAATTTAATATTCCTATAGTAAAATTTAGAAGAACACATTTAAGCGAACAATATTGTGCTTTCAATTAGATCTCATCAGGCTCAACTCTAATATACATAAGCTTACAAATAAGCATTCAAATATAAACCAGCTATGGTGTTTTGTCTATAGGATAATAAGATGGTGAATATAAATTGTGCAATCAGTCATAATAATAATAATCATAATAATAGTCTTATCATTAATAAGGATTAAAAAGTGAGGCAATGTGTGATAACACGAATAATGAAAAACAGCATGATTAAAAAAACAACTGTTCAGGTGGAAGTAGTCGATAAAGGCTAGTAAAAACAAATGAACCGATTAAGTAATGTTAGATTGTAAGGAAAGGAAATGAAACACGTTTATAATGAAGATGTGATAAGATCAAGGGATGATAAGAAAGGGGTTGAAAATATAAACAAGGGTTGGTGGTGGAGAAGTCATCAGTTGGTTGTGTCTTAATAGGTCAAGGGAGGGATAATGGCTGTACGAACTTTTTTTGAATACATAGTTTATGTTTAATAGTTCGAATGCTTATCGCCTCAGCTGTGTACAATAGTCGAAAACGAAGTCTATTGGAAAGATTCAGTGGGTTACGATGAATCACATGGAAGGCTCTCGTTTTCTCGATTACATGACCACTATCAATTAAGTGTGACAAATTTAGCTACGAATTGTTTTTATCTGTCCTTTTCCAAACCACGATGAGAGATGTTCACTAACACGTCGGCTAAGCTGTCTAGTAGTACGCCTAATATAACTGTCACCGCAGGTGCAGTTGAATTGATAAATGCACACAGATGTGGTGAAACTATCAAGCTTATCCTTCGTTTGCGTCCCAATCATTCGTCGGCTAGAGAATGACAAACATAGGTATGCTACGTAAAGCGCTCTCCGTATACTCCTGGAAAATTCTTGAATAAAATCTCACTTGACAAGTCACCATTAAATTGTAACTTAATAAATAGAGGTTTCTTACGTGTAGTTAGAGTCTCCGGTTTTTTTTCTCCGATGTTTTCATATGTTTCTTCATGAAACTTTTCCATCAAGGAGTCGTGAATACATTCAAATTCTTTCGGTAAGAGGTCATCGGTACATATCTTTCTTCCTCTCCTCGCAAGACATTTTACAACATTCCTTTTATATTTATTGGGCATGTAAATAAGGAAGTGTGTGTATTGCCCTGTGAATGTACTTTTTCTATACACGCTTCTCCCAAGTGACCCATCTTCTCTCCTACTTAGAAAGACATCCAGGAAATGTAGTTTACTATCCTGCTCCTCTTCACAAGTAAAGATAAGCGAGGGGTGGATGTTGTTGAATTTCAGCAACAGTTCATCTCTGTTAACATTCCCATTAGCTAAGATATCATTAGACAACCACAACAACAGCGTCAGACAAAACCATCGTCATTATTGTTATTTTGAGTCAAGATTGTGTCAAACATTCGTTTCTATTTTATGAAATGAATATTTAAGACTAGGAATAGACAATAATTTAGAAACAAAAAAAAGAATTAGATTTCTTTCTGCCTACAGCACCGATTTGAAAAGATCACATAAAAGTCAAACGATGACTTGATGACAGTTTTCCTCTTTTCACTGACATTCTCTATTGTTCATGTCGCTGTCAATATATATAAATATATTTATAATATCTTCGCATCCCTATTCAAAAGTTTGATGCCCGAACAATAGCTCAAAAGATTAGGAGTTTTCAAATTCAGAACAAAAAATTAAACTTTTCTTCAAAATGTTTGAAAAAATTCAGAGACGAAACAATAAAAAAAATCAGAAAGACCTAAGAATATATTCAAACATGTGCTTCACGAATCCTAATGCACACTAGACTAATGAATTTAATACGGGTTCCATATTTAGTTTTATTCGCTAAACGACAAAGTTTCAAACATAATTTATTACTGTTCATAATCATATCATCAATTTAAATCACACAACTTTGAAACTTGAGTTTAATAGTTCTCTTTATTCCTTCCGAATTCGTCGTAGGCATAGTGGGGATTTTTCCAGATTAATAGACAGAAGACAAGTAGTTCAGCGAAGAGTCTCTTTTCGACGACATATTCATTTTCATACCTGTACAATCACAAATATACATGGTTGTTTTCTATGTGTGTGTGTACACTAAATTTATCAAACGAAAATACAATTAGTAAGTTCAGATGAATTGGATGTTGATATAAGAGGGTAGTAACAAAAGTGATGAGTTGTCACAAACGACAGTTATAGAAGAGTTACGTAATAACGCGAAAAGTTTAATGAAAGAGTTTTACTCAGGGTGTACATAGAAACAAATAATATACGGAATTACACAAGGGTTTTAAGTAGAAAAATAAGCATACAAACAAAAGCCAAGTCAAATCAAACAAACAAACAAAGAAAAGTTAAGTTCAGTCAACACAGTTGTTACCATGGGAGTAGAAGTGGTTGAATAATCGTACTGTCTTTGGAAGGTTCTTCACTTTGTAGATTACTTTGAAGCAGGAGGCGTTTGTTGAGATGGAATGACCAGTGTTGACGAGGTGTTCTATTTTCGCTCTCCTCATGCAGCCATTAATTCCTTTCTGTAGCCACGCTAGATAGTGTTCTTTGACCCTTTTTGACAGGATATTCGTTGAACGACCGATGTACCTGGCTGGTGCCACAGCAACAGGTGAACTGATATATACACATAGAAGTGGTCAGGTGCGGGACCTTGTCTTTTAGGCTTCTGCAGATCAGCAGGCGACTGGAGAACACTACTCTCAGTGTTGCCGCAAAGAAAGTTCTTCTTAAAGAGGTGGAGATTCTCCTTCTAAGGACGTCACTGAGTAGGTCTATTTTGAAGTCGAGGTTCATATAAAGTATCATTTTTGGCACAGATGCTGTTTTTTGCTTCCGGATTTTTTTTGTTTGATGTTTTTGTCTATTAATCTTAATGTACAAACATATATAAAACAACCATATATATTTGCGATTGTACAGCTATGAAAACGAATTCGCCGGAAAGAGACGCTTCGCTGAACTACTTGTCTTCTGTCTATTAATGTTCGAGTGGGAATTTTTCATGAATTTTCCGAATGTCTGAGTGCACAGGTTTTGAATCATTTCAATTGCGCGAATTTTCAAGTGATTCAATAGTTAAAGCCTCCGATATCTCAATCTCTTCTCCTACCCGGTTTTATTAGATTTTAGAAGTGTCATGTAATACTACCCTAAATTGTATGGTTGTGTGTAAATGCACTTGGTGCTATTATGTTTTATTCCCTTGGGTTTCGTGTGGAACATACGCCTTCAACAACAAATCCATACATTGTTCTCTCTTCAGCTGGTTAGCTCCACAAATGTCCATAATCTCTCATCTTCTCAAAATTACACGACCTACTCATCACCGTGGTACCGACGACCCACTCGATGCTCACCACTGGAGTTTACTCGAGCGATGGTCCGCATAGAGTGCGATACTATCCGATAATCTCCTCAGCCTGTGTCCAATCCACCTTCGTTTACTCCCATAACATATTTATTGAACAGTCGCCTCCCGGTTTGTTCGTCACCTCCCAGAGTGTCTCGCTGCTAATTCTTTCTGACCGGCCAGCGGACCATTTGATCGTAAGTATTGGGCAAGGGGGAGATTTCCAAAAGATGTAGCGCTATAGCTGAACGTTTTCTCAGATTTCTTATCATAATAAGGTCAAGAAATCTAGATTTCGCTAGGATTTTGTGAGCACTAGTCTGCTTTGACCTGACAATCATTATAGCAGGGCAATCGATAAACTGAACTTTCATTTGTGTTTAACTGGCCTTCAAGGATCCTATAACGGACACACATAAACTCACTAGTGGAGGGAATAAAATTCACATTTGAAGCCGAAAATGGGCAAGGAGAATTAGCTATATTAGATTGTAAAACAAAACGAAACGAAGAAGGCAAACTACACACTAGTGTTTATAGAAAACCAACACATTCTACTAATAGACATTTAGACTTTAATTCATCTCACCCGTTAACTGTTGAGGCAGTCTTAGTTAAGTGTTTAACAAACCGAGCAATGGCACTAAGTAGCACAAAAAAGACCTAAATGATTAAATAAAACAGATAGAAGAGGGGTTGATGTTAAATAACTATCCTTTAATTCATTAGGAAGATTGAAAAAGGCCAAAATAAAAATAATTGTGAAACTAGTAATGATAGCATAAATAAGAGAGAATAAAATTCATCCACAGTTATATCATATAAGGAGGGGACATCTGAGACCGCCCCTACGTAGTATTCTTAATAAAGCAGGAATTAGAGTGGCATTCAAACCTACAAACTCACTCAGGCGGGACAAGCTGTGTAGGTTAAAGGACCCTGTGGGTTGATTCAATTAGACAAAATAATATAATTTACAAAACAACTTGCAATGACTGTGAGTGGGGTCAACTACATAGATCAAACTAGTAGATCGGGTAGTCAGATTGTCGGAACATAAGAATTTAGCTAAGGTAAGAATGGTTGACCCCACGAAGATAAGTAATTTAGAAAAAACTCAGAACTAAATTGCACCGCATGCATTAACACAAAACCACACAATAAGGTAAGAGAGGGTTAAGATTCTAGGAAGTAATCTATGTAGGTGGAGAGAGAGATTGATTACTGAATCCTGCCTGGTTCATTGACTCTACACTCAACACGTGCAACAGAAATGACTCAATGCAAATACCAGAGATATGGAAGATGTTATTACTACCAGTCATTCAAATCAGAAGAGAATAATAAATAATCTCAAAATTCTATTTCAGTTCAATCACATCACAACATTCTAAAAAGTTCCTTATTTTGACTATAAAAACACTCGTCTTATTTCCTATGTGATTGTATTTGATCAGTAACACTCATATTGATTTTTATTCAAATACCTAGTCATTTCCACACATGTATATAAATGAAGGAAAAAGTTGTGTGAGTGAGTACCTTGATATGATTATGAGTAGCAATAGCTTGTGCTCAAAACGTGGTCATCAGTAAATATTACTGTATAACACCAATGTGTGATTTATCAAAGTTAAATTTTATCCATAATGGTATTAAACCTCCACACATATTAGCAAGTTTTGAATACTCCAGTCATAATGGTCCAGTTCTTTTTATTCTAGCGAGTAGGATAAAAGAAGAGACTGGGACAATGAAGATAACTGTATCAGTATGTCAGTTAGTCCATTTTCCATTTCATTTTTACACTTTTTTCGTTACATACAACAATAAAATCAAATTAAATAGAAAAGCATGTGATTCAAATGGCTGCAGTTGACTTGTCCACTAGTTTTTGCTCTAACAAAACTTTTGTTACATTATAAATATTAACTTCTGTTCAATGCTCAATGCTTATTTAAAGATGGCGACTGTTAGCAGATAATTCAAAATGGACAATTGGGTTTATCGATATTTTTGATTGACTAACCCAAAAACTACTATGTGAATTGCTAACCATCAATTTATCTACAGATTAGGAATTTTATTCTACGCGTTATTAGCACTTTTCTGATTTAATTGTGTCCTCTGAGCTGATTGATTTAGTCGTGAAACTTTCATTGTGCCTCATCGAGACAACATCGTTTCAACTCAGGTTTAATTGTGAGATGAACTTATCTGAATTCTCTATGATTAATGTAATTGTATCTGAACAAAGCAACAACTACAGTTTTTGCAAAATAAAGTGGTACCATCAGTGTTTATTTCGTTGCCTTCTCGTCAGCTACTTACAGGCCAAAGAAATTATTAAATGTATCTAGAAAAACAATTTTAAAATACTTGCACAGAGTTCATTTTAAACAAAAATCAATCGATCAGTATACGCATACACTAATAATATATACATATATATATGCAATATCAAACACTATTCCGAACAACAATAATAATCATACACAATGAAAACTTTTCAGCATCTCACATTCGGATGAAAAATATCTAGTTACCAAGGCAAAGGAAGACTGATAACCGCTTCTTTCTGAACGCATAAATCAGGTTTCAAGCGGTTGATGGAAATGGCTTCAGCAAACTAGAGGAGAATTGAGCTCTTGGGCCTGTTGATAATTTTGAACCCCATGACCCGTGTCAAGGAGATACCTTGCGATGGAACTGTTTAAAGCATTTGTGCGTCGGTGGCACAGCGGTTAGGACTCTCGCCGACCATGCACTTGGCCTGAGGTTCTATCCCCCGCCGACGTACACCTGATATCTGTGGTCGGCCTGCTAAATTTGGGCTACCGATATCACACGCTGAAAATTTCATACTTGTACCAAAAATACTGTGTGGAATCAAGCTATGATAGAAAAAAAAAGTCAATAGCCAAAAGAGCTCAATTCTCCTCGAAATTGCTGAAGCCATTTCCATCAAGCGCCTGAAACCTGATTTATGCGTTCAGAAAGAAAGAGTTATCAGTCTTTCTTTGCCCTGGTAACTGGATATTTTCATCTCTCTTTCATTTGAATGTGAAATGCTGAAAAGTTTCCATTGTGTATGATTATTATTGTTTGGAATAGTGTTTGATATTGCATATATATATGTATAATATATTATTACTGTATGCATATATTGATCGATTGATTTTTGTTTAAAATGAACTCTGTGCAAGTATGTTACAATTGTTTTTGTAGATATATTTAATAATGTCTTTGGCGTGTAAGCAGCTGGCGAGAATGCAACGAAATAAAAGATGGTACAACTTTATTCTGCAAACTCTGTAGTTCTTGCTTTGTTCAAATTCATTAAGGGGAATCAATGTATGCAATTGTTTCTCCTGTCAACCATCGTCGTAATCACTTAATAATTTGCGTCTTAACTGATGATTTTCATTGAATGGGAATTACAACCTTCTTGTCACATGAGGTTTATTTTTTATCATTTGATAAATTTGATGTGTGGTAGCAACAGACTTGTTAATCACCGATTTATTTGGGTGCCAGGCTTCTAGAAATTCTCTACTACTTTTTTTGTTTCCTCTATTTAAATTTTCTACATTCTCCAAATCAAATCAGTGTCTGCAGTTGTTTATATGCGTCAATATGAAAAAAATATCATGTCTTTTCATGGCTGATCTATGATCTTGGAAACAGAGTTGAAGGTTGGTGCACGCTTTATCGCAATTTATGCAATTCATTTTGTAAATGGTACTGATCTTATCTTCCTTTTCTGTTGGATGGATCTTTTGGTTTGCACAATATTGAATGTAGTGATTGTGTTTGTAGGCTTGTGTGCTATGTCTATTTCATCCAGTGGTTTCAGTATTCTGACCATTATTTCAGAGGTATTCTTTATATTTTGTATGTTAGAAACAAATTTTCTTGTGGTATTAGATTACGGCGTTTTGTTGGTCTGACGGCTTGAGTTTCAACACTTTTTTGATGAAACTGTGTGGGTATTTTAGTATTTTTGAAGATAGTTCGTGAGTATTTCTCTTCCAATCTCTTCAGCAGTGGAGTCCTGTTTGAATTTGAATTAAATAATGTCCGTACACAGTTTCTTTATTGAGTTATCAGTTCACTCAAGTAGCCAAACAGAATTTAAGTAGTCTCAACTGATTAAGCATTGTCAGATGAGTGAAACCAAACAAATCGCTGTTGATGAGCTTAGTTTTAAATGAGCGCTGGTTGAAATCAAAGCTACTCAACTAGTACTCATAAGATTTAATAATGTGAAATATTCCCATATCATGAATTAAAAGTCAATCTGAACGAAGAATATTCTTTTCATAATAATTTCTCCTCTTCAGGTTCTTACAATTATAAAATATAATATTTGTTGTCGTTACAATAAGGGCCAGATATGTGGTGGATACATTTTTAACGTAGAATAATAACCAGAAACCAGAAATAACTACTTGTTAAATGTACAACAAATGTTCAGTTCTTGTTTCATGGTGAAATATACAGACAGGTTGATGGAGTAGCCATGGGATACCCACTGAGACCTATTTTCGCTATCAAATTTCTAGCAAAACTAGAAAATAGCCCTTTGAAAGAGGAAATAGCGAAAATGGAAATGTGTTGTCGTTACATGGATGACACTTTTGTAGTGTACGATGAAGGGTTAAGTAGTGATTTGATTTTGAGCAACTTTAATAATGCTCACCTAGTGGTCCATTTCACCTACAATCCTGACAAACGTCATTAATGTAAGTGTGTGACTTTGGTACTGTCACCTAGGAGACTAATAAGTGAATCAAAAAATTTAAATAATGAAATCAAGAATAAACATTAAGAAAAATATTACTATTTCAGAATTTATTCAGAAATGTGTCAAAACACAAGAGAAAAATGAGATAAGTGATGAAAATGGCGCAAATAATATAGATTTCAAAACCCCTGTAGTAGTTCTACTTCCGTATGAAGAAGGAATAAGTTACCTTGAAAGGAAAACTAATGAATATGTCTTACACCAGGTCCATAGACTGGCAGGAAAACAGGAACCACTCCTTTCAATCGTAAAGAAACGGAAACAACAATGGTTCGGCCACATGGTAAGACATGACACATTGTCCAAAACGATTCTACAAGGCACAGTAGGAGGAGCACGAAAGAGAGGTCGACCGAATAAGAGCTGGCTTGACAACATAAAAGAGTGGACTGAAATGCCCTTGGATACGCTACAGAAAATAGCATTAAACCGAGAAGAATGGCGAAGACTGATAGCGCGAACTGTCATAGCACCCCCACGACGAAAGTCAAGGGACTGATGATGATGATGATGATGATGATGATGATGATGATGATGATGATGATGATGATGATGATGATGATGATGATGAAGGAACATCAGGGGTCTTACATAGGATTCTCAATGATGCCGAAACTACCATGGCATTTCAACCAACCAAACAACGAACCAACCACACTCACTGATCAGCTTTGTCGACTTACACACCCGCTTCATAGATCCAATAAGTTTTCTATAGTTTTTACGAGTTGATCACGGATTGATATCAGTTAGAGAACCATTGAAAACCAGGGAGTACTGGACAGCTGCTGTTTCATCCTAGTTTGGGAATCATCGGCAATACGCACCCACCACCAGGGTTCGAACCCAGGACCTTCCGGTTACAAGGCAAGCAAGCTCGTATACCATTCAACCAGTGAGACCGCATTCAATGGCCAGCCCATGAATTCTAACTTCTACCAATTCGTGATTTAGCGCGACCCCAACCATGGTCGTAGGTGGGACATCCATCCTCACACGTGAAATCTGGATGGACCTCACTGGTCGTGACTTCTCACCAGAACTACAGTGGCTGAATGGTATACGAGCTTGCCTTGTAACCGGAAGGTCCTGGGTTCGAACCCTAGCTGTGGGTGCGTATTGCCAATGATTCTCAAACTGGGATGAAACAGCTGTGCAGTACTCCATAGCTGCTTTTCAATGGTTCTCTAACTGATATCAATCCGTGATGAACTCGTAGATCCAATTAGGAAAAAAATGATATAATTTACCAAATACCATGTAATGACTTTTAGTGAGGTCAGTTGCATAGGTCAAAATAGTAGATCGAAGTCATCTGGATTGTTGGAACATAAGAATTTAGCTAGACCTTTAGCGATAGACCCTGGTAAGTTAAAAAACTTAGAAGAGAGCTCAGCCGTTGTAGTGCATTGACTTGTATATAATCAGACAAAAGTGTGCATGGGACTGGGTGAGAGTTTTCAAAAGTAATCTAGATTGGTTGAGACAGAGAGAGGTAAATCACGGAATCTTTCTTTATCGATTCAACACCGCACAAATGCAATCGAAATGATGCAACACATAAACCGGAAATATGGAAAGTGGCAACAAACAACAAAGGGAAATTGGATAGACAAAAAGAGAGAAAATATGTGTACATAAGACAAAAACTGTGAAACCAGGTGACTAAATCTGATATAATTATGAACAACAATAAACTGCGATCAAAACGTCATCCAGTTGTTAAAGCCGCATCATTATTGTGTGATATTTAAACTAAACTTAAATAATATGGAATTACATTCTACCACCACAGTGCCCAAGTTCGACAATTGCATTATTGAATCCATATTGTCTGACTTACAACACCCTCACTATTCTCATCTGTCCTCCTCCCCCACCCGTTGAATCTTAACTGACTGGACTGGAAGTGATTATAAAAGATCATCCGTCAATACAAGCCAGCACAAGTATTCGTGATCTCTGAGCTGGTTGGTTTAGTTGCGTTGAAAAGAATGGAAGAAAAATACCAGATCTTCTAGAGACTTATTAATAGTCGATCTTCTTCCTGTCTTGTCGCTTCCTTGGCTGTCTGTTGCGACCTCCAGTCCACAACAGTCAGGAATATCATGGATAACAGTAGGCAGGCAGCCCTATCTTATTCCAGCCTTCATTTCGAAGGTTTCTCTGAGTTTTCTGTTGTGGATCCCTCAACATATTGTATTGTGTGTATTGTGTCTTCAAGTAGATTACAGTCTACATTACACTCAACACTGTTGAAGGCCTTTTCAAAGTTGATGAAGTTTAGGTAGAGATTTAGCTGTCATTCTATCCTCTTTCCAATGGTGACATTTACAGCTGCAAAATCATCCTCATGGAAGTGTATGGATGTTCTGCATCCAGTGCATCTATTATTCCCTCCAGAATCACGTGGCTGAATATTCAACTTGGCGTCCACAACAGCATGATTTCACCCCAATTCTTGCAAAGGCCTAAGTCCTTATTTTTTTGACAGCTTGACAAGGTGGCCAGCCCCTCCTCTTTTCTCTACAAACTTTTTGCAACAGTAGTCTACCCGTTTCATTAGTCATCATCTATTTTAACTAGTTTATGTACAAAGAAAATATTATTCCAATGTGAAAATCCTCAATAAAAATCCGATAATCATCATAATTTAATTGGTATATGGTGACAAGCAGTGGAATCCAGGATATGCATTTCTTCCTATTTGGGACTCGTCAGCTGGATGTACCTGCATTCCCCAGTGAGTGATGATGTTCCCAAATACGACGAAATGCACATCCTGGATTCCACTGCTAGTCACCATCCACCAATTTTAATCCTAATCACATGCCTAGACATTGTCGAAGCATTACGCACAAGAAGCCAACATGTCAATCTGAGACCGAGCACATCGGTCCAGCTAGTCGACGTGAAAATCTAAAAATTCACTTAAATAAATCATCATATGTCTTAATGAATTCTTCATATAAAATGATGTTCATTCACACATTCATGCGTTAAAAAATTATTCAATGTTAAATATATATTTAGATGTATTTCCTTCCCTACAGTTATCTTTTTCTTCAAATGTCCTACTTTTAGTGTTATAACAGTATTATATTGTGTATTCAAACAAATTTGCGGTGAATGAATGGAAAAGTTAATATTATTTTTACACTAGACTGTATCTATTATTTTTTTAAATTCGATACTTGAAAAACTATTTGTTATCTTGGATAGGTATATTTTTGTTACATAACACTAAAGTCACGTGATCTACGTGTACAATTTTCAATGTGTGTTTGTCTATATCTGGGGATTTGTGGTTGTATTTTTGGTACCAGTGTGTCTAGGCCGTTCCACTCGTGTAAATGAATATAAAAATTAAACTTTGGTTCACTGGCCTTGGTCGCCATTGGTGGGCAACTCGAAGGCGCAAATGGCTCAGTCGTGTACAAGTTGGAAGAAGACGAAAGAATAAGAATAAAAGTACAGTACATTCCGCGTAAGAGCCCGAATAGCTCAGTGGTAACGTCTCTGAGTGCAGCACTGGGTGACGCGGGTTCGAATCTCAGAAGGGACATGAGTTCCTTCAAGGTTGCAGATACGCCTTGCTAATGAGTGCTAACTAGCACGAAACTTAGGTTCAAGGCCTTCTGGAGATTGCCTCAAACTATTTATATGTGGGTGGCATAGCGGTTAGGACGCTCGCCAACCATGCACAAAGTCCGGAGTTCGATCCCCAGCCCACGTACTCCTTTACCTCGCTAAGCCAGAAATAATGCTGGTAAATAGGAAAGGTTAGGCATGAGGCTAGCAACCCCATCCTGTAAAAATTAAACACTGCTACAGAAACTTCAAGGCACTAGCTTGAGGCCCTATGTTCCACTGAGGAACGTGAAGGAAAGCGTGTAAAACGTTTGTTTATAGACTTTTGTACGATAAAGGAATACGTTCGACTGATAGGTGAAATCTAGAAGGAGAACGGGTATCCGAAAGGATTTATCCAAAAGTACAGCAAAGAAAGAGACGAGAAAGAGAAGTATCCAACAGTTGAAAAGAAGAAAGTATTCATTTGCCTCCCATACAAAGGAGAAACAGTATCGCGAAAGATTGAAAAAAGGATGAAAGGAGCAATCAAGAGATGCTTCCCTGCAGCCAATCTAGTGACACTATACAGTACTACATGCTCTATAAGCCAATCGAAACTGGATAAATACCCTGCTGATGTTACCTCCAACTGCATTTATAAATTTACGTGCACCTGCGGCAGCAAGTACATCGGAAGGACAGAAAGAAGGGCTTCTATCCGGTTTTCAGAGCATATTCCGAGAAATTTATGCTTAAAAGGAAGCAAATATTTACAAAGTGAAATTACCAGACACCTTGCGGATACAGGCTATTTTGTTGAGATTTCCAAATCCTTCAAAATATTAAACATACAAAGGACAGCGAATCTACTACGATTTGCTGAAGCAATTGCAATCAAACGCTTCAGACCAAACTTATGCACACAGAAAGAGAGTGTAGTCAATCATGGAAAATTCCCATTGTAACATATAGAAAATCAAAACAAATGATTCAGCGAAGAGACTCTTTTCAACGAATTTATCATCAAGCTGTACAATCGTATATATATGGTTTTTAAGAAGTTATATCCGGTGAGGGAATTGAAACATAGGTGTGAATGCATGAAATAATAATAATATGAAATGCAATTACAACTAAAATGTTTGTGATTACAATCGTAGTTAAATGTCAAGTGGCAAAGCAAATTAATGTCATATATAGAATAATTCATAGGATGGATAGAACTTGAAAAATGTGTGCAATTATAAGATTAGTAGACAAATCGAAAAAATAAAAACGTTACGTAATATTGTGTGAAATTTAATAGCATAGAATTTAATGTTGCATAAAGGAATTGATTTAGAATGACAAGCGGAACAAGTGAAATAATACCGGGGACAATTAAAAGTGAGAGTAGTAATAGTAACAATTGACTTAATAAGGAAGAGTATACAAATTGTGCAGTCAATCTCTCACTCCCTTGGTAACCATATCACTTTCATTACAGTGATTACTCATAGACACTAGTGAGTTCAACTCACTAAGAAAGTTTTCAAATTGATGAACTTTGACCTTGTTGAGTTGCCATGTTGACACTGTTTATAAGATTTTTCTGTTTTATGTCTTCCCTCACCCCCCCTTTTTCTTCCTTTTTTCATAGTTTGATAGTATATAAATTGATGGTAACTTATACTATAACATTTTAATCCTTGTATTCCGGATGCGTTTATCTTATAATGCTTTCTGTATTACCTTTCAAACAATGAAGTATGAAATGTTATTAATTATAACCATTGTAATTTCAGGTAGTTTGCAGCTGATGAGAACCTGTGAAATAGAATGATATCATTTTATACTGCAAATCTGGTCTTTCTTTCTCTATCTAAATTTATCAAGGGAACCAAATGTATGAAATCTAGAAGATTTGGATTTCGCGGATGATTAATGTTCAGTTTCACATGAAACTCGAAGACCCACGGGAGAATGTCAACAATTTGCCAGAAGAGAAACAGCAAATAAAGACAGAACCTCATTATTTTTTTTATTATTTTTTTTACTATTTTGATTACAGCTTGATTCCACACCGCATTTTTGTTACAAGTATGGAACTTTTAGCATGTTATATCGGTAGCCCAAATTTCGCAGACCGACCATCAATATCAGGGGATCGAACCTGGCACCATGTGGATGGTCGGCGAGATTGCTAACCACTGTGTCACCGATGCACAGCTGAACACAGAGAGGACAGAGGTGATGAAGATAACCAACCAGCAGAAACAACAGGCAGTGCCTATCGCTAACAGCGGGGGAAATTTGAAATAGGTCACTCCCTTCCATTATCTAGGCATCATCGTTTCAAACACGCTACACGGTTGAAGATGTCGAGATGGTCAGAGGTTGAGAGGTAAGATACATTCAAAACACTTTGAGATCACTATGGAGATTTTCTGCACTCAGGATAAACAGCAAAATCCTGTTTTTCAGTCGGTCCTTCTCTATGGGTCAGAAGCTGGCATCGCTTGCACATGAAAAGTATTTGCAAAAGACCACTGCAACGTTTTTTTCAACTGCTTACATCACCGGCTCCATATTTAAGATCACATGGCTAGCTAGGAAGAAACAGGCTGCTTTATAGAAACAAACTAATCAGGAATTTATCGCTCAAAAATTATGTAGGAGAAAATGGAGATGGATTACGGACACTGGAAGGAGATCCCCGAATTATGTAGCATGTTAGACTACTAATTCAGTGGAACCTAAACAGGAAACGATGAATGTGTCATCCCGAAAGTGATACGGAAGAGATCATGTGAGACGGGTAGTATGAGAGACAGCAGAAATCACAACAAAGTGGAGGTGTTCCGTAGAAAATGCATGTTGTGCTGGGAACCCAAGGGAACAATAACGCAATTAAACTCTTATTTTTAAATAACAATCAATTTATACATATTTCAAAGTAGGAAACGATAGAGTAAGGGGATAAGACAGAAACTGAAAATATCCGACAAATAGTGCAAGTTTATATTAAACATACAAAGGACACTAAAATTACTACGATTTGACACGGCGATGGCAATCAAACCTCTCAAATCAAACTGCCTTACACAGAAGGACAGTGTAATCCATCTCTCACTCCCTTGGTAATTAACTGAATATCGGCCGTTGCTCTAGGAACTTGATTTTTCCTGCTCGAGAACAACTCCCACTATGGCTAAGTTCGATATTAAACCATCTGGTCCAAACCGGCCACAAAGCCAACCATAATTGAAGAATCTTTGTCTATCATCTACCGGGTACCAAATAAATAGTCAAAAACATCGAAGCACCGCATGCTCCAAACAGTAGAGGCTATCGGGATTCGCCTGAAACAACGAGTGCTTTATGTGGAGAAGAAACCAGTCCAGGTAGCCCCTGGTACTGCCCTGGCCGGCATTCAGTAGGGACTAGAAATTCATGAATTTGTAATATTATCTTTCTTAATTCTTCTGACATTCAGCTTATTTTATGTTGATGCTATTGAACTGTAATTTATCAATATTATTGATTCGATGTTATTTAAACAGCAACATTAATGTCGTTCATAACACTTATTCATTCATTCATTATAATGTATATATAATTGTAGAACCTAATGATGAATTTTTCGAAAAGAGTACTCTTTTTTCCGTGTCCATTCTTTTGAAAATTAACTGAATCCTGATTACGTCACTTAATCACCCATACGTTAGTGATTTCACCTCTCTGAGAAAGTCCTCAATCTTACGAACCTTATTACCTCCTTGAGTTACTGTGTAAACTTGTGAGCATATACTGTTTATTGGATTACTTTTCTGTTTTCTGTCTTCTACCCGAGCGTTCGTATTTCCTGTTTTGAAAGCACAGAAAATGCTGATGACGCAAAGTAAAAATTGTAATGTTTATATTCCGGATGCGCTAAATTGTATAAGATTTTCTGTACTACTAACATTGAAACATTAAAATATGTTGTTTCGCATCATTCTTTTCTAAGCCTTGTTATTTCAGGTACTGGTATGCAGCTGGTGAATGAGAACCTGTGAGACAGGGTAATGACGTCATTATTTTATACTGCATATGTGGTCTTTCTTTCTCTAATAAACGAAATATTTCCATATTGAGTCATTAGTAAGAAACGTAAACAACGCAGATCTTCTGTTCGACGATTCATTTTCATAAGCCGTACAATCGTAATTGTATTCAATTAATAATTCTTAAGACCGATAACATACTGATACAATTTATCCTCGAAAACGCATTATATAATGTAAGGGCTAAATCCATTTTATCTAACTCACACCACCCTCTTCATTCACAACTCTCCCCTTGCATTTCATCAGGCAAAACCAGAAGCCTAGCAAGTACAAAAACTCAACCATACCCTACTTAGCTCGTGTTCTGTACGATAAAGAAAGCATTAGGCGTGACACCTATAACTTATTAAATAGTCAGTAGAACAACTGGATCTCGTCTTTCCAACTCATATCATTTATAGTTACAACATTTTCTTTCTTTCTTTTCCTCTTCTGTCTCTCCTTTCTTTCGTTATGTGCTGCTTTGTTTCTTTCTCTCGCTTACGCCAGTGAATATGATAGCACCTACTTTTCTAACACATTCAAACACTGTTCAGCGTTGGCTTTGCTACCGACATCCCAATATGCTGTTGTTATAGTGAACTGAGATTTCCTTAATCTATGTAGAATTTTATTTGTTGATAATGTACTAACTGGATGCAATACTGTAGTGAAAATGCTGAGAATTCCATTCTGTATCACAAGTACTGTTTTGGAATAAAGCAAATTACTATTATTAAAAAAGGTGTAGTCTAGAAGGGGTGGTAAACCGGAAATTAGAAAAAGGGGAAAAACGGGTTCACTTCATAACGTGAACACCTACTTGAGAACGGGTATCCACAGAAATTATTAGACAATAATATGAAGAAAAAGCTTCCATCACCAAAAATCACAACTCTTCCTAAGAAAACTTGTCAAGCAACTTAGCCCTAAGTTCCTATTGTAATGAAGACGTAGGCGATTTGAACCGATAAATAATATGTATTCGTTTCAACTTTATATCCAAAACACCAGTATTCCTTGAACGAAATTATATTGTTTGGCAATTAAAGCAAGACAAAATACAAAGTCTACAAACAAATGTTTAGTACAAATGAAGTTATAAAGTACTTTTATTCTTATTCCTTCCGCCCTTCTCCAACTTGCAAGCGATCGAACCATTCGCGCCTTCGAGTTGCCCACCAATGGCTGCCAGCTCCAATAAACAAACGTTCAATGTTCACGTCCATTGACAAAACTCTTTTCACAAACCTGGAATTCACAGGTGACACTAGAAACCTCCTTTCTCAATGTCTGAAGAAAACATTTCAAGCAGTCACCTTAAATATCACATTCTCAAGCAGACAGTTTATCCTGTCTGGCGTTAAAGATAAGATACGGCTTTTAGTCCCCTCAATGTGTATTTATCAATGTACTTGTTCGTGTGTAGCAAAGTATGTCGGCTGTACGCAACGTCAAGTCCGAAAACGTATTCTGAAACACTCTCTAGTCTGACTAGCCAGAGGAGTAAATACGAATGCTAGCAGCTCCATCTTCGAACAAACTGTCAACTCTGGACATCGAGAACACCCACATGAATGCTTCACAGTGATTCACAGAGTCCCTCAATATCGCGTTAGAAGTCTTCGATTACGCCATCCGTACATAAATGAATCATTGGCTATTCGGGATGTAAAACCTGACCTCTCACTCAGAACCACATACATTCCGATGCCCTTCCTTGACCAGAGTAACCTTCTTACTGTGATTTTGCTTCCTTTAATTATTTTAGTTTACTATCACTATTCTCACTATGTACATGCTTTTTCATTTCATCCACGATGTTATGGACAACGGGGAGCTGAAAATGAAGCTGAGACTGACCGGCAGCTTAACCGGACTTCTACTGATATGACGGTAGCGACGGTATCAGTAGGAGATAACTTGGGTCGCCACACCGTTCCTAGCGTAGCTCCGTTGATAGTAGCAACGGGCATCAACCAAATTTGTCAAACCTCACAACCTACTGATACATTGGCGACGGTATCAGTGGGGGCTGGACTTAGTCGTCAACAATCCAACCCGATGAACCAAACGAATCCAAGAAATATCATGCCGGATCGGCCGTGGCCCGGATTAACAACGACCGCGCTTTCTGCTGCCGTGTCACAGGGCAGAAGTGATAAGTACGCTACTGAGACACACCAGGCCGTGTGTGACCGGCCTCAAGCAGATGTCCCCTGGGCTCTGCGGTCACGCAACACTAACCTTTCTTCTATTTCAGGTACCCAAAGACTAAACTCAGGCGTGAGGCCAGCAACCCCACCCTGTAAACAAACCTGCTACAGAAACTTCAGCGTGAACAGTCTCCTTGCGTCAAAAGAAAAAGTCTGTGTGGGGACATGGAATGTCCGCACCATGTACGAGACTAGCAAAGCTGCCCAGATCGCAAGCGAAATGAGGAGATACGGACTACAAGTATTGGGGATCTGCGAAAGCAGATGGAACGGATACGGACTCACCAAATTGTCAACAGGTGAGTCAGTGATTTACTCCGGTCACCCAGAAGACAACCACACACACACCGAGGGCGTGGCTATAATGATGTCACCAACGGCAACCAAGGCTCTGATACAATGGGAGGCGATCTCACCCAGGATAATAACCGCCAGATTCAACTCCAAAGGAAGGAAAGTGTCAATTATACAATGCTATGCACCGACCAACAACGCAGACCTCGAAAAGAAAGAAGAATTCTACAGACAACTGCAGGCAGCAATAGACAATACTCCAGCCGGTGACATCAAAATACTAATGGGAGACATGAACGCCAAACTGGGATCAGACAACACAGGAAGGGAACTCATCATGGGTAAAGAAGCTCTGGGAGAGATGAATGCAAATGGAGAACTCTTCGCCGACTTCTGCGCCTTCAATGAACTAGTGATTGGTGGCAGCGTATACAAACACAAGGATATTCACAAGGCTACATGGGTGTCACCAGATGGGCGAACCAAAAACCAAATTGACTTCATCACAATCTCGAGGAAGTGGCGGCGCAGCCTACTGGACACAAAAGCAAGAAGAGGAGCAGACGTTGGCTCAGACCACTACCTCGTACAAGGAACAATCCAACTCAAATTAAAGGCTTTCAGAGAAACAGGAGCTGCAGATAGACCACAAGCCAAGTTCAACACTCAAAAACTAAAGGACCAGGATACAAAGGATATCTTTACTGCAAGTATAAAGGACAAAGCTGAGACACAAATCAACATTAGTGAAAAGGTTAGCGTCGAAAAACACTGGAACAACCTGAAAACAGTATGGAGCGAAACCTGCATGGAAGTTCTGGGCAGAAAGAAGAGACAGGACAAACCGTGGCTCACTACGGACACTTGGAGGCTAATAGAGGAGAGAAGGATGGTGAAACAAAAAATTCTGCAGTGCACCGACGAGCAACAGAAACAGGAGTTGAATGTAAGCTACAATACACTGAACAAAGGAGTAAAGAAGAGTGCCAGAGAAGACAAAAGAAAGTATTATGAAGCCATGGCCAATGAAGCAGAACAAGTTGCAGGCAAAGGAGACCTCGCAACACTTCACCAAACAACTAGGTACCTTTCAGGCAAAAATTCGTCACAAATTAAGCCAGTGAAGGATGAAAATGGAAATTCAATCACCAAAGAAGTGGAGCAAAGGAAACACTGGGCTGAACACTTCAAAAGACTACTAAACCGACCGCCACCTACAACGCGCCCAACAATACCAACAACGGCAGCAGAATTACCAGTGAACATCAACCCCCCGACGAAATCAGAAGTCCTGAAGGCAATCAAGATGCTGAAAGCTGGGAAAGCAGCAGGACCAGATGGAATCCCAGCAGAAGCATTGAAAGTCGACCCAGAGACAACAGCAGACTTGATGACGCCACTACTAGAGAAGGTGTGGAAAGAAGGCAAAGTACCCGAGGATTGGAAGAAAGGATACCTATTCAAACTACCAAAGAAAGGAGACTTAAGTCAATGCAAGAACTGGCGCGGAATTATGCTCCTTTCCATCCCAAGCAAAATACTAAGCCGCATCATCCTGGAAAGGATCAAACAAGCCTTGGATGAAAAACTTCGACCAGAACAAGCTGGATTCAGGAGTAACAAGTCATGTATTGATCAAATCGCCACACTACGGATCATCATTGAACAAAGTTTGGAATGGCAGTCACCTCTCTATCTCAACTTCATCGACTTTGGAAAGGCCTTCGACAGCGTCGATCGAGAGGTGATTTGGAAACTACTTCGCTACTACGGGGTGCCGCCGACAATTATACATCTCATCCAACAGTTGTATGACAACGCTGCATGCCAAGTAATCCACAACGGGAAGCTCACGGAATCCTTCGAAGTGAAGACAGGAGTAAGACAGGGTTGCCTACTATCGCCAATGATTTTCCTGATTGCAGTAGACTGGATAATGCGACAAACAGCGGGCAATGAGGAAACAGGCATAAAATGGACTCACACAAAGAACTTGGAGGATCTGGACTTCGCCGATGATATATGCCTGATTTCCCACAAACTGGAAGATATGCAAGTGAAAAGTAACAAGTTGGCAGAAGAAGCATCAAAGATAGGACTCCAGGTGAACATAGAAAAAACAGAGGTGATGAAGATCCCTGGCCAACACCAACAACAACAACAGACAGCAATCAGCATAAATGGAAAAAACCTGAAAGAAACTACCTCCTTCACCTACTTGGGAAGCATTGTTTCAACTACAGGCGGAACTGACGAGGATATCAAAGCAAGGATCGGGAAAGCAAGGCAAGCTTTCATTACTCTGAAGTCTGTGTGGAGGACAACATCATTCAGCGTCAAAAATAAGATCGGGATTTTCAACTCCAATGTGAAGTCAGTACTACTATACGGATCAGAGACTTGGCGTGTCACAAAGAGCACCTCAAACAAGCTACAGACCTTCATTAACAGATGTCTTCGCTCAATACTCAAGATCAGAAGGCCGGAAAGGATCAGCAACAAAGATCTCTGGGAGCGAACCAACCAGGAACCGATTGTGAAACAAATAGGCAGGAAAAAATGGAGATGGATTGGCCACACTCTGAGGAAACCAGCAAGTGACATCACTAGACAAGCCATTGCTCGAGTGGAACCCGAAAGGGAAGCGGCGAGTTGGTCGTCCAAGGGTGACCTGGAGGAGATCATGTGAAGAGGAGATGAAAGCATGTGGGCAGACCTGGAGCCAGGTGAAAACTCTAGCAGAGAATCGAACGCAATGGAGACGCATGGCTGAAGCCCTATGTTCCTCTAGGAACTAAAGGAAATAATAATAATAATAATTCTCACTATCCTTATTTTATCATAACTCTACTACTGTTTATTAATAACATGCCTGATCACTGCATACGAAAATGAATCAACGAAAAGAAAATTTCGATTTGACACTAGTAACTAGTGTGATGCGTCTAGTCCTCTCTTTGGTGCAGACTGAATTCTATCAGTCAGGTTGTAATGTGGCCACCATTCTAGGTAGCTCGCCATCATGGTGTACATAGTTTGTGATGAGTCTGCACCAAAGAGAGGACTAGACGCATCACACTAGTTACTAGTGTCAAATCAAAATATCCATTATAGTCCTACAGGAGGTCAATCGCGAGCCCGAATAGCTCAGTAGTAACGTCTCTGACTGCAGCACTGGGTGACGCGGGTTCGAATCTCAGAAGGGACATGAGTTCCTTCAAGGTTGCAGATACGCCTTGCTGATGAGTGCGAACTAGCACGAAACCTAGGTCCAAGGCTTCCTGCCGATTGCCTCCAACCACTTAATGTCAAAAGAAAATTTCCTCCGTTGTTTACGTCTTTCTCTTTCCATCTTTATCAAGTTTATAAAACCTTGTATTCATCACTGACATTCACTATGTAGAAATCAAGGGTCAGTGTTGAAGAGACGAATTTATTCATCAGAGCTTTTGGCGATTGAGACATTAGTGTTGTCGCATTCTCTGAAGTTTGAACAGGTAGTTTTATCTACATGTTTTTTGAAAAGAGGATATTTTTCCCGGTGGAACATAGGGGCCTTAAGCTAGTGCTTTGCAATTGCGGTAGCTGTGGTACATATTTTTACGGGATTTGGTTGCTAGCCTGGTGCCTAACCTTTCCACTTTACCGGTCTTATTACTAGCTTAGAGAGGTAAAGGAGTGGTCTGGTGGCCGGGCTTTGAACTCCAAACCATCAGCGTTGTTGGGGGGGGGGCATTCTACTGCCATGCAAACGATGCCAGAAGAGGATAGGATATATATTCCGGTGAATCAAAGATATTTCATGGTAAGAAAGTATTCTTTATGGATGATATCATCTTTTAAAAGGTGGTTTAATTCCATTTAAATCTATTAAAAACTGATGGCAATATATATTTCGTAATGAGATGAGTGATCTCATCGATGCATCTACTCAGATATGAACTCTGCAGATAAGAAGGAATTACGTGACATTTATTGACATGGTATGGGGATCGAGTTGCAGCTCTCCTTATCATTGTCAAACAGGATACAGCACAGCAGTCAAATCTCTACCTCAACTTCATCGACTTTGAGGAAGCCTTCGATAGAGTTGATCGTGAAGCATTTCGAAAACTAATATAAATGGTTGTGTTCTTTGTGCTGGATTGTTAATTTTCTAAGCTTTCATCGCCTGACCACGCGACATCTTCAGCGTATACTTCAATCTGAAGTGAGCTTTTAGATTTCTACACGAGTTTATCAAACATCTCTCCTGGTGACCCTGGATGTGATTGGTTGTTTCTTTATGCTTTCACACCTTCTAGGTTACTTGTATTGGAACTGATTGTTTCTTTGACTTGAACTTTGACCCTTTTTGTGTGAGGTTTCTTTCTTATCGGTTGATAAATTTTGTCTATCTGGATGCGACTATTGATTGATGATTCACTGGAGTACCAGACAGGCTTCTAAAAATTCTCTAACATTTTTGTTGTTTCCTCTGTCTAATATTTCAACGTTGTTTCACTGGAATTGATGTCCGTGGGTGTCTGTATGTAGTGATATGAGGGAGTTGATATCATGTCTTTTGACAGCTAGCTTATGTTCGTGGATACAAAGACGAAGGGGACGTCCCCTTTGGCCAATGTTTTTCGCAGTTGTTACAATTTATTTTGTAGATGATGTCGGCTTTATCTTATTTCGTTACTGAGTCTTTTGGTTGACATAGAAGTGAGTGAAGTGGTTTTGTTGGTTTGTGTGCGACGTCAGTTCCTGAAGGTTTGAAGGGTCTTACAGTGATTTCTGAGATGTAGGGTGATTTTCTTTGTGCTTTCGTTGGGGGCTTTAGGTTTGATAGGTTGGCTTGGGGGTATATGTCTTTTGATGAAAATCCGTGGATATCCATTCTTTTGGATGTCGTCCATGAGATCTATTTCTTCAATTCAGAAGCCTAGAGATAGACAAAATTTATCAACCAATAAGAAACGAACCTCATACACAAAGGATCAAGGTTCAAGTCAAAGAAACAATCAGTTCCAATACAAGTAGCCTAGAGGGTGTGAAAACACACAAAAATAACCAATCACGTCCAAGGTCACCGGGAGAGATGATTAGTAAACTCTTGGAGAAATCCAAAAGCTCACTTCAAACTGAAGTATGCGCTGAAGATGGGTGATGAAAGCTTCGCAACTATAAGCTATCCAGCTCAGAGAACCAAACTACATCAATATCATCCACCTGAGCTACAAATCTTCTCCATCATAACTACAGAGTGCTTCATCATCAACTCATCAACCTCATCAGACAGCTATATGCCAATGCTACATTTAAAAAGATCTACAAGAAAAAACTCAGCGAGCTGTTTGAAGTGAGGACAGAAGTAAAGCAGTGCTCTCTGCTACTACTGATGATATTAGCAATTGTGGTGGGATAGATTATTCGGAAGACTAACTTGCAGGAAGCTGCAAGACGGGAACATGATAAACCAATAAGAAGACTCCAGATGATCTGCACTTTGCCAATGACTGATTCCTTATTTCACAGTGACTCGAAGACTTCGAGGCGAAACTCAACAAACTGGCAGAAGAGGCTGATAAGATAGGATGATTGAGGTGACGAAGATAGCCACTGACCAACAGTAACAAACAACAATCACCATCAACAGAAAGAATTGCAATGGGGTCATTTTCTTCACTTATCTTAGCAGTATCGTTTCAATTGCAGGCAGTTAGCACCAATGAAGATGTCAACACTAACTGGAATCAGAATGTCAGGGAAGATCTACATTACCTCGAAATCAGTTTGGAAATCTTTGGTACTCAGCATAAAGAATAAAATTCGTATTCTCAACACCAACGTGAAGCCCCCAAGCTCGCGTCGATTAAGTCGTTTCTGAATAATTACCCCAAACTTTTAACACCAGCTACCTTCTCCGGCCTCATGTTGACAGGAATGTGGTCTCTCAGAAAAGACTGCCGACAAGGATTTCTGTCAACAAATTAACCAATAACCTATCACCCACGAAATTTTCGGAAAGAAAAAGAGTTGGATCAGACATAGTTTGTGAATACTGCTCGAATGAGAAATAATGACTTGGGCGTCACTTCGAGGGTAACATGGAGGAGATCACTTGAAGACAATATGAGAGGCTATAGACAATCATGGAAGCAGATGAAGAGAACTTCAGAGAAGAGTGTGAAATGAACATGTGCTACTGAAGCCTCGTGCTGTTCCGTTTGGATCACAGAAAAGTAACAGGCACATAAAGTATGCCGACATAATTGAAGAAAGAGTTCAAAATTCGAATATCTGAAAATTTTCATCGGATAGAATCAATATGGCTGGTGGCCAATTGAAGAGTTGTCGAGAAGTTGATTAGAAGGAAAACTTCTACATTTTGAGGGAGTATGTGACATCAGTCGCATCCTTATTCAGGTTTCCTGCCAGGTACGTATCCATTATCCAACCAGTGGTCGAACGCAGGACTTTCAACTAACGAGACGAGCTTGTTGACCATTCAGCCACTGGCGCCGTATACAAGGACTTATAAACGAGCTGGTCTCATGACCTTAAGACTCTGCGATTTTGACGTATACCCGATAGAGTGAGAGCCACGTATTGCTGAAGAGTCCTAAAGTAAGAGGTAACAAGCAGTCACAACTCCTTGGTTTTCAATATTCCTCTAAATAATACCAATCCATAATCATATACACACTTCAGGCCAGTTGAATTTCTAAGAAGTAACACATAAAAAGGAATGCAATGAAGGATCTCAAGAATAACAGGCTATTACAACTTTAATATATATTCACTTGATTCTTATTATTTCTCTTTGACCATGTTCAATCTCCTTATGGTTGTGTGAATATTTGTAATCTGCTGACTTTAGAGTGTTTTCATGAACTGTTTGGAGGATGATTCCTCCTGAGAGAGTTTTTATCCCACTATATTGTTAGGAATAGTCTAATTGATTTGCAGGTACTCGTCTTGCGCTTATACTGAATTGTATAGCTGTCAAACGGCATTGTTGATATAATTTGGAATATTATAACGTGTTATTATGGTTCCATAGAACTACAAATTTATTGCAGAATAATTGCTTTTCTCCAGTCTTTAGAGATCTTCGTGACTGTGCATGTCTCAGGGAAGTTTTGTTCATCTATAAAGTAGGAGGTAGAGATGAGTTTCACTGTGTTCAGATCAATAACAACTGAATATCATTCATTGTCCGGATATTTTAATTTTTTTATTATTCCCTTAGGTTTCGGTTGGAACATAGGCCTTCAGTAACTCATCTCCAATCTGTTCTAACCTCTGCTCTCCTATTCACCTGACTAGTTACACGATTTCCCATCATCTCTCATCTCGTCCAACTCACATAATCTCCTCCATGTTACCCTCGCACCAATGACCCACTCGTCGCTTCCCATTCGAACCCTACTCGAGTGACGTCGTGCATTAGGCGTGATCCATCTCCATTTTCCCTTTCCACAACATATATGTTGAGCAATCGGCTGTTGGTTAGTTTGTCAACTCCCAGAGTTTTGTCCCTGATTCTTCCTGGCCCGCTGTGACTTGTTGGAAATGCTTTTCGTGACAGGCGCGCAGTGCAATTTTCCGAGGCGTACGGAAGAACCGACCGACTGACTTCAAATTTGTGTTGAAAATACGAATCTTTTGTTTATGCTGTGGCGGATAGCAGAAGATATGAAAACTGGTTTCAAGTTGAAACAGTGTTTCCTTGCCAGGTAAATGAAGGAAGTAGCCTTTGCCAAGTCTTTCTTGTTGATGGGTATTGGTGCTGTTTTAGTTGCTGTTAAGTGGTTGGTTATCTTGACCATCTCAGCCACCGTCTTCTCTATGCTCACCTGGATTGCTGTCTCTGATAACTGCTTCTTCGACAAGTTTGTAAGTTTTCGTTTGCCTGCAAGTCTTCGAATTGATGTGACATTAGAGATAAATCTACCACGCGCGAAATCCAGATCTTCTAGAAGCTCCTCATTGGTGAGTCAAACGTAATCCTGTCTTCTCACTCCCACGCACATTCATCCTCATAATCCAGTCCACCACAATTAGGATTATCACTGGTAACAGCAGGCAGGCAGCCTTGTTTTACTCCTGTATTTACTTCAAAACAGGGCTTAACTGAGTTTTCCATCGTGGACCACCTGACACCTGATTGTATTGTCATATAGACAGCCATTGAATGAGTCTGATAAAGACTTGTGTACTGCAAGCCATTGTAGCGAAGAAGTTTCTAAATTAGTTCTCGTAAGCGCTGTCTGTTGATGGCCTCTCTGAATTCGATGAAGTTGAGGTAGACAGAGTTTGACCGCCATTCCATGCTCTGTTCAGTGATGATGCATATTGCTGCAATTCGATCAGCACATTATGTGCCTTTCCTTAATCCGCCTTGTTCCAGGCTTGCTGCCTCCTGCGGTTAGTGCATCTTTTAATCTCTCCACGATGACGCCGCCTAGTATTTTACTTGATTTGGACAAGAGCATGATTCCATGCCAGTTAGTTCTTCCACAGTGAGCCGTAATTTGGCCCTCTTTTTTTGGTAGGTTCATAAGTTAGACACTTTTCATTCCTTTCTTCCAAACCCTTTGGAATAATGGCATGAGCACCTCTTCCGCAAACTCTATGTCAGTTTACAGTGCTTCATGGGGACTTTGTCTGGTCGGAAAGGAGAAAAAATCAATTACATCGTGGTGGTGTGATACAGACAATGTGTTCCGACGGAATATGTTTCTCACGTATTCCCACAGTTCAGTTCTGCATTAGCAAAAGAACACCCAAAATGTGTATTTGAACATTCTATTTCATGTCGTTTAATGTAAGCCAAAATCACACGTTCGGTGATTGGATGAATGCTTTTCCTGATTGCAGTAGATTGGATAATGCGACAAACAGCGGGTGATGAGGAAACAGGCATAAAGTGGACTCACACAAAAAACTTGGAGGATCTGGACTTCGCCGATGACATATTTATGTCTGATTTCCCACGAACTGGAAGACATGCAAGCGAAAAGCAACAAGTTGGCGATAGAAGAAGCATCAAATAAAGGATTTCAGGTGAACATAGAGAAAACAGAGGTGATGAAGATTCCTCGCCGACACCAACAGCGATAGCAGCAGACAACAATCAGCATAAATGGGAGGAATCTGAAACAAGTAACCTCTCTTACCTACGTGGGAAGCATCGTTCCAACTATAGGTGGAGCTGACAAGGATATCAAAGCAAGAATGAGTCAAGAAACCAAGGCAAGCTTTCATTAGGCTCAAGTAAGTCTGTGAGGAGGTCAACAGCACTCAGTACCAAAAATAAGATCCGGATTTTCAACTCCAATGTGAAGTCAGTGCTACTTACTATACCGATCAGAGAATTGACGCGTCATAAAAAGCATCTCAAACAAACTACAGACCTTCATCAATCAACAGTTGTCTTTGCTCAATACTCAAGATCAGATGGCCAGAAAAGATCAGCAACAGAGGTCTCTGGCAATGAGCGAACCAACAGAGCAGAAACCGATGGTGAAACGAATAGGGAGGAAGAAATGGAGATGGATTGGCCATAATCTGAGGAAACCATCAAGTGATATCACTAGACAAGCCATTGCTTGAGTGGAACCCGGCCGAAAGGGAAGCGGCGAGTTGGTCGTCAGTGCAAGTGTGAGTTGGAGGAGGTCATGTGAAGAGGAGGTGAAGGCGTGTGAGCAGACTTGGAGCCAGGTGAAGACTCTAGCAGAGAACCGAACGCAATGGAGACGCACGGCTGAAGCCCTATGTTCCTCTAGGAAATAAAGGTAACAATAATAATAATAAGTGATTGGCTAAAGAATATAAACTCCATAGATATATAAATAGTTGTTTGATCAATTGAAAATATACCTTTTCTTCCGTATATCGCCTTCTGATGTTATAAAATTAGGATCAATATATATCCAAAATCTAGTTCATTCGTTGGAGTTTACCAGTCTGCCAAATACCATCGAATCTTTAATTTTTTTAATCCTAATTTTATTTGAAATTGTTGTATTTCCACCTGTTATGCATTTCGATGATCGGCAAAATTTTTTACAAAGCGTATGTATTACATCATAAAGTGAAGGTTAGTTGACGTAAACACCTTTGAAATTCTTTATATTATTATATAAATGAAATATGAAAGTTTATTCAGGAAAGGAATGACTTTTCGTGCAGTTGCATTTGTGTTATGTAATCGTGACGGCAGTCAGTCAGCATGCATATTTGTTGAAATCAATTCAAGCGATCTTTTATTTCATGGGGTAGAAATATAGAAAAAAGAGAAGACCTTCAGCGAAGAGACTCTATGCGACGAGGAAATCATTCACATAGCTGTACAGTCGCATTTTTATATCATTATTTTTGTGTGAGTGTGTAAATGAGGTTTTTCAAGTTTAGATAAGTGATCAAGTAGTCCAAGAATGATCTAAAATAGGGACAAGGTTAATCAGACAGCAAGTAAAGTAAGATTGAGTTAGTAAGTTAGATGATGTAATATAATTGACTAAAATGTTTCAACTTAGGTTGGAGTAGCAACGGAGGTAATTGCAGGTAGAGATTAAGTAGAAGTGGGGTAGAGAATAATACCATTTAAATTAGAACTAAAATTGAGCAAATAAGTTGGATAACGTCACATAAGTGACTAGAAGTTGAGCGTTGTTTAAGTCAGTAACAGTGGCAGTTAGGTGTAGAAATTGAATCGAGTGGGGGTAGAGAACAAGAAAGTTGAAAATGTAAAATATTACAATTGAAAAGACAAAATAATACTAATGAAGAGACAAAAAGAAATAGAATCTAGCTGTCTGGTATTAAGATAGATTACGTCCATTGCAAGTGTATTGATTGAACGAACTTCTTCTGTATGCACAGTTCAGGACTTAGCAAGTTAATCACCACTGCTTCTGCAGTTTGAAGAAGTCTGATTCGTACACCTTTAGGGAGACTACTTCTTACTCTGTAGACGACTTTGAAGTTTGTTTGCGGTGTAGCTTGGTGTCCGGAATCTATCAGATGTTCTAAGATAGACCTGCGGAGGCATCGTTTTTCTTCTTTGTAAAACCATGCTGGTAATTGTTCGGTGATACGTTTGGAAAGCGAGCGCTGGGTACGGCCGACATACCTGCCTCCACACGAGCAGGTAATTGATAAATACACACTGATCAGGCCAGCATTGAAAGCTTATCCTTCACGTTCACATGAATCATAGGTTTTGTGGAGAAGGTTAGTCGTAGTTCAGCTGCGAAGAAGGTCTTCTTAAGTGAGCGCGACAGTCAATTTTTTAGTGTTTCCGCAGATAGATATATCTCCATTGAAGTGAAGGTTCATGTAGAGTAGTTTTTTCAGAACGCTAAACATGGGTGGTTTTTGTGGTCAAGGATCCATAGATTTTGCAATATTTCAGGATAACAATTCTCGACGAGGTGGGTGGCAGACTTTTAAAATGGTTATGAAAGAAGTGAATTGAGAGTGATATGACTCGTATTACGAATTGGTATGACTGGAGACAACATAAATTGGATGCGATTATGACTCTAGTTGGCTCATTGCACTTTAAGTCACTAAAACAGCTAGAATAACAATACTACCTGTGATCCAGGAGAGGAATTAGAGGGGGTGAACCCAGTTGACAAGGGAGCCTTCATCGTTTCTTTCGATAATCAAAAATATTTGATAGCAGTGTTGAATATAAATAGGTTGGAGGATTTGCTTAACTTGCTAGCAATTATTTCACTGGGCGTGTCCCCCTTGAACTGCAGTCGTATATATAAAGGTGTTTTATTAGCAGATAGAGAATAGCTCTTTTCTGCTTTCTTAGTCATGTTTTCATTGATGAATTTGTCTGGACAGCTATTTTCAATGAGGGTGTCATGTACAATCCTAAGTTTATCTTCAGTTACGTAAGCTGAGCATATAACTAGGACTCAGTAGTTGAGGGTTCTTATTGAAGTTCACTGCTGTTCCAAAGCAGTGTGAGTTCTCTACTCAATGGCCTGTCTTATTCCCATCTTCTCCACCTTGCGTGTAAGTGGTATCGTGTTTTGATGGTTATCATTACGAATAACAATAACCTACAGTAGGCTCGCAAATCTACTAGTAAGGAAGTCCTTCTACGCAAGAGACATTTAAGCTACCAAGATGCATTCGGTGGTCACATTATTCATGATCTTAAAACAGCTTCAGTTTAAAAACCTGCTTTTTAGAAGATAATACAGTTCAAGTTGGAAGAAAGTGAAATCATTCCATATTAGTTTGTTAATTAGATATATCACACAGTGAAACAGTATCAGTATTTACTGGATGACGTTTCGAACAAAATTTATTCTTCATAATCATATCAATTGTAATCACATGACTGTGACACTTGAGTTTTATAGTTTTCTTTGTTTTCTCTCCTGGCATTCAAACCTTCAAAGTCAATTAGAAACAAGCTTTGTCGGTTAAGGGATCCTGTGGAGCCTTTAAAACAAAACAATTTAGTTTATCGAATACCCTCCCGGAATGATTGTCAGGTCAAATACATAGGTCAAACTAGTAGAACAGGGGCAGTCACACTAGCTTAACATAAAAACTTGACAAAATCTAGATTGGTTGACCCGTATAAGATAAGAAATCTAGAGAATAGTTCAGCTATATCACTACATGCAGTCACACATAACCATAAAATAGGATGGGATGGGATAAGATGACAGTTTTAAAATCTAATGTCACAGGGTATAGGGAGAGATTGATAATGGAAGCTCTGTTTATCGAATCAACACCTGTCCACTCAGATATCTATAGAATTCTACTACCCCAACGACGACAAATAGGAGAGAACAAAGAAAACTATAAAACTCAAGTGTCAAAGTCGTGTGATGATAATTGGTGATATGATTATGAACAATAAATTTTGTTCGAAACGTCATCCAGTAAACAGTAATACTGTTTCACTGTGTGCTATATCTAATAAAAAAACTAATATGGAATTACTTACTACCACAGCGTCCAAGTTTTACACATGTATTTTAATTTAAACGATCT
Organism: Trichobilharzia szidati; assembly: GCA_944472155.2. Lineage (NCBI taxonomy): Eukaryota > Metazoa > Platyhelminthes > Trematoda > Strigeidida > Schistosomatidae > Trichobilharzia > Trichobilharzia szidati. The sequence goes on from OX235277.1 coordinate 4,346,175, forward strand.
TTTATTTCATGGGGTAGAAATAAAAGAGATGGATTGCAGACTTATAAAATGGTTATGAAAGAAGTGAATTGAGATTGATATGACTAGTATCACGAATTGGTATGACTGGAGACAACATAAATTGGATGCGATTATGACAACTTCTCTAATTGGCTCATTGCATTTTAAGCCACTAAAACAGCTAGAATAACAATACTAACTGTAATCCATTAGAGGAATACGAGAAGGTGAACTCAGTTGACAAGAGAGGTTAGAGGATATCATCAAGAGCTGGCATCAGTTAGAGAAACATAAGAAAACCACCGAGGAGTATTGGACAGCTGTTTCGTCAGCCTAGTTTGTGACTCTTCAGCCCTACGCATCCACCACAAAGGTTCGAACCCAGGACCTTCTGTTTACAAGGCTAGCGAGCTCGTAGACCATTGTATAGCCACTGGGATCCAATCTAATGGAAATCCAATGAATTCTAACCCCTGCCTATTTTCGCACGACATAGCGCGACCACTTTTCAATGTCTTCGTCGATGAGTTACTGCCTCACCTTCAAGCTGCTGGACCCTATATAATATAAATACATATAAATAGATACATATACGTTTTAAATAACCCTGACACACTGAGCTTACCTATTTTTATGATGACGGCATCGTTGGAATTTCCGACATTTGGCGAAATTCTGGAACAGACAGTTTAATCAAGTCAGAATGCCACAGTGTCACTGAAGTCATTGCACCTCTCCGGACCCCTCAAAAAATCCTCGTCATCAACCTAAGCTCCCCAACACATATACAGACTGGATCTAACCCAGACGTCATTCACGCAAGTTACTCACGTATTTTCAATCGACACCCGAAGATGAAACTTCAATCATCCTGCTGGAATTGCATAAAGTGTTTGTCATTCCGTCGAATTGTGTCCGTATAAGCAACATTGGGGTAGATATGATAATAATGCTGGACCCAATGATGGTGTTAGTTAGCAATTACATACACAATTACACATGCAATGGCCGTTCTAGACACGTTACTGGAGGCACCATCTCCAAACAGCAACTGTCAGCCAAAAATTCATCAGCGTTTGAATTCTTCATTCCCTGGATGGCGCTATTCCTACTTTCAAACCGAAGGGCCTTGAGGTAGGTGACTCACTGCCACAAGTTAATGCTAAATTTTCCTTCCTCTAAAGACGAGGCTACAAATGCTCCCCGCATTCCAGTAGACAACAGACTATTCCATCAACATTGGTCAGCCAGGAAAAGAAAATAGACGGTAAAAATCCATGATGACCCCACGCGGTGCGTCTTTTTCCAAATGGAAAAGTGATATTTCGATGCATTAACAATATATCATCCTTTATTCGTGAGATGGTGATCGATGTCCAGTCTGGAAATCAACCAATCAGAAATAGCTAACGAAAAATAACGCCCACCATTTTATTGATCATTTTAATAGACTGATTGACATATCATTGGTGATTTTTTGAATTATAAATTACTATCTGAAATGTATTTTGCGGGGCAAAGGTCAACAATAGCGTCGTAGGAGAGCCAACGCTCTAGTGACCTTGAACGCATGCTAGTCGTTGGCTAAAGGCACCTGTCATTATCACAGTTGAAATATCAACGCTATTTTATTAACTTAGGGTCAAATTTAACCCAGATCACGTTTTTAAATACTGTTTGAACAATGTGTTAATAGCTCATTAGGGTAAAGGCAAGTATTGGGGTTAGTAAGGGTTGGGATTAGGGTCATCATTAGGATTAGGGTTAGGTTAACGGTTAGGATAAGAGTTGTAATTAAGGTAAGGGTTGTTGTCAAGTTTAGAGTTACGGTTACGATTATGGATAGATTTATAATTGATGTCATTTATTTTAATTTGTTTTCTTATCCACATTTTCATGGTTAGTAGTCGTCGATTCTCTTACTGGAAACCATAGCAATTCAACCCAGCGCTTTTGGGGAAGACCGCACAACAGGATAAGAGAGACAAACAATTCACAAAAACAGCTCATCTGTAGTAATCTCGGTGAATACATGCACAGAAACTAGTCTAACTTAGCTACTGATTCTCCTCATAACAACTGAAATGTATTTTTAAGTCATAACAGAGAAACATGACCTGCGTAATGTGTTTTCATGCATTTTCTTGTAAATATACGGCATTTTTGGGCGAAAATTCCACGTTTTTATGACTGGTCGGCTCATGATCAATCATGCGTTCGCAACCCTTGAGACGCTATTGTTGAACTTTACTCTTTAACGTCCATATGGTCCTGTGCTCTTGCTTAAGTAATGCGAGCTAGGGAAACAGGTGTCGGTGTAGTGAAGCGGTGTTCGTAATCAACGTGCCTTTGTTCAACTCAGCGTTCCTTATTCAGTCCCAAAGTATTGCGAAACATAACGCCGATAACGTTAGATGGTTAATAATCAATGAGAATTTAGGCTTCTGAAAGGATGAGAAATACAAAGAGTGTTGTGTTGGTGTGATGCAGACAGTGGATTCCAACGGAATATTATTCTCACTGGTGTTAACGTATGAATACCATTCCCACAGTTCAACACAGCATGAGAAATAGAATGCCATATATATCTCAACATTCTATTTCATGTTGTCACACGTTCAGTGATTGGTTAAAGGATATAAAACTGTATTTAAATAAATAGCTGTTTGATCATTCGAAAATATACCTTTGCTTCCGTGTTTCACTTTCTGCTGTTGCAGAATCATGGGTTTGTGTAAACAGAAAAGTTAAGAGCTGATGTCAGGCATGAAGTAGGTAAGATTAAATCAGTATATTAAATCGATATTATGAAATGAAGCCTTTAGATTCCAACGTGACAATACCCGTAGTTTCAACGGTATTTCTTTCATTCAACGAAACCATGGTTAAATAGTCGTATTTTAAAATAAGCATTCATAAATAAGGGTTTAGAAGCATTAATAAGGGTAGATGAATTGAATAAAACTCATTAAATTACGTATTTAATAAAGTAATTCAATATAGTTTGATCAATGTACAATAATAACAAGAAATTTTAAAGTAAATATATATACATATATATCAGGCTTTCAATAGCTCCGTGCATTTCGTAGTGTTTCCTCTGTTTGAGATTTTCCAATTCTTCCAGTCTAACCAGTGTCCCCAGCAGTCTGTATGTATTGATACGAGGGAATATTTATTGTGTAACTTGAAGTCTCTCCGCTCCAGTTCTTGCACAGGCCTAGGTTGCCCTTATTTGGCCGCTTGACGAAGTAGCTTTTCCTCCAGTCAGTAGGCACCCTCCCTTCCTTCCAAAACGTTTTCAGTAGTGGTGTGAGAACATCTACGGCAGCCTGTGATTGCATTTTCAGTGCTTCCCGGGGAATTCCAACCGGTCCTGCTACCTCTCTGGATTTCATTGACTTGATCGCATTTATTATTTCTGCTTTTGTTGGCAGGCAGTTCTGTGCGTGCTATTGGTGGTATTTCTGGGTGAGTTGTAAGTGTCGCTGGATGCAAGAGTCCTTTAAAGTGATCAGTCCATCGTGCCATTCGTTTCTGCTCCTCGGTAATCTGGTTAGCTTGGGTATCTTTCACTGGTTTCATCATCTGAGTTAATGCCTTCCCGGAGAGAGACTGATAAAGTTATCTGATAAAGTGTCCTGAGATCTCTTTTGCCTGCGGCCAGCCAGGTCTGCTTCAGTTGACAGTCAGTGTGTTGTAGAAGTGTCGTTTATCTTTTCTAACGCTCCTCTTCCTCACTTCTTTATTCATTGCAGTGTAAATTGAACTCAGCTCCTCCTTCTCTTGTTCATCTTTGAATGATTCATCTTCTCTCTCACCATCCTTTTTTCCTCTCTTCGATTAGTTCTCAGGTATCCGTTGAGAGTCATTCTTTGCCATGTCTCTTCCTTCTTACTAGAACAGTTGTGCACGTTTCCTTGAATATCATTTTCAGGGAGTTCCAGTGCTCTTCCACGCAGGTTTCATCAGTGACGCCACCGGGCGTCTCTCGCTTGGTTCTGATATCTGTTGTGAAGGTAACCCTTGAAAGTTTCTCCTTCAGTTTCTGAATATTGAACTTGAATTGTGGCCTGTCTCCAGTCGTTCTGAAGGATGTTAGCTTCACCTTGAAGGCCCCTTGTACTAGATTATGTTCTGAGACCACGTCTGCCCATCTTTCTCAACTTTGTGTCCAGCAGGCTGCTTCTGTACTTCTTTGAGATTGAGATGAAATCTCTCTGGTTTGTAGTGTGTCCGTCAGGCGAAACCTTTGTTGCTTTGTGTATGCCTTTGTACTTGTATACGCCACCTCCAATCACCAAATAGTTCTCATTCATTTCTCCGAACCGTAGCCTGTTGACCCATGATGAGTTCACTTCCTGTATAATCAGATCCCAGTTTTGCGTTCATATAGCCCGTACGGATTTTGATGTCACCATTCGGGATGTTGTACATTACTGTTTACAATTGTCTGTAAACATTTTACTTCTTTTCTTTTTCTGCGTTTATTATAGCACTGTGTGTAGCATTGGATAATTGTAACCTTCCTTCCCTTCGCGCTGAATCTTGCTATCATGATCCCGGATGAAACTGGTTCCCACTGCATTATGACTATTACTGCCGGTGGCGAAATAGTTACAGACACTCCCTCAGTGTTTTCGTGGTTGTCGTCTAGATGGTCGCAGTAGATTACTGACTCTCCAGTTGAAAATTTTGACAACCCACATCCGTTCCATCTGCTTTCGCAGAAACCCAGCACTTCCATGCCAAATCTTCGCATTCCGCTGGCTACCTGGACAGCCTTAACAGTCTCATGCATTTAACGGAAATTCCGCGTCTCCATTCTTATTTTGCTTTCATCGAGAGAAGACACATCGACCGGTTGACTGGTTTCCCGAAGGATGGCTTTCACCAGCCCGCTGTGTCATTTCGCCTCTCCAGTTCCTGCGGAGAATAAGGTCGTTCTTTGAATTTTTTTGTATTTTTAATATATTTTGTGTGTTGAAGTTTCTCTAGCGGTTTGATGGATTTAGTGGTTGAGGGTTGCTAGGCCTACGACCAACTGTCCTTCTTTACTCAGGCCTGGGACAGGCTAGTTAACTGGGCGAGGTTAAGGTAGATATGTGTACATATAAAAATTGAGTCTCTTTTACAATATTTGGGATTTTTGAACGCTACCAAACTTCTTAGTATATACCACTTTCATCATTTCACGTAATTTCAACACTTGAAAACATTTATTTCCCGATACGAATTTAAAACAAGCCAAAAAAGGTTAATAAAGCAGGATTTAATGAATTCATCAAATTTAGGTAGAACTCGTCAGCTGAATACTCTAGATACACGGATATATGTGTTTTTGAAATTACATTGGGAGATATAGGACTGATAAGTAAATAAACTACATTGAATTAGTCATGCAGAAAGACAGGTGCGAATGTTTTTCCAGGTCATGTTCAATTAGATAAGGGGAGAGAGAGTATGGGAGATCAAAATTAAGATAAATTGCATTACGCTTCAATTACATCACTCAAATAAACAATTAGACATTAGAGAATATAACAAGAATTGCAAACAGAGTAATATCAATAGTAATAGTTATAATAACAATAATAATAATAGTGTTGAAGTGAGTTAAGATAATCCTACTGATAAAGGATAGTTTTAAATGAATCAAGAATAATAATGAGGTAGAATAATTAGTAAAACGTATTACCATGGTGGATTCAGAGTCACGACCACCCCCTTTTGTACACAGAGACCATAGAATTGCACAAGCCTCTGCAATTGCAAGCATCTTCTTGTTTCTTTGTCTGCTGACAGTAGTGAATGACTTGACCGCGTCGATATTATGCCCGTAATCCACAAGATGCTTTGTTATTGAGGATTTTAGCACTTTGCAATCAGCTGTTTTCAACCACTTTGGCAAATGCTCCATCATGCGAGTAGACAATCGCCTTTCCGTGCGACCTATGTGTTTGCTTCGACAAACACACTCAACCTTGCAGAAACATATACAAGAAACGGATGTATACCTAAGATATGTTGATGACATTTTTATTGTCTGTGGAAGCAGATCCAAAGCCAAAGACATGTTGATAAAATTCAACTCATGCCATCCAAATCTCAATTTCACAGTAGAACACGAGTAAAACGATACTATTAAATTCCTAGACGTTTTTCTAGCGAAAATGAATGATGGCACAATAGATAGAGAGATTTGTAGCTCAGGTGGATGATTTTGATATGATTGTGTTGTCTGAGATGGATAGTTAATTTGCGAAAATTAACTATCCAGCTCAGAGAACACAACTATATCAAAAGCGTACCCATGTATGTAGAGTTTTCAGCTGACGAGTTCTACCGAAATTCGATGAATTCATTAAATCCTGCTTTATTAACCTGCTTTATTGCTTGTTTCAAATTACAAAACTGATGTGAACCGATGAGAATAAAATGCTGATGACGATGATGACGTTGTCTTATACAGCAAGAAGTTTGATCTTTCCTGCTAATCTAATCAAAACTTTTTCTTCATTTTATTGCAGAACAGTGAATACTACTACTAATGATTATAATAGTAGTAATAATTCACCTCCATTAAATTGGGTTACTTTCCCGATATCCCTTGGGACTCATCAATCATCACCATCATCATCCCTCTCACATCATGTCATCAAAATGGATTTCATTTTCTGTAAAATGTAAGAAGAGATAGATAAAACAATCTCCTTTTTTACAGGACAAATTTCATTAAATTGTCAGCTATGTAGACAAGTGAATGCAACAGTTATAATAATGAAAACCTCTAGGGAGAAGCAATCAGAGTCAAGGTCACGGGAATGGATAGATGAATGGATGTTTCATATGTATAAAGAGTTTCCGAAAATTCATTTCACAAAAACTTTAACGTCGAATAATGTTGTTTAAACTGATAATGAATGATTGTCAGTGGAACTCTCCGACTAAATAGATACAATACAAGCAAGACGGTTGACACAGCTGAACTACAAACTTCTTCAATTACTTTCTCATCTCCATGAAGAAAAAAGACCATATTTTCGGTATCAAATAATGATATCATCATTCTATTTCACAGAGTCTCATCAGCTGCACACCACAACTTGAAATTGGCTTAATGCTTCAGTAGTAGTAGAGAAAATGTTACAAAATTATACTATGATTATTATTTCCTTTAATTCCTACAGGAATTTACGGCTTCACCTGCATGTCTCCATTGCGTTCGGTTCTCTGCTAGAGTCTTCACCTGGCTCCAAGTCTGCCCACACCTTTTCATCCCCTCTTCACATGACCTCCTCCAAGTCACCCATGCACTGACGACCAACACGCCGCTTCCCTTTCGGGTTCCACTGGAGCGATGGCTTGTCTAGTGATGTCACTCACTTGATGGTTTCCTCAGAGTATGGCCAATCTATCTCCATTTCTTGTTGCCTATTTGTTTCACAATCAGTTCCTGGTTGGTTCGCTCCCAGAGATCCCTGCTGCTAATCCTTTTTGACCAGCCATCTGATCTTGAGTATTGAGCGAAGACAGCTGTTGATGAAAGTCTGTAGTTTGTTTGAAGTGCTCTTTATGACGCGCAGTGCAAGTCTCTGATCCGTATAGCAAGTAGCACAGACTTCACATGGGAGTTGAAAATCCAGATCTCATTTTTGATGCTGAGTGCTGTTGACCTCCACACAGACTTGAGAGAATCGAAAGCTTGTTTCGCTTTTCCTATCCTTGCTTTGATATCCTCATCAGTTCCGTTGGCCTGTAGTTGAAACGATGCTTCTCAGGTCGGTGGGTACAAGAGGTTTTTTCTTTCAGATTCCTCTCATTTATGCTGATTGTTGTCTGTTGTTGTTGGCATTGGCCAGGAATCTTCATCACCTCTGTTTTCTCTACGTATACTTGGAGTCCCATCTTTGATGCTTTTTTCTGCCAACTTCTTGCTTTTCGCTTGCAAATCTTCGAGTTTGTGGGAAATCAGAAATATATCACATTGGCGAAGTCCAGATCCTCCAAGTTTCTCTTGAGTGTCCGTTATAAAATTAACGCATCCAAACTGTAAGCATCACAATTTTTAGCTTAAGTGACCAGCAATTTATATGATTTGGGGAGAAGACAAGAAACAGAAAAATCTGATAAACAAACAGTATTAGCTTATATGTTTACATACCAAGTCAGGAAGTTTATTGTTCAAAAGATTGAAAACTTACTCAGTGATCTAAAATCACTAATAAGGATGATTAATCAATATTGTCAAGATCAAAATGCAGCTATCACCAAATTAGTTAGAGATTGATCATACTTTATTTCTGTATGCATAACTTTCGCTTGAAACGTTTGATTGCCATTGTTCTGTCCAATCTTAGTAAATTTGTTGTCCTTTGTATATTTATTATTTTAAACAGTTTGGAAATCTCGACCAAATGACCCGTATTCACAAGGTGTCTGGTAACTGCACTTTGGGCGAATATCTACTTCATCTTAGGCATGCGCCTCTTGGGACTTACTCTGAGAACTGGATAGAAGCCTTCCTGTTTCGCCTTCTAATGTACATGCTGCTGCAAGTTCATGTAAGTTTATAAACTGTTGGATGTGACATCAGTAGGGTAATTATTCAGTGTAGACTGGCATACTGAGTATGTGGTGCTGTTTGTAACACTACACGACATCAAATTCGTCTTATGAATATAATAAATCACAGATGACCAACAGGTTATTTCAAATCTTTATATACTCCCACTTTTAATATTAGAACAAGACATATAAGCAAACAATATTGTTGTTTTCAATTAGATCTTCTTCAGGCTTTACTCTTATTTACATGGATTTATATATAAAGGGAATTTAACCAATGACGGTGATTTTGTGTAAAATGGTCCACTGAAACAAGTAACAGATAAAACGGATTCTTATTTTCGTTCTGTTGATGATACGTTTATTATCCTTCATGATGAGAAAACTGACAAGAATGAAATGTTAAAAAAGATTAATTATGCACATCCATCGCTCTCTTCACTTGTGAAGAAGAACATGATGATAGACCAAACTTCCTCGATGTCCGATTGAACAGAAGAGAGGATGGTTCATTCAGGAGAGATGTCTATAGAAATCCTACATCTTTCGGACAATATAAACATTTCCTCAGTTTTGCACCAATCCGTTACAAAGTCAATTTGATCAGATGCCTCACGAATAGAGCAAGACGGATATGCACAGATGACTCCCTAGAAAATGAGCTAGGATACATCAAAAATATGCTGGTTCAAAAGGATTATCGCAGTTGATTTGTATAGAGACAGGCACATGAACACCAGGTATAATAAAGAGAAACTGACACTCGTTGTAAAGAAACAAATGTTTCTAAACTAGCAATTCAATCGTGACATGACTAGTGAAGTCTTACATCTAAGATTATCGAGAGCAATAAAACGGACTTATACTGCCGCCACTCTATGTCTGTCATTTTTCAGCCGACCAGTTATGATTGCTCAAGCGAAAGACAAGTTATCCAGGTGTAGCACTTCTATGTGTATCTACGAATTTAGTTGCTCCTTTGGAGAGAATCACATAGGGTGAACAGCTAGACAGCTTAACAAACGCAATAATGAGCATCTTTCTTCATGGTTAGGAAAAGGTCAAGTAAAAAATCTATCAGAAGTTCTATTCTGACCAATGCGATTGATAATAGCGGTAACTAAGTGGACAGAAGTAGAGCCTTCATTGTTATCTACCGCATTCCATCGAGCCTTTCAAATGGAATTCGAACCCGCCTTTGTACACATAGCCGAAGCAATGGGAATTAATTCGAAAGAACAATCCTAGTCTTTGCATACAACAAAAGAAGTTTCTTCTACCTTTGTCTCTCTCTCTCTCCCTTGGCCCTAGGTGAATTCTAATTGGAAACTTCCCAGCCAACCTTTCTTATTTTCCATTTCCTTCATACTTTTATGATATTTATTTAAACTCTGATTGTTTGTCCATTTCACCTTTAGTATTACGTAACTTTTGAGATTTGACCTAATTTATTTAATTATTGAGCTGCCTACATTTATGCACATTTTGCTACCTTCATTATTCTTATCGCCACGTGCATAAACCTTATTATCAATATTTTGTTATCATTATAATCATCTTTATTAATGACGTTCAAAACATTTACCACATTATTATTATTTGATCCACAAACTCACCGTCATTGGCTAAATTCCTTTTTATATATAAATTTATGTAAATTAGAGTAAAGCCTGAAGAAGATCTAGTTGAAAACAACAATATTGTTCGCTCATATGTCTTGTTCTAAACAAGCTATTACTCGACACAGTTGAAATTTATAATTATCTCTTGTTATTGCTTTGTGTTCCTTTCGGAACACACTTTCAGCAACCCATCTCCATTTCATCATCTTCTCTGCAATCTGTTTAAGCTGGCCATCCGATCGCCCAAAAGCTTCCGTTTACTCTTCATGTGGTCTTCGCCAAATCACCATCAGAATCTCAACACCATGCTTCAAATTCAGCTTCCACCGAATGGCCTGTGGCGTCATGTCAGCCGACGGTCCTCTCAGTTTTTTATCCAGTCAATCTCCATTTAGTTGAGATATAAATGCTTGTTCGGTTCGCTGAAAAAGGTCGTTATTCCCACAAGATGGTTGGAGGTGATCTGCAGGAAGACTTGAACGTTGACGTTGTGCTAGTTGGCAGTCACCGGTCAACAAGGCGTATCTGCAATCTTGAGGGAACTCATGTCTCCCTTGAGATTCTATGTCATCAAGTGCTGCCTGAAGTCAGAGATGTTGCCATTGAGCTGTTTGGATCGACGAATGACCTCATCTAGGATTGTGTTAGGTACTCTGGTTGGACATCAGATAGTAATTAACTGGTATCATGCATGTGGCATTTCGTTTGTTAGATGTAGACTGAGTCCCATCAGTCAAGTCAATTTCGCAATATGGCCATCACGAGGCGCTCGACTGATATAATCCATTCTGCACCAACCAAAGGATTAGATGCACAAAACTAGTCACCTCCTACCCAGTGTTCAATCAAAGATTTCCATTCTGTTTATCTCTTTCAACCGAACACCTAATCTTCGGTATCGTGCCAGCAAAAGCAGCTTTACTTGATGATGTTTCTAGATTGTTAGAGGTGCCTTACGTTACGCACACGACAACTCTCTTGAGTAAATAGAAGATCGGATCTGAAATTGATATCGAATGTTCAGGTTTTGTTCTTTATGCTGAATGTAACCGACTTCCACGATTGTCCACAAGTAATAGAAATCTGTCTTGCCTTATCGATCATGAAGTTCACATCCCCATCCCTGCCGACTACGTTTACTTGAATCTTTGCTGCCTAGATAAATGAAGGTGTTGAGTTACTTCGAAATCTCTTTCTTTGATAGTGACTTCTTGTTTTTTCTCCTCTAGCCTCTTCAGGCAGTCTGTTGGTTTTCTCCTATAGATCATCGAGCCTGTACGGAATCTGAAATAAACCGTCTACGGAGTTTAGATCTTCTACCAGTCATCTTGCTCCTCACCATTCAACGTATGATTCAGTCCATAACAATCAAGAATACCACCAGTGACAGTATACAGCAGTCTTGTCCTACTGCTCTCTTCACTTCGAAGGATTTACTGAGCTGTCTGTCACAGACCACTCAACATGCGTCATTGCCATACAGCTGTTTACTGGGACCAATGTCAGTTGATAAATTACCTTCCAGTCACCTGTGTATAACCCTGAGAAAAGTGAATAGTTGGTGGATGCGTACTGACGAAAAGTGCCAAACTAGACTGAAGAAACAGCTGTCCAGTACCTCCTGCAGATTTTACAATGGTCCCTGTAACTGATTTCAGTTCATGATGAAAACCTGAAACCAGTCAAATCACCCGCAGAACGACACTTGAGGGATTTTACTGACAAGCGATGCCCCCTTTATATTTATGTATATATACCTCTGTTATTTTAATTTCGATTAATTTTCCTAAAGAAGTTAGGACCAGTTCGGGAGAAAGTAAGAATTGTTAGATTTAATCATTTCAATTTCGCTGAGATTTTACAAATTCTATTTTTAAATATACTAATACGATAACTAAACAGAATTAAAAATCTTGCCGACAAAAACGAAGACTGCACAAATGAAGTATAAATTCCTGAATAAAATTAAAAGGAAATTACACCTTTGATAAATTATGCTTAAAACATGACTGTAGGAGTGATAGTGATACGTTGAAATAGACGACAGCAGGAAATTAAAAAGTCACACGTAATTAATGAATGCGACTACTACACATCATCATTTGCTAATGTTAATGATTACATCAGAATTTACTGAAGATCTGAGGGCTACAGTAAAGTGAAACCGTCTGTTATGTTTTTAAATATGTGACGTTTTCTAGAAATTTCACTGATTCTAACATGGATTACATCAGGTCTGTAGAAACGTACGTCTTCAGTAGCTATTACCAAATAGTATGTCTAGTGGTTAAGACTCCTGGCTTTCATCCAGGCGGCCCTTAGGTTCGACTTGCAGTGCTTTGTGCATCGGTGGCACAACGGTTAGGACGTTCGCCGACCATCCACATGGTCTCGGGTTCGATTCCTGGCCGACGCGCACTTAGAAATCAATAGTCAGCTCACTAAATTTGGGTTACACATATCACATTATAATAAAGGTTTTTGCATTTCCCAATGAATGAATGAAAAACAAAACGATATTGTCGTTTTTACTGACATTTCGCCTTTTATTGCTGCTGCTAACCACTTTATCAAAGTATTATTAAATCAGAATTTAGAAAAATCTCATATAAAAACTTAATCATCGTTCCTCAGCATGAGGTCATTTTTACGTTGTTGTCAAGTTAGCCAATTGGTAAAGATAACATAACAAGGTGTAGATTTTTGGTTTTGATAAGTGTATAAAATTATAAAAGCAACGTGTGTTTACATAATGAAACTGTTTATCACATTCGTGTTGATTTTGTCATTTCATGGGGGATGGGGGTGTTGTAACCAGCTCATATTCTGTTTTAGTCCACCAATAACATTCAGTTCAAACAATTTGAATTCCATTTGATATGAAGTGCTTCTGATGATGTGGGAAGTTCTTCGTGATTTCTGAAATTTTTCTGGATTATTTCAATATTGTCAAAATCAGTTTTGTGACATGATTCGACAGCGTGGAGACCACTTATGGCTGATGATTTTTCAAGCTTTTCTAGTTCAACGGGATTTCTCGGTGGTCGAACAGATGCTCTAAGGTGTTCATTTATTCTGATTTCGATTTCTCGAGATCTTTGTCAGATGTATACCGCATCATATTCCAAGCATTTTATTTTATAGACACAATTATATAGAGAATCTTTAGGGATTTGGACGTTTATATGGACAAGGTTGTTTTGTAGTGTGTGTATCTGATGTTTTGAATAAAACTCTGATGTCGTTCTTATTGAGTACTCTTCTGATATCACCTGACGTCTCTGATCTATATGGAATAACGACTGTTGAAGTCCATGTTTTCGGAATGCGTTTTTGGCCATACGTAATGTCAGTGTTGATTCTGTTGATGAAGTTCTTTAAGTAGTTGTTTTGTTTAAGAGTCTTAGTAATGTTTGATATTTCCTCTTATTTTTCTTTCTCATATGTTAACATCAAAGAGTGTGCTCGTCTAAGAAGACTTGAAACAACTGAAATTTTTGTGCTGATGGGGTGTGATGATCCGAAGTCTAAATATTTGTTGTTGGAGTGGGAGTGAATATAGATTTATTAAAATGTCCGTTTTCCCTCCTCTTAAGTATTAGTATTGTTTATTATTGTTTCCTTTAATTCCTAGAGGAACATTAGGCTTCAGCCGTGCGTCTCCATTGAGTTCGGTTCTCTGCTACAGTCTTCACCTGGATCCAAGTCTGCCCACACCTTTTCATCCCCTCTTCACATGACCTCCTCCAAGGCACCCATGCACTGACGACCAACTCGCCGCTTCCCTTTCGGGTTCCATTCGAGCAATGGCTTCTCTAGTGATGTCACTCACTTGATGGTTTCCTCAGAGTATGGCCAATCTATCTCCATTACTTGTTGCCTATTTGTTTCACAATCGGTTCCTGGTTGGATCGCTCCCAGAGGTCCCTGTTGCTGATCTCTTCTAGCCGGCCATCTGATCTGGAGTATTGAGCGAAGACAGCTATTGATGAAGGTCTGTAGTTTGTTTGAGATGCCCTTTATGACGCGCAGCGCCAAGTCTCTGATCCATCCGTATGGTAGCACTGGCTGACTTCACATTGGAGTTGAAAATTCGGACCTTATTTTCATTTTCAGGCTGAGTGCTGTTGACCTCCACACAGACTTGAGAGTAGTGAAAGCTTGTCTTGCTTTTCCGTTTCTTGCTTTGATTTCCTCATCAGTTCCGTCCGCCTGCAGTTGAAACGATGCTTCCCAGGTAGGTGAAGGAGGTTGTTTCTTTCAGGTTCCTTCCATTTATGCTGATTGTTGTCCGTTGTTGTTGCTGTTGCTGTTGGTGCTGTTCCCCAGGAATCTTCATCACCTCTGTTTTCTCTATGTTCACCTGAAGTCCTATCTTTGATGCTTCTTCTGTCGCCAACTTGTTGCTTTTCGCTTGCATATCTTCCAGTTTGTGGGGAATCAGACATATATTACATCGGCAAAGTCCGGATCCTCCAAGTTTTGTGTGAGTCCATTTTATGCCTATTTCCCTGCTGCCCCCTGTTTGTCTCATTATTCAGTCTACTGCAATCAGGAAAATCATTGGCGATAGTAGGCAGCCAGCTTGTCTTACTCTTGTCCCCACTTCGAAGGGTTCCGTAAGTTTCCCGTTGTGGATTACTTGCATTACTTGCAGCATTGTCGTACAGCTGTTGGATGAGATGTATAATTGTCGGTGGCACCCCGTAGTAGCGAAGTAGTTTCGAAATCACCTCTTGATCAACGCTGTCAAAGGCCTTTTCAAAGTCGATGAAGCTGAGATAGAGAGGTGACTGCCATTCCAAGCTTTGCTCAATGATGATCCGTAGTGTGGCGATCTGGTCAATGCATGACTTGTTCCTCCTGAATCCAGCCTGTTCCGGTCGAAGTTTTTCATCCAGGGCTTGTTTGATTCTCTCCAGGATGATGCGGCTTAGTATTCCGCTTGGGATGGACAGGAGCATAATTCCGCGCCAGTTCTTGCATTGACTTAAGTCTCCTTTCTTTGGTAGTTTGAATAAGTATCCTTTCTTCCAATCCTCGGGTACTTTGCCTTCTTTCCACACCATCTCCAGTAGTAGTGTCATCAAGTCCGCTGTTGTCTCTGGGTCCATTTTCAACGCTTCTCCTGGGATTCCATCTGGTCCTGCTGCTTTTCCAGGTTTTAGCATCTTGATTGCCTTCACGACTTCTGATTTCGTCTGGGGGTTGGTGTTCACTGGTAGGTCTGTCTTCGTTGTTGGTATTGCTGGGCGCGTTGTAGGTGGTGGTCGATTTAGGAGTCTTTTGAAATATTCAGCCCAGTGTTTCCTTTGCTCCACTTCTTTGGTGAGTGACTTTCCACTGTCATCCTTCACCGGCTTGATTTGTGTCAAACGTTTGCCCGATAGGTGCCTAGTAGTTTGGTAGAGTGTTGCGAGGTCTCCCTTGCCTGCTGCTTGTTCTGCTTCATTGGCCATGGCTTCATAATACTTTCTTTTGTCTTCTCTGGCACTCTTCTTTACTCCTTTGTTCAGTGTTTTGTAGCTTGCATTCAACTCCTGTTTCTGTTGCTCGTCGGTGCACTGGAGAATCTTTTGTTTCACCATCCTTCTCTCTTCTATTAGCCTCCAAGTGTCCGTAGTGAGGCACCTTTTGTCCTGTCTATTCTTCCTGCCTAGAACTTCCATGCATATTTGATTCCATACTGTCTTCAAGCTGTTCCAGTGCTTTTCGACGCTGACCTCTTCGCTAGTGTTGATTTGTGTCTCGGCTTTGTCCTTTATGCTTGCAGTGGAGATGTCCTTTGTGTCCTGGTCCTTCAGTTTTTGAGTGTTGAACTTGGCTTGTGGTCTGTCTGCAGCTCCTGTTTCTCTGAAAGCTTTTAATTTGATTTGGATTGTCCCTTGTACGAGATAGTGGTCTGAGCCAACGTCTGCTCCTCTTCTTACTTACACTGTATCATAAGTACTGTTTTGAAGTAATACAAATAATATTCATGGATAATCCCCATCCAGGCATTAATGAAAACAAAACACGTAGATCAGCGAAGAGTCTCTTTTCGGCGAATTCATCTTCTTAGCTGTACAATCGCAAATATATATGCATTGTTTTGTTTGTATGTGTACATTAAGTTTGTCAAACAAAGTTACAATTGGTTAAGGTTAATTTTAACTAAACAAGTGAAGGTTGGTAATACAGGTCAAGAAAACTAGGGTAGTAACAAAGATGATGAGATGTCAGAAACAGTTGTAATAATAATAGTGAGTTTTACTCAGGATGCACATAGAAACAAAGTAGATAATACGAAACTATGTAAGAGATCTAAGTGAATACAAGAATTATAAGCAACTAAGGAACAGGCAAAGAAACAAAGTTAAGTTATCAGAATAAAATAAAATAAAAATCAAAAAATCAAAACATTGTTACCATGAGAGTAGAAGTGGTTGAGTAATCTTCTTTTGTATGCACAGCTCCGGTTTTTCCATGTGAATGGCTAGAGCTTCAGCGATACAGAGGAGACGAAACCGTATTGCCTTTGATAGGTTGTTCTTGACTCTGTAGATTACTGTGAAGGAGGCGTTCGTTGAAATGCAATGATCAGTGCTGACCAGGTGTTCAATTATCGCACTCCTTATTGCACCAGTATTGCCTTTTCGCAACCATGCTGGATAGTGTTCTTGAATCCTCTTGGACAGGATGCGCGTCGAACGACCGATGTACCTGGCTCCACAGCAGCAGGTGAACTGGTATATGCACATAGAAGTGGCCAGATGCGGGATCTTGTCCTTGAGGCTTCTGCAGATTAGTGGGCGACTGGAGAACACTATTCTTAGCGTTGCTGCAAAGAATGTTCTTCTCAGAGATGATGTGATCCTTCTCTTGAGAATATCGCTTGCTAAATCTCCCTTGAAATCCAAGTTCATGTAGATTTTCTTTTTAGGCGCAGTCAAAGTTTCGTTTTTCCGAATTATTGGTTTCATATTTTTGTCGATAAATCTTATTGGGTAACCATTCTGGATGAATATTTCTCTCAGAATATCTAATTCTGTTTCCACAACGTCGGGACTACAGATGCGTCGGATGCGGGAAGCAAGTGATTTAATTAAATTCCGCTTTTGTTGAATAGGCACCCAGCTATAGAAGCTTGTTAGTTGACCATTCCACGTAGGTTTTCTATGGATTGATCTTCTTAGGCTCCCATCAGCTCTTCTTGTCAGCACATCAAGAAACGGAATTTTTGACTCGTTTTCCATTTCAAGAGTGAATTTTATTGCTGGATGGCAATCGTTAAATGTCTTCAGCAGTAGATTGGGGTCGTTGTTGTTGTCACAAATAATGAAAATGTCATCCACGTATCTTTTGTACAGTTGCAAATTGTCGATACTTGACTTTAGTGAACCTCTCTCGAGGCTTGCCACGAAGCAGTCTGATAGTAGTGGACCCAACGGAGATCCCATTGCAATACCGTCCTTTTGTCTGTAGATAGTGTCGTTGAATGTGAAGTGGACGTTCAGAGTGCATCTCAATAATAATTCTTTCAAGTATGTTGTCGGTATTCCAATATCGATGTGGTTGTCATCTATATATATGCATATGAAGCAGACCGTTTCTGTGAGTGGGACATTGGTGAAGAGTGACTCGATGTCGAAGGATAGCATAATTTGGTTAGATACATTCGTGTCTTGTATGCACTCGATGAACTGGAAGGTGTCACGGAGTGAGTGCGTACATAATTGCTTCCTTACAGGTTCCAGAATATCTGCTAGCCATTGTGCAATAGAGTGGTAGGGGGAACCTGACATATCCAGAATTGGGCGAAGTGGGAGACCAACCTTGTGTACCTTTGGTAGACCATAAAGTCTTGGTATTACTGAACCTGTTGGCCGGATCTGGTCGTAAATATCCCCACTAATTAGTTGACTGGCCTTCATTCTCTTCAAGACGTCTGTGAGTTGCTTCTCAATCTGTTCCGTCTTGTTTCTTTCATTGGAAGCTTGGGAAAATTTGTCTTCATTCGACAGTATATCGTTCATTTTCTCGATGTAGTCTCTTCGATTCAGAAGCACTACACCAGCACCCTTGTCGGGCCGAGTTATAAGCAGATCTTTGTTATCTCTCAACTGTTTTAATTCCTCTCGGTGCCGTTTCGTCAGGTGGTTGCGGACTTTTGATTTTGTATTCAAGTATTGATGGCAGCAGTCCATTATTGTTGACTTGAATCTCTGTAGTTCGTCTTCAGAAGTTGGGCTGAGATCGTGCGTTTGGCTGATTAGATTTTCAAACTGGACCTGAGTATGGAGTTTGTCGGCGTTGAAGTTTATATCGCAGAATTTAGGGCCCAGAGATAGAACTTCCAGTTGCACGTCGGTTAAAGGTACTGAGGAATAATTGAACACAAACTTCGTGGGCTCGTCAGGAAATTTGCCTTGAGGTTTCATCTGCTTTAGGCTGTTGTTGAGCTGGGTTACAACGGACTGCGATCGTTTATTTGCAACCAAGTTGATATATTCATTGAATCTTTGACATTCGTCCGAAGTCAATTCGTATAAGGCAGAGGACCTCCTTAGTTGCTTATAATTCTTGTATTCACTTAGATCTCTTACATAGTTTCGTATTATCTACTTTGTTTCTATGTGCATCCTGAGTAAAACTCACTCATCAAAATATTCATATTATTATTGCATAACTTCTTTTAACAACTGATTGTGACAACTCATCACTTTTGTTACTATCCTAGCACTTAATTGCCTTGACTTATATTACCAACCTTTACCTGTTTAGTTAAAATAACCTTAAGCAATTGTAATTCTTGTATCCACTTAGATCTCTTACATAATTTCTACTTTGTTTCTATGTGCATCCTGAGTAAAACTCACTATTATTATTACAACTGTTTCTGACATCTCATCATCTTTGTTACTACCCTAGTTTTCTTGACCTGTATTACCAACCTTCACTTGTTTAGTTAAAATTAACCTTAACCAATTGTAACTTTGTTTGATAAACTTAATGTACACATACAAACAAAACAATGCATATATATTTGCGATTGTACAGCTAAGAAGATGAATTCGCCGAAAAGAGACTCTTCGCTGATCTACGTGTTTTGTTTTCATTAATACAAATAATAATTATTATTATTATTCAACCAGTAAATAAAAAGCAAATTCTATCGAAAAATATTATTATTACATTTATTATTTATTATACTACTTATTTATTATTCATTATATTTCACTAATTTTTGGGGTTCTTTTGGTTTTATTTTTTTTTCACTATTTGATGCATTTATAATTTATTTATGAGGGGAGCTATATTGACGAATGCATCTGATTTCAAGATTTAAGCATTCTACGTATGAGTCGGTGCGTTGATCTCATTCCCTTTGATGTGTTTGATCTGATCTAGAATAGAATTTCGAAGTATTTCTTATCTTCACCAAAATTCTTTGAATTCACAAGGTATGGCTTAATCCAACCGTAGAAAAAACGTTTCTAACCAGGCTGAGTAGTAATCACTGCCGAGTTATATAAGCAAATGTCTGGAAAAGCAGAAAATTGAGCAAAGAATATCCTTTTGGATAATTTTTTCTTCTGACTCTCCAGTTACAAATATATAAATATTATTGAATATAGAATATTCTAGAATAATATTGATTTATAAAGTTAGATCACGATGGAATTACAGTTCATTAAAGATGCTTAGATTACAATGCGCATAAAAATGTAATAGTAAACAGAATATCAAATAAAATTTAGGAAATTTCTACAAAAAGTTGAGGATCATTAAAACCTTGATGTTCAAGGTTAGGAATAGTGTCTGAAACAGCTCGTTTTGGATACATAAGTTAGGTTTCTTAATGTGGATCCCGACAGCATCAGCAATATGTAGTAGACGAACTCTTAAGGTGACGCTAAGAATGGTTGATATGCAGTAATTGACTTTGAAAGCTGCCTCGTTGACATCAATCTTGTGTTCTGTATCTACATGATCAGAGAGAATAGCTTTACGAATAAATTTTGTTTATCCTTTACTTAACCACGCAGGATGATGTTCGGAAATCCGATGAGAAACAAGTTTGATTGTATGGCGTATGTAACTCGCCCCGCAGGAGAAGTCAAAGTGGTAGATACACATAGAAGAAGCAAGGGAGAAGCAAGAAGGAGTTACTTTGAAGACACAGCCTAATTCAACAAAATGGAATGATCTTTTTACCACATTTCTGAGGCATTATATTAGTATCTCACTGATGTTATCTCCGAGGAACTGAATTTGTAAGAACATGGCCATTTTTGGAACTGTTTGGTACCTTAGACTGCCTTCATTTTTGATTCATATTCTTATCAGTGGATTTTTCTGGATAATCGTTCTCACTCAGCAACTGTTTAATACTATCAAGTTCCTCATGAAGACATTCATCAGAGCAGATTGTTCTTGTTCTACGAACCAAATACTTGATTGGATTACATCTGTATATTAACGGCACGAGGCTGAAAAAAATGAGAAAATTTTGTTAAGAAAGGTAAGGAGGAATATTTTGGAATGATACCACCACATAAATCAGTCAATATCAATAAAGGTTTCCATTGTTTGTCCAATGATAAGGAACTTACACAATATGCATTGTAGAAAGATGCATTCATTAGCTACTACTGGGTGATGAATGTCATGTATCTATTGCGTTGTGTCCACATTGTCTGAATTCCTACAGTCAAGTTGACTATGTAGTGAACGAGTGAGGCGATTTGTATTCGAACACTCAGTACCAATTAAACGAGCACCAAGATGTCAGCATAAGAACTAAGGACTACAGACATGGCATTTCATACATTTATTTCCCTTTTTGAAAGAAGCGGTTACCCTCAGAGATTCACTAACAAGTATACAACATGTGAAACCTGCAAAATCAAACAAATCACAGTGGGAAAAGGGCCTGCATTCATTTAGCTCGATTTTAAAGGTGAAAATATTGCGACAATAGTCAACAGAAGATTAAATGCCTTACCAGACAGAACCTTTGCTGCAGCTAAGCTGGTTCCTGTTTATTGGACAAAGTGTTGTTTATGGTGCAACCGAAAGTTAACAGATATCCTTTTCATGTCAACTCCAACTGCGTAAATAAATTTACATATATCTGCTTGAGCATATATTGGAAGGGCAGAAAGAAGGGCATAGCTCTCATCTTTTGAAAGTGCACCTTAAATCCTACCTCTCAAGATAAAGAATGTTTACAATAGTTACACTGCCAGACATGTCATGAAGTGGGAATCCCGGAATCCTTTTATAGCATCAATAGACAAAATACTTCAAATTTCCTCAGGTCTGCCGATGCAATCTCTGCTGAACATTTGAAACCCCACTGACGTGTTTAGAAAAAGGCAATTATCAGTCTTTTCTTGCCCATTCTGGTAACTGCATGCCTTTATTCTCCCTTTTATTTGATTACGTTATCTTTAACACCACCCTGTTGGTTTAAAGCAATTTTGCTTTTCCCTTGTTTCTATAATTTGAGTTGGACTAAGTATATTGTTACGGAATTTATTAGTTACTCATCATCTTACGCGTCTCTCGTGATTACGCTGTAACTCCTTCCCCATTGTATACATTCATTTACTTTGTTTAAATTTGTTTACTGAGCACTGCTTACTAAGTTCGTAACTTCCTGTCTATTTACCTCATATAAAATTTGCAAACATGTTAGAACTTAATAATAGTCAATAGAAGATTGAGTATCTAATTAGTCAAAACTATCCTGTGGGTGAGTTGGTTCCCGTTTATCACAAAAACGTACTCCTTGGTGCAATGGAAATTCAACAGGTGCCCTTCTCACGTTAAATCCTGATAAGTTAACAAATTCACACATACCTGTGGAAACATTTACACTAAGATAACAAGAAGAAGAAAGGCATGCCTCCGATTTTCTGAACATGTATCAAAAAGCCTACATCCCAAGGGGAGAAATGCTTTGAATAGCTGCGTTGCCAGACATATCATTCATTGGGGTCTTTAAGTGGATAACACGAAACCCTTCATGATCATTATTCGACGAAAAAGTTCAGTTATCCTAAAGTCTGACGAAGCAGTCTCTATCTGACGACTGAAACCCGACTTATGTGTTCAAAAAAGAAGCAGTTATCAGCTTTTCCTTGCCCTAGCTACCGGATATCTTCACCGTCTCTTCTTCATTTGGTTGCGTAATCTTTGGCCTTAACACCCCCCTCCTCCTTGGTTGTCTCTTGTCTGTATGATTTGTGTTGAACTAAGTTAATTATCACCCAATTTATTAGTTACTCGTCATAATACGCGCCTTTGTCTTTATAACGTAGGCTCTTCACTAATAAATGCATACCTTTACTTTGTTTAAACTTGAACCCCTTGTGTAAAAACTGCATAAGCGCAATTTTCTAAGCACTGCTCACTAAGTCCGGAAACTCCTGCCAACTAACACCATGTAAAATTTGTGAGTCTTTCAAAACGTTTCTGGATATAAACTTATTATTATTCTTCATTATTATTATTATTATTTCCATTAATTCCTAGAAGAACATAGGGCTTCAGCCGTGCGTCTCCATTGCCTTCGGTTCTCTGCTACAGTCTTCACCTGGCTCCAAGTCTGTCCACAAGTTTTCATCTCCTCCTCACATGACCTCCTCCAAGTCACACTGGCACTGACGACCATCTCGCCGCTTCCCTTTCAGTTTCCGCTCAAGGGCTTGTCTAGTGATGTCACTTGATGGTTTCCTCAGAGTTTGGCCAATCCATCTCCATTTCTTCCTGTCTATTTGTTTCACAATCGGTTCCTGGTTGGTTCGCTCTCAAAGATCTCTGTTGCTGATCTTTTCTGACCGGCCATCTGATCTTTACTACTGAGCAAAGACAACTGTTAATCAACGTCGTAGTTTGTCTGAGATGCTCTTTATGACGCGCTGGCCAAGTCTCTGATCCGTATCAAAAGTGGCACTGACTTCACATTGGAGTTGAAAATCCGGATCTTATTTTTGATGCTGAGTGCTGACTGTTGACCTCCACACAGACTTGAGAGTAGTGAAAGCTTGTCTTGCTTTCCCGATTCTTGCTTTGATATCCTCGTCAGTTTCGACTGTAGTTGAAATGATGCTTCTCAGGTAGGTAAAAGAGGTTTTTTCTTTCAGGTTGCTCCCATTTTTGCTGATTGTTGTCTGTTCTTGTTGTTCTTTTCCAGGAATCTTCACCACAGTACACAAACTTAATAATAATTTATTTAGGCTGTAAGCATCTGACGAGAAGTCAGCGAAACAAATGATGGTACCGCATTATTATACACAAACCACTATTGTTCTTGCCTTATTCAAATTCATAAAGGAGAATAAATGCACGAAGAAATGACTGGAGTCGATAAGAACACAAAAGAAGGCGAAAGACCATTTGCCTATCGTTATCACCGGATGATAGAAACAACAGCTTCTTTGACCTGACTCCACGATTCTATGCTTGCATGATCTACTCAAAGTACACACAAGATATCTGTTCAGCAGGAGAGTTTATAATCTCAGGGAGACATTTGATTTAGTTATTTCAATTAGAAATTTAATTTTGGTAGATGTAGGAATGGTTTTTTTCAGTTGTTGCCTCCAAGACTTTATTCAGCGTTATAATGTCGACTTTGATGTACAGATTCAAAGCTTCAAATAATCTCCTCCTATATGCATATCGTCGAATCAGTGTGCATCGTAATGCCGAGCTACCTAGAATGGCGGTTACATTGCAAACTTGACTGATAGAATTCACTCTGCACCAAACAAAAGACTAGACACATTACACTAGTTACTGACTAGTGTCCGATCACAGTACCCAATACAGTCCTACAGGAAAGAGGTCAATTGCGAGCCCGGATTGCTCTGACTGCGGCAGTGAGTGACGCGGGTGCAAATCTCAAACAGGGAACATGAGTTCCTTCAAGGTTGCAGATATGCCTTGCTGACTGAGTGGTGAGTCCCAACTAGCACGAGACCTGGGTTCAAGGCTTCCTCCCGATTGCTTCCAACCATCTAATATACTCAGTGTTTGATTTTAAACTCAACACTGAAATCAAAAGTTAAGCAGATGGTGTAGTAACAGGTTTCCAGTCTAGGAATATTGATGGACGACCAATTTATGATACATCTAGTATTATTCTATATAAAAAACGAATTCGTCACATCTTTATTGATCGATATGTGAAACTTTCTCAAAAATCACATTAACACATGTTAGGCGATTTATTCGTCATTTGGAATAATTGGGGTGGACATTTAACTCCACCTGGATAGATGATAATTTGAAAATAAGGTCCATTTAAACAGCAACTACAATGAAGTGGACTCCTCTTACAGTTTGTCAACTCTTGTTTTTACCTATTTTTCTTTACTGTTCACTCTTATTCTTTCCTGGATTGCCTTAAAAAGACTATGTCATACTTCGTAGAATTCTGAAGACTGTCAGTAGGACGAGTGGTATCCACTTTGGCCATATCGTTGACATTGTCACTAATAGGCACTTGATTTCGTGCAACAAATTCGCTAAAGGAATTTTGTCAGACTCTGAGCATCCACTCTACCCGCAGCTCCAACCTTGTGTCTCCTCAGGTAAAACAAGAAGTCTTTTCATCGGAAGACTTTATGCACGTACGTCTAAGTATAAAAATGACACTATACCATATTTGGCGGCACGTGCTTTATGTGATAACAATAGTGTCAGGCATGAACCAACTAACCTTCTTTGCATTACTAAATAAACCTTTTCCTCCACTCTTACAACATCAACCGTTATTGTTATTGTACTTCTTATATTTATAATCCTCTCAATTTTTTGTTTTGTTTATTTTTTTCATAAGTGTGAACATCATTTAAGCTGTGTTAAAACTGTTAATTTTGTATTTCCCCCACCATGCTGCTATATCAGCAGAACATCAAATCCAATAATCTATAACATGCTAAAGTTTCCAAACTGAATCGAAAATGCCGTTTGAAACAAACTCATTGTTATTATTATTATTATCATATTTACTAATCTCAGTTCGTGCTTCGAATATTTTTGACTTTATGTGGTAAATGTGGGCAAAATCCTCCGATTAATTTTGTTTTAATTTTTAATTTTATTTGTATTTTGAGTAAATCAGTTGCAATATTGTGACAAATACTGATAATTCCATTTTGTATTCTAAGTACTGTTTCTGGAATACAGTAGATTATTATTATTTATTAAATTAAAAATTTCCCTCAATTTAGATAGCGCTAAGTGACACTGGTTCGAATCTCAGACGGAGCCAGGGCTTCCTTCAAGACTGCAGATAAGCATGACTCCTTGAGTGAGTGCTGACAAGCATGAAATCTAGGTCTACGTGGAGCTTCTTCCTACCGACTGCCTCAAACCATCTCACATCAATAATTCACAGTGAACCTTGATAGAGAAACACCTAGCTTGTTGCAAGGACACTTTGTGAACTTGAGTGATGATAGATTTCAGTCTGCAGCAAAGAAATAAAGGACTTGACATATGACACCAGCTAATTACTACTAAGTGTTCATTCAAAGAAATTTTATCCATTTACCCTCCATAAGAATCTGTAGAACACTTGCAGGTGTCAGTTTTGATAAAGAACTGTGAATTCTGAGGTGATTCTTCTCATTCAGATACCCTGACAAGAAACTGAAAATTAAATGCACCATAACATATTTTCATGGATTCCTTGAAAATATCTTGCTTTACGAACCAAGTATTTAAAGGTGATACTGTGGTATTACTGTCATTATTCCCTTGAATTCCAAGTGGAAGTTACGAATTCAGCAACACATCTCCACTTTGTTCTGTTCTTTGCTGTCATCTTCAGCTGGGTGCACGACTGGCCAATTCACACAACCTTCTCCCTGTAACCCTCATATCGATGATCTTCTCGTCACCACCCACTGCGATTCCACCCGAATGATGGCCTACACTAAGCACGATGTCATTCGGCAGCCTCCTAGGCGTATGCCTCAGCTATCTCCATTTTTTCCTACACATTTGTTGAGCAATCTTATCTTCGATGGTTCGTCACCTCCTAGAGTTTCTTGTCGCTAATTGTTTCTAGCACGCCGGTTGACCATGTGATCTTCAGCATGAAGCCAGCGAAGTGGTCAGCTATTGATAAAGGTCTGTGTGGAAAATCCAAATCCTATTGTTTATGCTGAGGCGGAGTACAGAAGATTTTCCAGCTGGCACTGTGATACACGTCCTTTAATGTCTCTTATTAGATTGCAACCTACTGCATTCCTGGAATATTGTTCTCTTGTAAGAAAAAGTGCTGTGAGTAGTATATGAATGCTAAGCCAGAGAATTATACCACAGTGCAGTCCATGACTGAATTTAATTACTTATTAATAATGGTGATATGTCAGCTATATTCTCTAAATGACGTCTAAACAAGACACAGAATTCCCACTATAATTTCTAATAGAGTATTTACTAGCCATATAGAAACTCCCGGTAAAATATGTGAGTGTCGTATACTACTGACGAAACGTATCAGTAGTATATAAATAAAGAGTTATTCATCGAAACAAAATTACCAAATAGCGAAGAGATAAATTTCCCATGAAGGAGTGAGAAATCAACAACAAGGGGGACACGAAAAGAAGGCAAAGAAACACAGCCGCACGCCTCCATTGCTTTCGGTTCTCTGTCAACGTTTTCACCTGGCCCCACGTCTGCCCACATATTTTCATCTACTCTTCGAATCACCTCCTCCACGTCACTGTCGCACTGACAACCAACTTGCCATTCGGGCTCCATTCGAGCGATCGCCTGGTGTGTGATCTCACTTACTTGATGGTTTGTTTTCTCAGAGTACGGCCAATCCACCTCTATTTCTTCCTACATATTTGTTGCATATTTGATTTTTGGTAGGTTCGTTCCCAGAGAACTCTGTTGCTGATCTTTCCTGGCCGACCATCTGATCTTGAGTATTATTGAGTGAAGACATCTGCTGATGAAGGTCTGAAGATGTAGCTACCCAAATGGAGAAAGCCAAGCTGTTCAGACATGAGATGTTTCATCAAATTCTATCATCACGGGAAAAGACCCCTGTATATAAATACTATTGTTCGCCTAAGGAGGAAAGTGAATTTACTGAAGAAAGCCTCTTCGCTGAACTATTTGTACACATTCAAAAGGTAGAAATGGATAGAATAAATTAATTTTACAAGGATAACACGTAATTAAAGATGAAGTGGTCAAAATAAATAAAAATAATATAATTTGAACAGTTATAATTTTTATAGTTTTTAAAAGTTTAGGGGGAGGGGGGCGACGTAGTCCTGTTTATGTATTCTTCTAAAGATGGCCACGGTAAGGAGAGTGGCTGTACAAATTTCTTCTGAACACATAGGCTTGCCTTCTTAGGGTAGATTCCGTTTGCTTCAGCTGTCTGTAGAAGACGAACTCGTAGAGCAAAGTTAAGATTAGTCGGAATGCGATAGATAATTTTAAATGCTGTATTAACATCAACCTTATGCTCAGTATCAACAAGGTGTGCTAAAATAGGACTACGAATAATTCTTGTTTGTCCCTTGCTTAACCATGCTGGATGATGTTCAGAAATACGACGATGAACCTGCCTAATTGTACGCCTAATGTAGCTGGCTCCGCAGCCTCAGTGAAACTGGTAGATACACATATTAGAGTAGAGACAGAGATGAATATCTAATTGAAAAGTAAATATTTCTTCGCGCAATCTTTCTGTTTTCTAAATGTCTAAATGGGGGTTTTTTCTATATTGAACTATTTATCTTGGCTTTGTTAATTTCGATAAACATGATTGATTGGTTACAGGATTTCATCATGAGCTGATATCGGTTACAGATCCATCGGAAAACCTGAGAGTGCTGCACAGCTGTTTCGTAAGCCTAGTTTGGGACTTTCCAGAGGAACTTACACACTACAAAGGTTCCGAATTCAGGACCCTCCGGTTACCTGTGAATTCTAACGTCAACCCATTCAAGATATAGCGTGACTGTTACTAGTCGTTGCGACTGCTGGCCAGTATTTGTCCCCACTCTTTACTGGGCGGACCACACTTCCCACTAGAACTCAGTGTCCGATGTGGTACAGAAGGCCGAGTGTAAGAAAAAGTACTCGCCACCGAAAACACTAGCTAGTGGTCATTGTATGTCGTGAGTTGGCTGGGGATGGCTTATGAAATACGTCCCGGTAACTGAATGGCCTACGACCTTGCCTTATAACTGGATAGCCGTGGGTAAGAACCCCCGTGGTTGCGTACTGACGAAAGTCCTCAAACTAGGACGAAACAACTATCCAGTACTCTTAGGTTTCCCAATGTTTCTCTAACCAATGTCAGCTCATGATGAAATCATGTAGATATCATTCTTTCCGATTTTCCGGAAAGAAAATAAAATCCAATTTAGTTTAGTTTTAATAACATTTTATTTCGGCAGTGTATCGTGTCCCGCCTCATTACTACGCCTTTCTACCCCGCCTCCCATCGTTTTCTCAGATTATAATGTTTTAAATTGGTTGAAGATGTTTTTAAGCTTCCCTGTTAACAAATATTTATGCTTGTAAGGTTTTTTTTGGTAAGTGCGTGATGAAATTTATGTACAAGTTTCAGTGAAGGAGGGAGAGGGTATGAAAAACATTTTTTAAATCGTTTCTTTGCTATCTGTTTACGTTTTGTTTTAACATTGTTTGTTTCTCTCTCTTGTTTGCTCACTCACGCGCTTGCTCGCTCACCCTATGCTTGCTCGAATGTAAAACTACATGATTCTGCTAGTTCCCTTCTTCTAAAATTAATCTTACATAACAAAACCAAAACATACTGTAACTAAAAATAGTTTATGTTACATCGGAATTTTCATGGTGATGATAATGGTTTCCGATGGCAATAAAATGTGACTGATCTTCCATACTATTTACTTTTTTATTTTATCCCAAGTGTAAGCACAATATCGCTTGAAATTAAGTCACGCGTAGATAAAGTCTATCCCGGTCCAGAACAAACAAGAAGCCGGTCACTGTTTCTACGGTACTCTTAATAAACAAATCAATAATTATATATAAAACAAAACTTAACGGTTTCAAGAATACAAAGGACAACGCTTAACAGAAAGCAAGGTACCACTATCAGAGCGGAATAACGTTAAAGCCAAAATTACGAACTAGCCAGATCAGACACGACCGTTCAGGTAAGCAGTCAGTAGAAGAATGAACGCAAGTAAGAGATAGACAGAGCATAGGCACAAAGATAGAATTTAATTGGCTACTTAACCAATCAATAAATAAGATAAACTCGACAGAATAGTACAAAGTAAGACATGGGTCAACAAAATAACAGTTTACAAAAATACTCTGATTGGGTCATGAGTTCAACTGTCTGACTAAACAGATCGAAGTAAAAACGCACACACAGTTCATTAAACAAGGTGGGATAGACACGTTAGGCATGGATAATTGGGTTGCAACAACGCTAGGCTGATCCGGGACAGATTGACTTGATTCAAGGATGGGATTTGAATTGATCTTACACCAAGCCTTACTCTAAACCTTGGCACCTTATACGCTTTACTACAGGCTTAGCAAGCGGGGTTTATGATTGCGTTGGACCCCAGACTACATGAGGCGTGGTTGGCGAGTATGTTGTACTCCTGAAACATGGATGCTAATCTTTGATATCAGTAGAATTTAGTAGACATAAAAGTTTTAATATCCCTGCAAGCTGATCGAGATACAGAATTATGTTTCGAAAGTCATCAGTTAGAGAACCATTGTAAGCCAGCATAAAGTACTGGAAAGCAGTTTCATTCAAGTTACAAACTATTTAGTACTACAAACTCACTAGGGTCTGAACCTAGGATTCTCTGGTCACGAAGAGTGCTCTTATACCACTCAGCCAATCGGACCTAATTCTATGGCCTATGATTTCCAACTTCTAATAATTCATGAGCTTTGAAATGGAGGGTATATGTCGTCCCTATCGACCCGGTGGATCCGCCAGACGTAGTAAAACCCACCGGCGACGACTTTACACTGAAGCTTCAGGAAATTAATTCATTAGCCATTAGTGAGTCGGAGATTGATATCCAGGGGTGATTTAATTCCAGCCCAAGTGGATAAACAGTCAGTGGGCTTGATCTCGTCTCCTGAAGGTCCTAGGTTCAATCCTTGGTGTGGTGGAAGTCAATTCTTTACCACTGGGGAGTTCCAAAATTGAAAACTTCAGTTGTCCAGTACTCCCTGGTTTTTAATAATCTCTGTAACTGACAATGTTTTAACTAAAAAACATCTGCTTGTGCAGGTGAGGCCACCATTTAATTCTTTAGTTTCTATTCTTCCTACTCTTCATGACGATTAGAATTCATGAAACTGTTGGAGTCATCTGTTAGCATTCTAAACATCTCCCATTTTCTGATGACAGGAATAAAAAACCCTACTGCTAATGTAAAATATGGATGTATAATTTCAATTTGATGATATCCATTGCGGCCAAATAGACAGTGTAGTCGTGGGCAGTTCACTACGTCCCATACTAGCGGGAACCCTCGTGTATACAGTTGTGATATTAAAGCTGAGAGGTGGAATGAACGAAATAACTTCCTATTTTCGATCAGTCAATGACGGTTTCATAGTGAAAGACACGCACCTCACCTAATTCAACTATTCAGTCTTGCGCATGAAAATACTGACTTCACTGTGGCATATGAAACCGACGGAAGGTTCCATTGTCTTGATACTGTCATATAACGCCTGGAAGATGGAATTCTGCGAAAATCGATTCACTGAAAATCTAAGCAGAATGGATTAAACTGAAATTTCAATAAATTAAGTCCGATTAGTTAGAAGGAAGCATTGATCAAAACTCTGTTTTCAGAGCCATAAGAATATGAGTCAGTAGAAAACTGAAAAAAGGAACTTCTGAACCTTTATAAAATTTTGAAAAACGATGGTCAAACCCCAAAATTCATCAGCACGTTTGGATGATCTGAAAATTTAAATCTAAAATAAACCACAATACACAAGAAACATATTGCACTTCAGATCAACTTTGAATGGAGTTCCATTGCAGGAATAATCAAGAGAAGATTAAATACTTCGTTAGCCAGAACCTTTCCGGCAGCCGAGATGGTTCCCGTCTATTGGACAGCTTACTTGTCGGTGCAATCAAAACTTGATAAATAACTTTATTTCAACTCTTATTATGATGGAAAAGATTTGTAGCTCAGGTGGATGATCTTGATGTGTTTGTGTTCTGTGAGCTGGATAGTTAATTTGCGAAGCTTTCATCACCCTACTCGGCAAAATCTTCAGTGCATACTTAAATTTGAACTGAAGTAAGCTTTTAGATCTCTCCACAAGTTTATCAATCATCTCTCCTGGTGACCTAGGACGTGACTGGTTGTTTTTGTGTGTTTTCACACCATCTAGGCTACTTGTATTGGAACTGATTGTTTCTTTTACCCTTTGTGTGTGAGGTTTCCTTCTTATCCACGAAATTTAATCAAAAGACAATTACACCTAAGTCAACCTACCAAACCAAAGGCCCCCAACGAAATCACAAGGAAAATCGCCCTACCGTATAAAAAAGACATCTCAGAAATCACTGCAAGACTCTCCAAACATTTAATGATTGATGTCACACACAAACCAACAAAATCACTTCATATAGCCAGCCAGCCCTGTGTCAACCAAAAGGATCAACAACGAAAGAAGATAAAACCAGCATCATCTACAAAATAAATTACAATGACTGCGAAATGCACTACATTGGCCAAAGTAGACGCCACTCCCCTTTGTCTTCGCATCCATGAACATAAACTAGCCGTCAAAAGACATAAATTCCACTCCCTCGTATCGCTGCACAAAGACAACCTTGGACTTCAATTCGACTGAGACAACATTCAAATATTAGACAAAAAGAACACCAAGAATGCATGAGAATGTTTAGAAGGTTCCTTGTATTTCAGAGAATCGTCAATCATTAGGCACATTGACACAGACAAAATTAACTAAACGATAAGAAGTAAATCTCACACACAAGGGGTCAACGTTCAAGTCAAAGAAACAATCACATCCAATACAAGTAGCCTAGAGAGTGTGAAAACACACAAAAGCAACCAAACACGTTCAAGGTCACTGAGAGAGATGATTGATAAACTTGTGGAGAAATCTAGAAGCTCTCTTCAAACTGAAGTATGTGCTAAAGATGTTGCCTACTAGGGCGATGAAAGCTTCGCAAACTAACTATCCAGCTCAGAGAACGCAACCACTTCAAAAACTCTTATTATGTATAGAATGTCACATTCATCAATGGTAACATGCCCTCGACCACCTATGTCGAGAGGGCAAATAATTTGAACAGTGCTACTGCCAGTCATCCTGTTGGTACGGGCCATACGGTGGATACCATGATATCATTCAAGATAATTAATGGACAATACAAAATTAACTCTCTTTAGATTTACCGAAGCATTCCCTATCAATAGTTTATAACCAAAATTTATGCGTTCGGAAAGATCGACTAATGAGACTTTCCCTATCCTCTCCACTGATTAAACAATCTTTTGATTTAAACCTCCATTATTTCTGCTTTAACGTAATACACTTTGTTCGTTTTTCTTGTTTTTATGACTTGAGCTGAACTCACCACACTATTATGCAATTACCTATTTACTTATCGTCAGCTTCTCGCCTATTATCTCGACTGTGCAGCTAAATGTATTCACTGTATCCGACCATTTAATTTTGTGTTTTTTTTGGTTAAACTTTGGCCTTTTAGCATAAATTATATAAGAATAACTCTTGAGCATTGTTAATTAATTCAGTTTCAAGTTCGACCACCTATTGATAAAGTTATGAAAACATTATTTCACATAACGGCGCATTTGTCGGAGAAGAGATCCACACAGACGACCAAAACAATATATGTTCAAGGGAACCTGAATACCAAGAAGGAGAAACAAATAAAACAACTCACTAACCCCTTCAACGGACGCTGGAATTGACCATCACCTGCAACCCTTTCAGAAATACTACCAAGCTCACAACCTGATAAACAACGTCCTCAGCGACATCAAATTGACAACAGAAGAGGAATGAGAGAACAAAATCCCATTTTTGGACATCTTAGTCAGGCGAACAACCACAGGGGAATTAGAAACTCAAGTCTACAGAAAATCAACTAACACAGACCAAATACTGAATTACAACAGCAACAACCCTAATAACACACAAAAGGAATTGCATACAAACACTATTCAAGAGGGCGAGCCAGGACTCATTGCAGCACTTCCACCTTAAGGAGAATTGAAGGAAGATATCTCATGGACGTCTTCCAAAAGAATGGATATCCACGGAATTTTATCAAAAGACTTCTACTCCTAAGCCAACCTACCAAATCAAAAGCTTCCAAGGAAAGCACAAATAAAATCACCCTACTATATATAAAGGAGATTTCAGAAATCACTGCAAAACTCGTCAAACCTTTAGGAATTGACGTCACACACAAACCAAGAAAATCACTTCACTCAGTTCTATGTCAACGAAAAGATTCAACAACGAAAGAAGATAAAACAAGCATCATCTACAAAATAAATTGCAACAACTGCGAAAAACACTACTACAACTAATTACGTTCAAGGTCAAACACCAGGAGAAATGACTGATAAACTCGTGGAGAAATTTAGACGCTCACTGTAAATTGAAGTATGCGCTGAAGATGTCGCCTCGTAGGGCGATGAAAGCTTCGCAGATTAACCATCCAGCTCATAAAACACAGCCACATCAAAATACTACCAACAGCACGCACAGAACTGTTTTCCAGTGGACACGAGTTCGCCAACCTAAGCAGAAGTGTTGAATGTGATCAGTCTACTAAGGTCTGAGAAGGCAGCAGGGTCAGACAGAATTCCTCCAACCTGAAGCACTAAAAATGGACCCAGAAACTGAGGCACTCATTCCCTCACAATTATCGCGGAAGTTTGGAATGAAAGAAAGGTGCCTGCTGATTTGAAGAAAGGCTAGCTACCTCATTGAGCTACCAAACAAGAATGACTTACGCCTCTACAAGATCTAGCTGATGTGGGATAATGCTCTCGTCCACGCCGAGTAAAATACCACATAGTGTCATTCTGGAGAGAATAAAATATGCACTTCATGCAGAACTCCGCAAGCTGGAACAAGCTGGTATCAGGAGAGGCAAATAATGTGCTGATCAAATTGCAGCTCTAGGCATCTTTATTACAGGACAAAACATAGAATGTTAGTCAAACCTCTAGCTCAAATTCATCGACTAGAAAAAGGCCTTCGACAGACAGCATTGGCCGAGAAGTGATTTAGAAATTGCTTCAACACTATGGCATGCAGTGACAAAGTCTTTATCAACGTTATTCAGCAGCTGGCTATATGACACTGCCATCACGTGTCAGGTGATCCACAACGGGAAACTCGGTGAAACGTTCGACATGATGACAGGAGTAAGGCAAGCTGGCTGTCTATTATCACCGATGATATTCCGAATTGTGGTGGACTGGATTATGCGTCAGACTGGGCACAGGGAGTGGGAAGACAGGAATAGATTGGAGTGACCAATTAGAAACTCCAAAAGATCTAAATTTCATGCGTGAATGATTTACATTTAATGTCACACACTTACAAGCGAAACCCAACAAACTGACGGGAAAAGAAGGCAGCGAAAACAGGACTCCACGTGAAAATAGAAAAGGTGGGGACGGAGGTGGTGAAGATAACCAACCAACCAACAGCAGCAACAACAACCAGTACCAATCATCACCAACGGGACAGATTTGATACAGGTTAATTCCTGCTTCCACTTATTCCATTAAGAAGCACCGTTTCAACCGTAGGTGGGAGGACAGCACGGATGATGTCAATGTCAGGCAGCCAGAAAGGATGGGAAATGCAAAATACGCCTTCATCAACCTGAAACCAGTTTGGAAGTCTTCTGCAATCCGTCTCAGCAGAAACAACAACACAAATTTGAGGTTAAGAAGTCAGTGAATTCTTCTGTATTGGTCAGAAACTTGCACTGTGCATGCGTCACGAAGCGCATTTTTAACAAGCCAGTGTAGACTTTTATCAACGGCTGACCACTTCGCTGGCTGCATATTGAATATGAAATGGTCGGCCGGCGGGCCAGAAACAATCAGCTACAAGGAACTGACAACAAACCGATCAACAGCCGATTACTCAATGGATATGCAATAAGAAGTGGAGATGTGTGGGGCACACATTGAGGAAACCGTTGGCGCTCAGTGCAGGCCATTACAGGATTGGAATCATAATAGGAAGCGACGGGGGTTGATGGTATGAGGGTGACATGGAGGAGATCGTGCGATTTGGAGAAGGTGAGTAATTATGCCGTCAGCCAGCTGAAAAGGACACCGGAGAGCTGTGTTGTTGGAGCCCTATGTTCCACTCGGAACCCAGGGGGAATAATAATAATATTTGCTGGAGAAAGCGCTTAAAACACTGTATCGTGTAAAAAGAACTGGTGTGGGATAGAAACCTGTGTATCTGTCAAGTCATGAAAGCTCAGTAATGTGCATCAATTATTTGAATGTTTTCAGTTATTCGTGAATTTGATTTCGTGACTGTTTAAAGTGATTCTCTTCACCGAGTGATTTTTTAACTACCTAAACCTGCTCTTTATGATCTGAATGTGGTAGACTGATCTCCGCATTCTATTATGTAGCTTTATGAAATTTCTTTGAGGAACTTACGGTAATAAAATGCCTCAAAGAAGGCGGAAAAACAACTATTCATCCATAGATTTATGTATGGTTCTATTGAACAACAGTAACATTAGCATCGTTTCAACTACAGGCGAACGGAACTGACGAGGATATCAAAGCAAGAATCGGAAAAGCAAGACAAGCTTTCACTACTCTCAAGTCTGTGCGGAGGTCAACAGCACTCAGCATGAAAAATAAGATCCGGATTTTCAACTCCAATGTGAAGTCAGTGTTACTTGCTATACGGATCAGAGACTTGGCGCGTCATAAAGAGCATCTCAAACAAACTACAGATCTTCATTAACAGTTGTCTTCGCTCAATACCACTCAAGATCAGATGGCCAGCCATAAAAGATCACCAGTAGAGATCTCTGGGAGCGAACCAACACAGCAGGAACCGATTGTGAAACAAATAAGCAGGAAGAAATGGAAGTGCATTGGCCATACTCTGAGTAAACCATCAAGTGAGTGACGTCACTAGACAAGCCATTGCTCGAGTGGAACCCGGCCGAAAGGGAAGCGGCGAGTTGGTCGTCAATGCAAGGGTGACTTGGAGGAGGTCATATGAAGAGGAGATGAAAGCATGTGGGCAGACTTGAAGCCAGGTGAAGACTGTAGCAGAGAACCGAATGCA
This sequence comes from Trichobilharzia szidati, assembly GCA_944472155.2. Classification (NCBI taxonomy): domain Eukaryota; kingdom Metazoa; phylum Platyhelminthes; class Trematoda; order Strigeidida; family Schistosomatidae; genus Trichobilharzia; species Trichobilharzia szidati. The sequence continues at coordinate 4,382,738 of OX235277.1, forward strand.
ATGGAGACGCAAGGCTGAAGCCCTATGTTTTTCTAGGAATTAATGGAAACAATAACATAATAATAAATAAACATTTGAAACTCGGCATAACCTCAACAGTGCCGTTAAGCAGGCAGCAGGACTTTAATGTTTAAATCAAGTAATGTAGAACCAAATAAGTTAAGAAGTACCCGAGAAGCAAATCAATTAGAATAATCCCAACAGGGCTTGATCAATAACTCTGTCAGTGAGAATCACATATCACATAACTCCCGAAGACTGTCCAAGATCAGAATGACCTGGACTTACTCAAACAAAATCACAGCCGTAAAACAATCATTATTATTATTGTTTCCTTTAATTCCTAGAGGAACATAGGGCTTCAGCCATGCGACTCCAATGAGTTCGGTTCTCTGCCACAGTCTTCACCTGACTCCAAGTCTACCCAAACGTTTTCATCTTCTCTTCACATGACCTCCTCCAAGTCACACTTGCACTGACGAACAACTCGCCGCTTCCCTTTCGGGTTCCAATTGAGCAATGGCTTGTCTAGTGATGTCACTTGATGGTTTGTTTTCTCAGAGTATGACCAATCCATCTCCATTTCTTCCTGCCTATTTGTTTCACAATCGATTCCTGATTGGTTCGCTCCCAGAGACCTCTATTGCTGACCCCTTCTGGCCATCTGATCTTGAGTATTGAGCAAAGACAACTGTTAATGAAGGTTTGTATTTTGTTTGAGATGCTCTTTATGACGCGCCAAGTCTCTGATCCGTATAGCGAGTAGAACTGACTTCACATTGGAGTTGAAAATCCGGATCTTACTTTTGATGCTGAGTGCTGTGGACCTCCATACAGAGTTGAGAGTAGTGAAAGCTTGTCTTGCTTTTCCGATTCTTGCTTTGATATCCTCGTCAGTTCCGTTCACCTGTAGTTGAGATTATGCTTCCCAGGTTGGTAGGTAAAGGATTTTTTTTCAGGTTCCTTCCATTTATGCTTATCGTTGTCTGTTGTTGTTGTTGCTGTTGGTGGTGTTGCCCAGGAATCTTCATCACCTTTGTTTTCTCTATGTTCACCTGGAGTCCTATCTTTGATGCATCTTCTGCTAACTTGTTGCTTTTCGCTTGCATATCTTCGAGTTTGTGGGAAATCAGACACATATCGCATCGCCGAAGTCCAGATCCTCCAAGTTTTTGTGTGAGTCTATTTATGCCTGTTTCTTCATTGCCCGCTGTCTGTCGCATTATCCAGTCTAATGCAATCAGGAAAATCATTGGCGATAGTAGGTAGCCAACCTTGTCTTACTACTGTCCTCACTACGAAGGATTCCGTGAGTTTCCCGTTGTGGATAACTTGGCATGCAACATTGTCGTACAGCTTTTGGATGAGATGTATAATAGTCGGTGGCACCCGATAGTAGCGAAGTAGTTGCCAAAGCAACTCTCGATCGACGCTGTCGAAGACCTTTACAAAGTCGATGAAGTTGAGATAGAGATAGTCGTAAAACAAGATACTGTCAATATCATCACCATCATTATACAACCACAAAGAGAAGCATTCAAATTAGAGATTAAACAGAGAGGGACGAAGACAAATAACAAGGATCAAGTCAACACAGGATATGAAATTGTCAGAAGAATGATAAATAATCCAAGGTAGATACGGATTACAATTACAAAGTTAGTTGAAACACCCGAATAAGTATCAATAATAAAATTAGATCGATCACAAGAGGGATTGACCAAGCAGTTAGTGGAACGGAAATATTTTTCACTTAAGCCTCGCATCACTTACAATGTTGATCACGATTTCACACTTTTTCGATGTTGGAAAGAAAACACTTGAATTAAAACAACTTTTAATTTAAACAGAATAATAACAATAATAGATATCTTAGGGTATTTCAGTAGTGAATTGAGTTCACGTGAAATGTTTACTAGAAAAAAATGTTTTCTGTTCATTCAGTGGACACGAATTTCATAAAAATGAAGCATTCTAAGGTGGAATGCTTCAAGTGATAGTGTAACAGCAAGTTAGATAAACCACTGAAAACCGGCAGGAAATAATAGACAGATGTTTTGTCCTGTTTTGTGACTCTTCATCGGTGTCCCCACCCAAGACCACCTTCAGGTAAGAAGACCATAGATGCTGACCACTCAGCCACTTGACTTGGAATTCAATTTCTCCTGAATACTAACCTTGTCAATCCGTGCAACAACACTGCTCTCATCAATGTTTTCGATGAACACCCAGTTCACCCCAGTCAACCTCGTTGTGTGGCTAGTCACTAGAGAGCATCAGATTAATTTGTATGATTTAGTTTGAGTTGGAGTACAATGAACGCTGAGTTAGATCTCGGTAGATGAATGATATACCAGCTCAGAAGATCCTGACTTCAAACCGTAGTAGTTGCATAGTACTGATGAGTTCTGGACAGGGACGAAACAGATGTCAGGAACTTCATGCTCGTTTTCATTGATTTTCTATTATTGTTATTATTTCCTGAGGTTCCGAGTGGAACATTGAGCTTCAACAACACATCTCCCCTTTCTTCTATTCTATGCTGTCCTGTTCAGCTTACCACACGATTCTCCAGAATTTCTTGTCTCCCCCGACTCGCACGATCTTCTCCAAGTCTCCCTCTAACCCTCACCCAAATACATGTTTCCTATTTGGGTTCCACTTGAGCGATGGTCTGCATTGAGCACGATGTCATTCGACGGTCTTCTCAATGTGTGGCCAATCCCTTTCCCTTTTCTCCTGGACATCTGTTGACGGACAGGTTATTGGTTTCTTGTTGCCAATACTTTCTGTCCATTGGACCTTCAATATGGAGAGTAAAAAGCCGTTGATAAAAGTCTGCAATCGCCTGTAGAAAATGCTATTCGTGAATTTTCAGGTTTTTGATCCATCAAGAAGAAATGACAAATTTAGTAGTGGTGTTGAAAATCCGAATCTTGTTCTTTATGCTGAGGTGAGGTGCAGAAGATTTTCAAATCGATTTCAGTGTGATGAAGGCGAACGTCTTATCCTTCCGATTCTGGCTGGTTTTGACATCTTTATCTGTGCCACCTGTAGGTGAAACGATACATCTCTGATAAGTGAAGAAAGTGACCTCTTTCAAATTTCTCCAGTTGCACTGATTGGCGCTCGTTGCTGCTGTTGGTTGGTTATCTTCATCACCTCCTTCTTCTCTATATTCGCGTGAAGTCTTTTCTTCGCAAACTGTCTCTTCCTCCAGATGGTAAGGTTTCGACTTCAATTGTTCTGGTTTATTTGACACTAGACACAAATCTTTTACGCACGAAACCTAGATCTTCTAAAGTTTTCTCTTTGACCCTTAATATTCCCGTCCTCTCGCTTCCTACAGTCTGAATCGTGACTCAGTCCACCGTAATCAGAAATATCATCACTTCAAACGCCTCGCTGAGATTTCCGTTGTGGATCACTCGACATGTCACACAGCCGTTGAATGAGGTTGGTAAAGACTTGAGGCACCAATCTCCATAGTAATGAAGTAGTTGCCGAATTACTTCGTGATCAACGCTCTCTGTCGAAGGCATTTTCAAAGTCGGAGAAAGTGAAGTAGAGAGAAATGCAAGTATTGGTTTGTAGGGATTTGATTGATTGGTTACAAGATTTCATCATGAGCTGACATTGGTTACCGAGCCATAGGAAAACCACCTGGGAGTACTGCACAGCTGTTTTGTCCCACTAGTTTAGGGAATCTTCATAAGTAGGTACCCACCACCACGCCCCAAACTCAGGACCTTCTGATTATAAGGCGAGCTTTTATACCATTCATTAAGACACTCGGACCCGATCTAATGCCCTAAGAATTCAAACTTTTGCCAATCCACGGCGTAGCACGACCGCTAGCCAATGTCTTCGACGAGTAATTGTCCTCACACCATATATTTTGTATCCGACTGGTCATGGCTTCCCACTAGAATCCAAGGTAACTAACTACCTGAATAGGGCGAGTCTCTAGTGAGCATCTCGTTGATATTCAAGTATCCATTGGTAGGGATTTGACTGAATCCATTAGTTGACCATTGTATCGGGTCCCAGTGGCTATTAAATGGTTTACGAGCTCGCTAGCCTTGTAACCAGAAGGTCTTGTACTTGAACCAAAGGAGGAATATTGATGAAAAGTCCCAAACTAGGATGGAGTACCTGTCCAGTCCTCCCTGGCATGTTTTCCAATGGCTCTCTAACCGATGTCAGCTCATGATGAAATCTTGTAACCAGAGGGAGATTTGACTGCCACTCTACGCTTTGTTCGATGATGATGGTGATCATGCGTAGAGTTTCGCAGTTCGATCTATTTTCTACCCTCTCTTTAACTCATCTACTTCCACACTTTTTCATCCCTTTTTTCCATCATCCCTAGGTTATAGATGCCTGGTTACCTTTTCGTATTCCCTTTAAGAAATTTCAATAAACACCCCACTGGATGAGTAGCCTTCATACACGCTAAATAATAGTAGGTAACTTGGAAAGGCACAAACATCCACACACTTACATTCATCGCACATTTATATACATACGTAAAAAGTTTGAGCATTGTGGATTAGATCAAATAAAGTATAATTTTATTTCAATAGTTTACACACACAATGATCAGTTTTTGTTATTGGTAATATTTCGAGCAATCGAACAATTCCAGCAATTGGTGTGTGAACACGGGCAGTAATTTTGCTTGAAATATTACCAATAACAAAACTTATCATTGTGTGCGTAAACTATTGAAATATAATAATTATACTTTATTTCGTCTAGACTGTATTTTTTCCACCTCATTTTTATTTTCCACCTTATAGTCACTGATTTTTCTCGCGAGTATGGGGAGGGGAAAGGAATGTATGAGTACTGCATTAATCTACATAAAACCCTGCACAATTATTCTTACCACTTCATTATTTCATTATTGTTGATATACTACTAATAATACTGTTTCAGTAGACATATATGTCATGCTGTTGAGAAGATTTATATTAATGAAGGAAATATCTTTCTTGGTCAGAAAGATACTACTTATAATGATAACCATAGAGGTATTCAAGCGGAAAAAAATGATACAAATATATATATGTGAAAATAAAAGTTAAATTGGAAAAAACAATAAGACAAACTTTCTTCAGTCTTAAATCAGGGTTGAAATGTACCGCATTCAGCCGTCAGCATATGGAAGAACAATTGGATTGTCAAAGATAATGTCAAATCACTCATTAGGGATATATTCACTGGGAGGATTGATGTGTCACAAAAATCATTTTCAACAGGCTACGTACACACATACATTCATATCAAATAGCTATATGACAATGCAACGAGTCAAGTGATCTACAAAACGAAAACTCAGCGAAGAAGCCTTTGAAGTGGGTGAATACAGGAGTAAGACAAGACTGCCTGCCTACTATCACCCACGACGATACTCCTAATTTTGGTGAACTGGATTATGCGGCATAGCGAATGTGGCGAACGAGAAGACAGGAATTCGTTGGACCTATAAAATGACTCTAGAAGATGTGAACTCCACCGACAATTTATGTTTCATGTCACAAACTGGAGGACCTACATGCAAAAGTAAATAAGTAGGAGAAAGGGAACTGCAAGTGAACATACAGAAGACAGAGATGGTGAAGATAACGACCAAATATCAACAAAACAGCATCCCATAGACAAAACACCATGATTGGTTTATATATGAATTTTCATTTGTAAACTTATATATATTAGAGTTAAGCCTGATGAGATCTAATTGAAACCACAATATTGTTCGCTTAAATGTGTTGTTCTAATTTTTACTACTGGACAAAAGTGATTATGTTGAGAAAATGGAAGGTATTTTGAGTGATCAAACTAAATTCCAATCTTTTGGTAGTTCCAAAGACCTCAATGTAAGAGTGGAGAAACTAATGACTGACTCTCTCAAAAAAAACTGAACCAAATAGGAGTTTTATCATCAACCACGTATGAGTGCATGAAACAAACGGGTACCAATACTCCACGTCTTTACGGTCTACCAAAAGTGCACAAACCGGGTCTTCCTCTTCGCCCTGTTTTAGATATGTATAACTCTCCATTTCACGGAACAGCGAAGTGGTTAGTGAAGATTTTGGGTCCTTTGCACAGAGAAATCGTGCAACATAGAATTAGTGATGTCTTCGACTTTATTTCTAAAATATCCGAGACTAATGTGAGGTATAAACGCATGTTATCCATGGATGTGTCATCACTATTCACTAATGTACCGCTTATGGAAACAGTAGACTATATTTGTCAAGAAATTGCCGAAAGGCAATTAGACTTAGGAATCCCTCTGTGTAGCCTCAAAGAATTACTTCTTAAATGCACAATGAATGTTCACTTTGTCTTCAATAATTCACACTTTCGACAAGTAGATGGAATAGCTATGGGTTCGTCATTAGGCCCAATATTAGCTGACTTCTCGCAAAACTTGAAAACGGGAAATCGAAGGACATTATCAAAGAGTTTGATATGTATTACCGTTATGTTGTTGATACATTTATCTTAGCTGATGGGAATGTTAACATAGACGAATTGTTGCTGAAATTCAGCAACATACACCCTTCGCTTACCTTTACTTGTGAAGAAGAGCAGGACAATAAACTACACTTCCTGGATGCCTTTCTAAGTAGGAGAGAAGATGGGTCACTTGGGAGAAGCGTGTATAGAAAAAGCACTTTCACAGGGCAATACACACACTTCCTTAGTTACGTGCCCACTTAATATAAAAGGAATGTTGTAAAATGTCTTGCGAGCAGAGCAAGAAAGATATGTACAGATGACCTCTTACAAAAGGAATTTGAATATATTCACGATTCCTTGAAGGAGATGGGCTATCCGAGTAGTTTCATAAAGAAACATATGAAAATATCGGAGAAAAAACCGGAGACTCTGGCTGCACGTAAGAAACCTCTATTTATTAAGTTACAATTTAATGGTGACTTATCAAGTGAGATTCTATTCCAAAGACTTTCAAGGAGCATACGAAGAACATTTTATGCAGCACACCTATGTTTGTCATTCTCTAGCCGACGGATGATTGGGACGCAAACGAAGGATAAGCTTGATAGTTTTGCCACGTCAACGTACATTTATCAATTCAACTCTGCTTCTGCGGTGACAGCTATGTTGGGCGTACTACTAGACAACTTAGCCAATGTGTTAGTGAACATCTCCCATCGTGGTTTGGCAAAGGACATACAAAAACAATCCGTAGCTCAATTTTGTCACACTTAATTGATAGTGGTCATGTAATCGAGAAAATGAGAGCCTTCAAAGTGTTTCATCGTATCCCACCGAATCTTTCCAATAGACTTCGTATTCGTTTATCGCAAACAGCTGAGACGATAGGCATTCGAACTATTAAACCTTAACTATTTATTCAAAAAAAGCAGCAATGACCAGTCACTGTAAACGGATTAAATTTGAGAGAGATTACTTCCATCACTTATCTGGGTGACATCATTTGATCTACGGAAGGAACAGATGAAAATGTAAAAGTCAGCATGTCTAAATGAAAACAAACATTTATTAACCTGAATTCATAGTGAAAAAAGGAACCAGATTCAGATATTCAACACCAAAGTCCGATCCATGTTTCCACATGGTTCATTGGTTTCGTTCAATACCGAAGGCATTTCGAAAAGGCTTCAAACTGCTTTCGGTACTGAAAGTCAGATGATCAACCTGAAAAGATCGGTAGCAACAGGAACACAAGCTGAGGAGACCGTTGACTGACAACGCGTACCGAACAGATAGTCGAATGCAATCCAAACGAGAAATGATGAGTTGAGCGTACGAAGTTGATAAGGAGGAAATCATGTGTGGAAAAGATAAGGACTCTTAAGCCGACCACCGCCTGCAACTCGTCGAGAAATACTAACAGTAGCACGTACACAACTGCAAGTTGACACCAATCCTCCAACGAAAGCTGAAGTCTTGAATGTAGTCAAGCTTCTGAAAGCTGGTAAGGCAGCTGGACCACATGAAATACCCCCGGAAGCACTGAAAGCGGACCCAGAGACGACAGCAGATATGCTGACTCCATTGTTGCAAAAGGTCTGGAAGGAGGGAAGGTGCCTACCGACTGGAGGAAAGGTTACCTTGTGAAACTACCAAGGAAAGGCGACTTTGGACTCTGCAAGAACTGGCGAGGAATCAAGCTACTGTCAACGCCAAGTAAAATTCTGAATCACATCATCCTGGAGAGAATAAAGGACGCACTGGATGCAGAATCCCGACCAGAACAAGCTGGATTTAGGGAAGGCAAATCATCTTCTGACCAAATTGCTACTCTACGCATCACCATCGAACAAGGCATATAATCGCAATCGAACCTCTACCTCAACTTTATAGGCTTTGAGAAGGCCTCCGACAGCGTTGACCGCGAAGTAATTTGGAAACAACTCGAGTATTACGGCTTACATCAAATATTCACCAACCTTATTCAAAAGCTGTACTACAATGGCACATGTACTAAGCTAGGCGTTTTGAGTAAAAACAGGAGTCAGACAAGGGTGCTTATTATCACCAACGATATTCCTAATTGTGATGGACTGGATTATGCGTCAGATAGTGTGAAACCGGATGACAGGGACATTCTGGACAGACGTGAAGAATCTAGAAGACCTGGATTTCGCGTGTGGATGATTTATGTTTGATGTCACACAAAATCGAAGACTTACAAGCGAAAACCGACAAACTGGTCGAAGAAGCAGCAAAGACAGGACTCCAAGTGAACATAGACAAGACGGAGGTTATGAAAATAACCAACCAACCAACCAACAACAACAGCATCAACATCCAGCGCCAATCACCATCAACGAGAGGGATTTGAAAGAGGTCACTTCATTCACTTATCTAGGGAGCATTGTCTCAACCACAGAAGGAACGGACGCGGATGTCAAATCGAGAATCGGGAAGGCGAGAAACACATTCATCAACCTGGAACCAATCTGGAAATCTTCGTCACTCAGCATCAACAGCGAAATTCAGATCTTCAATACAAACGTCAAATCAGTTCTTCTATACGTACGGATCAGAAACTTGGTGGGTCACAGAGAATATTTGCAACAGTCTGTTGCAAACCTTTATCAACAACTAACTGTCTTCGCTGGCTCTATACTGAAGATCAGATGACCGGAAAGAATCACAAACAAGAAACTATGGGAACAAACAAAACAAGAACCAATCTCTCAACAAATATGCAGGAGAAAGTGGAGATGGATTGGATACTCGCTGAGAAGGCCGTTGGGTGACATCGCGCGTCAGGCCATTGCTCGAGTGGAACCCGAAAGTGAAGCGGTGAGTGGGATGTTCAAGGTTGACATGGATGAGATCGTGTGAAGAGGAGTTGAAACAGTATGGACTAACATGGATGCAGGTAAAAAGTACAGCAGAAGATAGAAGCAAGTGGAGACGTGCAGTTGAAGCCATATGTTCCACTAGGAACTCAAGGGAACAATAATAATAATTATAGGCAACTGTTGAGCCAGCTAAGGAGAATGGCAGAGAACTCAGGTGAAATGGAGATATATTGTTAAACCGTTATGTTGTACCACTGTTTCAATAACCAACCACTGTGTTAATTGTAGTTGTCTACCAATTCAAGGTTACCCTGTGTATTTCAAGGTCGAACTAACTTTTCACCAATGAAAATGCTTCAAAAGCTATTTACCTTTTTAGCTAATTCTCTTCAGAATACTTTAAGAGAGAAACAAATATCTTCAGCTAAGTGTTTGCTGTCTATATGACATATGATCTTCTGAATGAATGAAGGTAATTCTTTTCATTGGAAATGCAAGGAAATGCAGAGTAGTCGGGCGAACATAAATCATCCGGTTTCAACTCTCCCACACTGTTTGCATTTATAAACAAGTAAGGGGGGAGGCATAGAAAAACCTGAGGAGAATTAACTGATTCGTTTAATCGACTGAGTAGAAATTATTCAGACTTGTACGCTTCTGATGCTTAAGATGAGAAGCACTAACACACGTAGAACGCTCGTCATGATATCAATAATGCATGGATCTACCACAGTCATTGAGAAATGGACAGTTGATTTCGGCTAGTGTTACATAATCAATAGAAATACATTAATCATTAATTTCATTTGACAGCGTGTGAATATTCATCACTTTCTGAAAACTAGTAGACATTAACTGAATACTATTCATTGTTAGTTAGTTAGTTAGTTAGTTAGTTAGTTAGTTAGTTAGTTAGTTAGTTAGTTAGTTAGTTAGTTAGTTAGTTAGTTAGTTAGTTAGTTAGTTAGTTAGTTAGTTAGTTAGTTAGTTAGTTAGTTCGATTTGTTGATTTCAATGTAATTCTTGTCTTGTCCTTATATCTGTTAGAGAATATTTAAAATTGAATAACGGCCAGACATTCTTCTTTATTTGGTTAACAAACACATTTATATTCAGCAGTCTCCATTAAACACCACTTGAACGTTGGAGATCGTTTCAATCAAATCTCACTGCTGGCATAATGTGTGAAACTAGGGTGCTACAGTAGTAGACTTTGATATGGTTGTGTTCTCTGAGCTGGATAGTTTATAGTTGCGAAGCTTTCATCACCCTACTAGGTGACATCTTCAGCGCATACTTCAATTTGAACTGAAGTGAGCTTTCAGATTTCTCCATGAGTTTATTAATCATCTCTCCTGGTCGGTGACCTTGGACGTGATTGGTTGTTTTTGTGTGTTTTCACATCTTCTAGGTTACTTGTATTGGAACTGATTGTTTCCTTGACTTGAACTTTGACCCTTTGTGTGAGGTTGCCTTCTTATCGGTTGATAAATTTTGTCAATCTATGTATCTATTGATTGATGATTCACTGGAATGCCAGACAGGCTTCTAAGAATTCTCTAGCATTCTTGTTGTTTCCTCTGTCTAATATTTGAACGTTGTCCCAATCGAATTGATGTCCGTGGTTGTCTGTATGTAGTGAAATGAGGAAGTGGATGTCATGTTCTTTGACGGCTAGCTTATGTTCGTGGATACGAAGACGAAGAGCAGGGACGTCCACTTTGGCCAATGTAGTGTTTTTCGCAGTTGTTACAATTTATTTTGTAGATGATGTTGGTTTTATCTTCTTTCGCTGTTTAGTCTTTTGGTTGACACCTGGGCTGGCTGGCTGATTGAAGTGATTTTGTTGGTATGTGTGCGACATGAATTCCTAAAGGTTTGAAAAGTCTTGCAGTGATTTCTGATATATCCTTTATATATGGCAGGGCGACTTTCTTTGTGCTCTCCTTGGAGGCTTTTGGTTTGGTAGGTTGGCTTGGGTGAAGATGTCTTTTGATGAAGTTCCGTGGATATCCATTCTTTTGGAAGACGTCCATGAGATATCTTTCTTTAATTTTACTTAAAGTGAGAGTGCTGCAATGAGTCACTGCTGGCCCTCTTGAATAGTGTTTGTATGCAATTCCTTTTGTGTGTGTTATTGGATTGTTGCTGTTGTAATTCAGTATTTGATCTGTGTGAGTTGATTTTCTATAAACTTGGGTTGTTCGTTTGACTAAGACGTCCAAAAATGGAATTTTGTTCTCGGATTCCTCTTCTCTTGTGAATTTGATGTCGTTGAAGACGTTGTTTATTAAGTGAGTTGTGAGTTTTATCTAACTCGTTTCTTTTGATTATTACAAATGTGTCGTCCACGTAACGTATCCAAATCTTGGGTTTGATCGAAAACATAATCCTACCAAAGATCAAACCCAAGATAGACAACAGAAGGAGAAGCTAAGTTCAGTGTACACTACACTGAATAAAGAAGTGAAGAAGACGAGTGCTAGGAAAGACAACTCTACGACACGCTGGCTGGCAAATGAAGCAGAACAGGCTGCAGGTAAAAGTGTCCTAAGGACATTGTATCAAATAATCAGGTCTCTATTCGAGAAAAGATCAATCCGGATGTTGAAACCAATAAAAGATATTCAAGGAAACCTGATTACCAAGGATTCTTAAGCCGAGCACCACCTGCAAATCTGTTGTAGTACAGTTGGGAAGGTAGCAGGACCACACGGAAACCCTCCACCCCGAAGCACTGAAAACGGACGCAGAGATTGCGTCAGATATGCTCACACTATTATTGCATAAGGGTTGGAGAGAAGGGAAGGTGCCTACCGATTGGAAGAAAGGCTGTCTACCTTGTCAAGCTAACAAAGTAGGGCGACTAATACGTCTGCAAGAACTTGGCTTGTAATAACATTTTTGTCCACGCCAAGTAAAATATTAAGTCGCATCATCCTGGAAAGAATAAAGGATGCACTGGATGCAGAACTCTGCCACCAACCGGAACAAGCTGGATCCAGGAAAGGCAAATCATATGCTGATTAAATTACAACTCCACACATCATCATCAACATCGAATAGAGAAAAGAATGGCAGTCAAATCTCCCTCTACCTCAACTTTATCAACTTTGAAAAGGCTTTCGACACCGCTGACCGAGAAGTAATTTGAAAAGGACTTCAACGCCACGGCGTGCAGTGCCCAAGTCTTTATCAACGTCATTCAGCAGATGGCTATATGACAATGCTATCACGTGTCAGGTGATCCACAACGGAAAACTCAGCGAGGCCTGGCTTTGAAGTGAATACAGGAATAAGACAAAGTTGGCTGCTTATTATCACCAACGATGATATTCTTAATTGTGGTGGACTGCATTATGCGTGAGACTGTGCATAAGGAGTGAGAAGACAGAAATACGTTGGACTGAACGATCAGAAGCCCCCAGAAGATCTGGATTTCACCGCTGATAGTTTATGTCTAATATCACACAAAATCGAAGAATTGCACGCGAATATCAACAAACCGGTAGCAGAAGCTCCAGACAGGACTCCAGGTGAACATAGAGAATATGGAGGTGATGAAGATAAACAACTAACCAAACAACGAGCAGAAACAGCAACAACAACCAGCATCAATTACTGTAAGATCAGTTCAATTCCCATCCTTGAATCAAGTCAGCCTGTCCCGGATCAGCCTAACGTTTTCGCAACCCAATTATCCATGCCTAACGTGTCTATCCCACCTTGTTTAAGGAACTGTGTGTATGTTTTTACCTCGTTCTGTTTAGTTTGATAGTTGAACTCATGAACCAATCAGAGTATTTTTGCGAACTGTTATTTTAATTGCATGGAGGATTTCATCATGAGCTGACATCAGTTAGAGAATCACTGGAAAACCTGGGAGTACTGGACATCTATTTCCTCCTAGTTTGGGACTCTTCAGCAGTACGCATCCACCACGGGGGTTGGAACCCAGGACCTTCTGGTTACTAGGCGAGCTCGTAGACCACTGAGCCACTGGGACCCGATTCAATGGTCCTTGAATTCTAACTTCTGCCAATTCACGACATAGCGCGACCATTTCGCAACGTCTTCTTAGATGAGTTACTGTCTCATCTTCAACCTGCTGTACCCTACTGGTCACGGCTTCCCACTAGAACCCCAGGTTAACTGCTTGAATAGAGCTAGTCACTAGTGAGCATGTTATTTTGCTGACCCATGTCTTATTTTGTACTGTTCTGTGGAGTTTATCTTATTTATTGATTGGTTAAGTAGCCAACTAAATTCTATCTTTGTGCCTATGCTCTGTCTACCTCTTACTTGGGTTCATTATTCTACTGGCTGCTTACCTGAACGGTCGTGTCTGATTCCGGCTAGTTCGCAATTTCGGCTTTAACGTTATTCCGCTCTGATAGCGGTACCTTGCTTTCTGTTAAGCAATGTGCTTTGTACTCTTGAAACCGTTAAGTTTTGTTGTATATATAATTATTGATTTGTATATTAATAGTAGCGTAGAAACAGTGACCGGCTTCTTGTTTGTTGTGGACCGGGATAGCCTTTATCTATGTGTGACTTAATTTCAAGCGATATTGCGCTTACAATTACCATCAACGTGAGAGCTTTGACACAGGTTACTGCCTGCCTTAACTTGCCTCATCAAGAAACACGGTTTCAACACAGGCAGGATGACCGGAAAGGCAAGATACGCCTTCATAGCTCTGAAAGCAGTTTGGAAATCTTCTGTAATAGCTCAGCATTAAGAACAAGATTCGGATTTGCAAGACAAATTCGCTTGCCCTATGCTGAAGATCAAATAACCAGAAAGAATTAGTAACGAAACGACTAAGAGCCGATCGCTCAACAAATATGCGGGACAAAATGAAAATTGATCGAGCACACGTTGAGGGGGCCGTCAAATGCCATCTCATACCAGGGTCTCAAGTGGAATCGCAGTGAGAAGCTACAAGTTGTGCTTGTGTCCGTAGGTGACATGGATGAGATAGTGTGGCGAGGAGGTGGAGATGAGAGATTACGGGAAATCGTGGACTTAGCCAGCTGTAGACGACGACAGAGGATAGAAGGAATAGGAAATGCATTGCTGAAGCCTCAAATCCCACTCAGAACCCAAGGGAATAATGATAATATACGCAATTAATTCTGTAAGTTCTCTTCGAAAGATACATTTGGACTTGTTGACTGTCTGTCTTGTGTACATAAATATAAAAGATATGATAATATATTCTTTTGATATTAATTCCTTGTTTACTAATGTACCATTGATAAAGACGGTTAATATTCTTTGTAACTACTTATCTTTTCCTTTTATTTGGATACACATAAATCCGTACATAAATGCGAAGACGAAAGTCGTAAACCAGCTTGTAACTTTAGCCATACTTCTGTAAGTCAGAGAGACGATTGTTCATTAAAGCGATCAATTTACAGAAAGCCTACTTCAACAGGACACTAGTAAAGATTAGATTAAGTGTTGGTTTCTAGGGATTTGGTTGACTGGTTACAGGATTTCATCATGAGCTGACATTCATCATGAGAACAATCGGAAAACAAACTGGGAGTACTGGACAGCTGTTTCGTCCCTGTTTGGGACTCTTCAGCAGTACCTGGGGTTCTGGTGAGAAGTGGTGACCAGTAGGCTGCGGTAAGTCGGGTGTGAGGACAAATACTCGGGCTTTATTGTGAATTGGCAGAAGTTAGAATTCATGGGCCATTGGATCGGGTCCTAGTGGCTTAATGGTCGGCGAGCTCGCCTAGTAATCAGAATGTCCTGAGTTCGAATCCTGGTGGATGCGAACCGATGAAGAGTCCCAAACCAGGACGAAACAGCTGTCCATTACTCTCAGGTTTTCCAATGGTACTCTAACTAATGTCAGCTCATGATGAAATCCTGTAAAGATTAGTTATTTTTATGAATTCAGTGCTTAATACAAGTCCAATTCTACAGCTGTGGAAAGTAATTCGTCGAAATAATAAGAATTTCATCGCTAATAAATCTTCTTTTGTTTCTGATTCAATATGGCAATGTGGCGTTCATCAATGAGATGTGATGGCGGATAATTGTCGGTGAGATAAAAATCATTCCACGAAAGAGAGTACCCAAATAAAAGTGATCAGTTCTCGTAATCATAAATGCTAACAATAACCAGTGCATAAGAAGAGATAAATAAATGTATTAGAGTCACGTAATAAGATGAATAATTTAGTGAATGAGCCGTAATCATGAGGCGCACATACAAACGAGGGAAAATAAGGAATTATATAAGACGGCGCGACAAACAGCGGGCAATGAGGAAACAGGCATAAAATGGACCCACACAAAAAACTTGAAGGATCTGGACTCCGCCGATGATATATATGTCTGATTTCCCACAAACTAGAAGATATGCAAGCGAAAAGCAACAAGTTAGCAGAAGAAGCATCAAGGATAGGACTTCAGGTTAACACAGAGAAAACAGAGGTGATGAAGATTCCTGGCCAACACCACCAACAGCAACAAAAACAACTGACAACAATCAGCATAAATGGGAGGAACCTGAAAGAAACAACCTCTTTAACCTATCGACCTGGGAAGCATCGTTTCAACTACAGGCGGGCGGGTGTGATGAGGATATCAAACCAAGAATCGGAAAAGCAAGACAAGCTTTCACTACTCTCAAGCAATTCGGTTTGGAGGTCAACAACACTCAGCGTCAAAAATAAGATCCGGATTTTCAACTCCAATGTTAAGTCAGTGCTACTATACGGGTCAGAGACTTGCACTGCGCCTCATAAAGAGCATCTCAAACAAACTACAGACCTTGATTAACAGTTGTCTTCGCTCAATGCTCAAGATCAGATGACTGGCCAGAAAAGATCAGCAACAGGGATCTCTGGCGATTAGCGAACCAACCCAGCAGGAACCGATTTTGCAACAAATAGGCAGGAAGAAATGGAGATGAATTGGCCATACTCTGAGGAAACCATCAAGTGACATCACTACACAAGCCATTGCTCGAGTGAAACCCGAAATGGAAGCGGCGAGTTGGTCGTCAGTGCAAGGGTGACTTGGAGGAGGTCATGTGAAGAGGAGATGAAGGTGTGTGGGCAGACTTGGAGCCAGGTGAAGACTGTAGCAGAGAAGAGAACGCAATGGAGACGCACGGCTGAAGCCCTATGTTCCTCTAGGAATTAAAGGGTACAATAATAATAATATAAGACGGCTATCCTGTTGAAAGTGAGGCAGTAATTCACCGAAGAAGCCATTGCTAAGTGGTCGCGCAATGTCCTGCATGAAATGACAGAAAATAGAATTCATAGGCTGGCCATTGGATCGGATCCCAGTGTCTGATGAATGGTGTACGAGCTCGCTAGCCTTGTAACCAGAAGGTCGTGGGTTCGAAGCGTGGTGGTGGCTGCGTACTGATGAAGACTCTTGAAACTTGGACGAAATAGCTGTCCAGTACTCCTAAGTTGTCCAGTGGTTCTTTAACTGATCTCAGCTCATGATGAATTCCTTCAACTAATAATGATGAATTTAGTGAAGTAAAAAGAACAAGACTTTGTAAATGTGACAACAAGTTGGAAAAGTATTACTTAAACCTAAGGTAATAAAAATCATAAAAAAGGTTATTCAATTATCAAAAGTCAATAATGCAGTTTTGTCAGTGGAACAAAGGAATAGAAGAAGAAGAAAAGAAAATATTTCTAAAGGAATTTTAAGTGTTATTGTCTACGGAGGATTTATCGACCACCTTATTGTAGGCCAACGTAAAAATCACAGTTGGACATGCTTCTTCTGTATACAAAGACCAGTTCTTTCTGTCTGGATTCAACATAGAACTTGGCACCGAAGTGCAGCACTTCGAGTTGCCACGTTCCAAATACCACACAAAGGTAGATGGGAAAATTATTGGAGAGAATCAATAGAGTTTTGACTAGTATAAGAGTGAAACAGAATGAGTAGTGGTAGAAAGGAATATGAAAGATTACAGAGACTGAATACATCTGCGTAAGCCATTGACAACGATTTTGAGCCATGTCACCTATTGTCTCCAGCCATTGATTCTTAGAGTCCTGAGGGCGGGCCCCAACCCGGAAGTCTGCATCTCCCTCCCTACCTGACTCAGTTTAACTGTCAAGGATTTCATGGATTGATGCCATGTTTTTGTTTGGCCACCACTTACTCTTTTCCAACCTGCACCTTTACAAGCTAGTAATGCCCGTCGGGGAAGGCGATGGTTAGGCATGCGCAGCACGTGACCTAGCCGTCTCAATCTATGTAACTTTATAACCTCTTCGAGTGATTTTGCCTTTTTGCCCAACACTCTACGCCTGACGTCAACATTACTTACCTTATTATACCACCTAACGCGAGGAAGAGATCGTAGATATCTGTGATCAAAAACAGTCAACCTTTTCATGTCTTCAACTCGTACTGGCCATGTTTCAGAGCGATAGAGAAGAACGGAGCGAACTGCTGAGCAGTATACACGTCCCTTGGTTGATAGCCGGATGTCACGCCTACGCCAGAGACCAGTTGTCCTGGCATTGCCTGCTACCACTTCATTCACTAATAGATAAACACGTAGTTAAGCTCCTCTAGATAGATTAACAGGAACCTGGCAAATAACTAAGAACACTGGCTCAGGTTCTATTCAGTGTTCAATATCTAGACTGCGCTACTTATGCATTTGGTTAGTGCTTTACCCAACCACGTACAAGTACATGCGTTCACGTGTGCGCACAAATAAAGCCCTCTGAGTATGACCAATATAACTAGCTCCACATTAGCAGTTGTAGTCATAGAAAGACAATAATGAGGCCGTCTTTGGTAATTTATCTTTGACTCCTTGTGTAATTGCTGGTCTAGTTGAGAAGGAAATGTTCTCTCTACTGGTCTTTTGAGTCGACATTTTAGAACGTCAGCTTCGATTTCCCATTTGTAACTTAACTTAAGATACAAAGGCTTCTTATCTGATGTATCTCTAGGTATCAACATATACTTTCTTAGGAAGTTCTCTGGATACCCATTCTCCTGTAATGTAAGTTTCAGTTTACACATTTCTTCCATAATGGCTTCCTCTGAACATATGCGTTTTATTCTATAGCGGAAACGCCTGACTCTCTTTTGTATTGAATCAGTGTGAAGCTAAGAAAATAGGCGTACTGACCAGTCCAAGTCTTCTTTCTAAACAGGTTCCTTCGTAAACATCCGTCTCTCTTCTTGATGTGGAGGA
This sequence comes from Trichobilharzia szidati, assembly GCA_944472155.2. Taxonomy (NCBI): domain Eukaryota; kingdom Metazoa; phylum Platyhelminthes; class Trematoda; order Strigeidida; family Schistosomatidae; genus Trichobilharzia; species Trichobilharzia szidati. The sequence goes on from OX235277.1 coordinate 4,401,270, forward strand.
CGTCTAGGCAAGTTATTGTATGCTTAAATTAATTAATGGATTTAAAATTGTACAGCCTGAAGGAAAAGAATTAATTGAAAGAACAATTATTCACTCTGACTATTTTTTCTGATAAAATAATAATAATAACCTATTTTATTCCAAAACAGACAGTACTTATAATACAGAATGGAATTCTCAGAATTTGTCACAACACTTTGCATCTGATTTACTCAAAATATAAATAAAATTAAAACAAAATTAACCAGAGGAATTTGTCCACATTTTTTATATAGCTTGATTCCTCACTGTATTTTCGGTACAAGTATGGAATTTTGATCATACGAAATCACTAGCCCAAATTTTGAAGGCCGACCATTGATATCACGTATGCGTTGGCAGGGAATCGAACCACGGACCATATTCATGGTCGGCGAGAGTCCTAACCACTGTGCCACCACAAAAGTATTCGACGTGTAAACTGAGAATATTAAATATAATGATAATAATAACAGTGAGTTCGTTTCAAACAGTATTGGAGATTCAGTTTGGAAATTTTAGCATGTTATAGATTATTGAATCTAATGTTCTGTTGATGTAGTATGGTGGGGAAAAATGCAAAATTAGCAGTTATAACACAGCTTAAATGATGTTCACACTTATGAAAAAATAAACAAATAAGAACAAAACCTTGAGAGGATTGTAAATATAAGAAATATAATAACAATAAAGGTTGATATTGTAAGGGTGGAGGAAATGGCGTATTTACTAGTGCAAAGAAGGTAAGTTAGTTCATGCCTGACACTATTTTCATCACATAAAATACGTGCAGCCAAATATGGTGTAGTGGAGTTTTTATACTTTGACGTACGTGTATAAAATCTTCTGAAAAGATTTCTTGTTTTACCTGAAGAGACACAAGGTTAAAGCTGCGGATAGAGTGGGTGCTCAGAGTCTGACAAAATTCCTTTAGCGAATTTGTTGCATGACATCAAGTGCATATCAATGACAGTGTTAAAGATATGGCCAAATTGGATACCACTCGTCCTACTGACGGTCTTCAGAGTTCTACGAAGTATGACATATTCCTTTTTAAGCAATCCAGGAAAGAATAAAGGTGAACAGTAAAGAAGAATAGGTAAAATACACGAGTTGATAAACTGCAAGAAGAGTGATTGGGTTATGCCTGAGTGCCTTAACTTCTTAATATAAAAAGTCAGACGAAATATTCTTTTGGAAATCGTTAAGACATGGGAAGAGCAGGATAGGTTAGAAGAAAGAATTAATCCAAGATACTTAACTTCAGACTTGGCTTATATATCAGTATCATCGATTTTGCAAGGGTCATAGGAACCAACGGCTTCATTTAACTTTCGTTTACATCGGGAACTGAAATTATCAGTCTGACATTTGGAAGGATTTAATTTAAAGCCATTAGACGAAGACAATTTGCTAACTCCTGATGGAAATCTGTTCATCTTAGTACAGTCTAGATGGGAGTTAACAGACATTGGAAGAGTTAGATCGTCAGCATACTTAACAAAGTTCATTTCAAAACAAATGATTCAGCAAAGAGACTATTTTCAACGAGTTTATCATCAAGCTGTACAATCGTATATATATGGTTTTTTTAAGAAGTTATATCCAGTGAGGGAATTGAAACATAGGTGTGAATGCATAAATAATAATATGAAATGCAATTAAAACTAAAATTTTTGTGATTATAATCGTAGTTAAATGTCAAGTGGCAGAGCAAATTAATGTCACATATAGAATAATTCACAGGATGGATAGAACTTGAAACAGGGTGTGCAATTATAAGATTAGTAGACAAATCGAATAAAATAAAAACGTTACGTAATATTGTGTGAAATTTGATAGCATAGAATTTAATGTTGTAAAAGGGAATTGATTTAGAATGACAAGTGGAACAAGTGAAATAATACCGGGGACAATTAAAAGTGAGAGTAGTAATAGTAGTAACAATTGACGTAATAAAGGAAGAGTATACAAATTGAATAGACAAAACGAAAAAAAATTGGTAGAGCCAAAATATGATTAGGGATTACCATACTTTAACAAAGAGGGATTAAGACCATGAAAGTTGGAGAGGTTGAACGAACTTTTTCTGTACACAGAGATCTGGCTTTTCTGTTTCGATAGCCAAAGATGGCTTCAGCGATACATATAAGTCGGGTACGTAGTGATTTCGGTAAATTACTTTTTGCCTTGTGGATGACTTTAAAGGCGGAGGCTATAGAGATAGGGTGATCATTATCGACCAGATGTTCAATGATCGCGCTTCTCATTGCTCCACTACCACCTTTTCGTAACCATGCAGGACAGTGTTCTTGCACCCTCTTGGACAAAACTCGTGTCGAACGACCGATATACCTAGCTCCACCAAAGCGGATGAATTGATAAACACACATAGAGTTGGTCAGCTGTGGGATCTTGTCCTTCAGGTTGTTGAACAATAATGGTCGACTAGAAAAGGCTATTCTCAGAGATGCAGCAGAAAATGTTCTTTTCAGGGACTGTTATATTGGCAGCTAAGTCACCTTTGAATTCTAAGCTCATGTACAGTATTTTCTTGAGCGCGGATGACAAGTCATATTTCATAGGATTTGAATGTATATTCTTGTCTATAAAGCATGGTGGAAATCCATTTTCTATTAGGATTTTTCTCAAAAGATTTTCCTCATCCTCCACATTATTCGTTGAAAAGAGTTTCTTCGCTGAATCTTTTGTTTTGATTTTCTGTATGTATTCAATTCACCCACATTTCCTGTGATACATATGTTGGGTGAATAGTTCTTGTTTGGTCCCGTGCCTGTCAGAGACCTGGAGGGCACCTGTTGATAAACATTTTGCAATAGCCTGTTGAAAATAATGTTAATGACTCGATAGGCAACATTCTGATCCATGCAGAAGAACATTGGTATTGAAAATCTGAATTCTTTTTTCTGAATGCTGAGTACAGAAGATTTCCAAAATAGTTTCACACTGGTGAAGGTCTGTCTAGCCTTTCTGACACGGGTTATGAGATACTTATCTGTGCTGCCTGTCTCTCGTTGATGATAACTGAGACTTCGTATTGTCGCTCTTGTTGGCAAAGCTTCTTTATCACCATGATTTTACTTGCTTTGACGTCTTCGATACTTCTTCTGCCTATCAAGTCTGTAGGAATTATTTTGTGTTAACAAAAGCACTGGAATTCAGAAATAGATTGGCAAACGTTCAGATGGTCAGAAAGTAAAGAACTGAGAGAGAAAAAGGACATTAACAGGTGCATTTCATATATACATATAAAAATTCGCCTACTAAATTAGGCCGGGCGTTATGAACACTTATGACGCCTTTATTCTAGCGGAGACAAAGCTAAAGAATAGCGACCACGGAGTACGGACGCACCAGTCACCTCGAACGCATTACTTTCGTTGGACAATTACAGAACCTGCTGCGTATTCCACGCTTAAAAAACCATTTATTTACGGGAAAATTTCACATACTAATAATAATGAAACTCATTAAAGACGGCATTTTACCCTGATATAAAGGCGAAAATAATACTTCCCTTTTCCAATGAGTGTCAGTTTCCGTATTCCATAGATTTCAAAACGATTTCATCTGTATCAACAATGAAACGCTATCCTGCCGTACAATATCTATTTACGAGAAAAATACAGACAGCAATGAAATACCTTGACTGTAACCTTAAATCTAACCAGAACACTTACCTAAACCCTTAAACTCACACTAACCCTAACCCTGAAACTAATCTTGACCTTAATCTAAATCTAGACAATGCAATAAGAAGACGTAATTTGTCTAAATCGTGTACTATTGTATTTGGGCAACACATTTCGAACAATCCGATCACACACAGGCCTCTCATAGGAATATATATGAAATTAATAAAGAGGTAAGAGGTAAGAAAAAAGATTACTTAGGTCAGGTTAAAAAGGCATAATGAAGGTTCAAATAACAATGAAGATCACTAAACCAAATAACAGAGGTAATAGTACATCTAGCCTGAATGGTATCAAAACAAAGTTTACCAAAGAAGGTTTAGTGTGATGACGAATTGTTGCTTTGAACGCATAACTTTCTAATTGCCAGCTAGAGCTTTCACAAACTTAAGGATACGCCCCAAACACGTTTTACAGATATGTTCAAAAGATTTGTAAACGTCAATTTTATGTCCTGTCTCTATAATATGTTTCATAATAGAGGATCTCGGTCTCCTGTTCTCACCGTTAATAGGTTCTGAAGATTCCATTTGTTTGTGGAGCCATTTAGGAATATGCTCTGAAGCCATCACTTACTTCCAGAGATCAATGAGTCCTCCCTCCTATGTATGTATGTTCACACGTACATTCAAATTGGTAAATACAGTGGGATGTGAAATCATTTTCGGCATGTTCAAAGGGCTTAGATGAATGCATATATTGGCTTCACATTCTTAATTATTATAATGTAGCTGCATAAAAAGTCTTTTTACCAACAGCATTTAACCTATGTCTAGTCAGACAAATAACGTCATCTCTTTGCTTTGTCTAAATTCATTATTATTATTATTGTTCCCTTGGGTTCCTCGTGGAACAAATGGCTTCAACTGCACGTCTCCACTTGCTTCTGTCTTCTGCTGTACTTTTCACCTGCATCCATGTTAGTCCATACTATTTCAACTCCTCTTCACACGATCTCCTCCGTGTCACCCTTGGACGTCCCGCTCGACGCTTTCCTTTCGACTTTCATTCAAGGGCCTGACGCGCGATGTCACCCAGTGGCCCCCTCAGCGAGTATCCAATCCATCCCTACTTTCTCCTGCATATTTGTTTGGCAATTGGTTCTTGTTTTGTTTGTTCCCATAGTTTCTTGTTGGTTCTTCTTCTTTCCGGCCATCTGATCTTCAGTATGGAGCCAGCGAAGACAGCTGTTGTTGATAAAGGTCTGCAACAGGCTGTTGGAAATATTATTTGTGACCCGCCAACTTTCTGATCCGTACGTATAGAAAAACTGACTCACCTGACGTTTGTATTGAAAATCCGAATTTTGTTGTTGATGCTGAGTGACAGCGGAAGATTTCCAGATTGGTTTCAGGTTGATGAATGTGTTTCTCGCCTTCCCGATTCTCGATTTGACATCCTCGTCCGTTCCTCCTGTAGTTGATACAATGCTCCCTAGATAAGGGAATGAAGTAACCTCTTTCAAATCCCGTCTAAATTCATAAAGGAAACTAACTGTTTTAAATCTTAAACTAAATATTAATCCTAACCTTAACTTGTTATTATTACACTGTCCACACAGTACACAAAACGACGAGATCAGGTTGAATTTCGCACCTCAGTTCGTGCACAGCATTCATACAGGAGTTGTAATAACGCCAGATTCTATTATCCAATCACCGACATGCGTTCAAGGTCATTGGTGCGTCTGCACTCCGTGACTGCTATTCTTCTTTAGGTTCGGCCTTAGAAAATACAAGGCATAAGAAGCATTCGCATTTTTAAAATAAAATCCTTTGCGTACACATTAATTTTTTTCTTTTGCCGATTTTTTAAATTTTTTCTTTTCTTTTCTTTTGTCCTTTGGGATTAATTAGTGTGACTGATAAAAAAAAACTTTTTGAGACAAAATTCATAATAAAAACAAAACAAAATGGATGGACAGTAATTACGTAATCACAGTCACATAAGTTCTAGTGGGTTTTAGAGAACAATGTGTAGGCAGGATTTGCTTTAAATAAGCATTCGAAAATTATGGTTCAGGGTTAGTATGCTAGCTAGCCACACAAGTTGATCGAGTTCGACTCTCATTGGGCACACTCCTAAACCCCAATCCAGTTTAACAGGTTGCAGTTGGTCTGATGTTAAGGGAAGTCTGGTTGTGATGCTAGCAACACTACGTCTCATAGGAAGATACGACTACAATCACCGATGACGATATTCCTAGTTGTTCTGAACTGGATTATGAGGACGATTGTGGGGAGAGAGAAGGCGGGAGTACTCTGGACGGATGAGAAGACTCTGGAAGACCTGTATTCATCGCAGACAATTTATGTCTAGTCTCATACAAAATTTGAGGACTTACAGGTGAAAATGGAAGAATTCATGGACCATTGGATCGGGTCCCAGTGGCTTAATGGTATACGAGCTCGCCTTGTAACCTGAAGGTCCTGGGTTAGAATCCCGGTGGGTGCGTTCTGCTGAAGAGTCCCAAACTAGGACGAAACAGCTGTCCAGTACTCCCAGGTTTTCCAATGGTTCTCTAACTAATGTCAGCTCATGATGAAAATCCTGTAACCAATCAAATCCCTACAAACCAACACTTGAAAATGAAAGAGTTGGCTGAAGAGCGCGGCAGTGAAGACAGGACTTCAGGTGGACACAGGCAGAAGACACAGGTCATGAAGGTATCCAACCACCACAGCAACCAACAACAGTATGTACCAATCATTATCAACGAGAGAATTTTTGAAGGAGGCAACTTCTGGGTACCATCGCCCCGACTACAGGCGGTCAGCAGGGATGAGGATTTCAAAACCAGAATTGGAAAGGTAACCAAGACCCTCATAAAGTCTACTGCCAACAGCATTGAAAAAAATTCTGATTTTCAGCAACAGTTCGCTATCGATTTTGTCGAAATAACATTAGGATGATATTGGATGTTGATGGTTAGATTAAGGGGTTTCCACTGAGCAGTATTATTCTGTAACCTTCCTTCATTCTGATTGGCTATTGAAGGCCATTAGATGGCTTCTGTTTCTGTGTAACTTAATCAATATTTACAAGCAAAGGCATCAGAATGTTTGACCAAAATAGACAACTGTTAAAATTACCTCAACATAACTTCTAAATATTTTACGATCCAGAATACTAACTATTCGAAATAAAACACGGCTTGTTTTTATGAATATTTAATTTTATTCCCTCACGTTCCCAATAGAACAAGGGACATCAAGCTTCTGTTTTCTAAGTTTTAGTAGGAGTGGATTTATTGCTAATTTGGGTTAGGTTGCTAGATTCACGTGCAATTCTCCCTGATAACCGGCTTTACCACAGGCTTAGTGAAGTTTAAGAGTGTGTGTGTGTCAGCTGGAGATTGAATCCCCAAACCAAGATTGATGTGGCTGGTGAGCGTTCTACCGCTGAACCACTGATGAAGACTAATATGCGCTTAGGTGAAATACACTTCAGCCTTCTGTGCATACATCGACATTGTCAACTAAGTGCCATTATTCTCCTTGATGAGGTGAGGTGAATTATACCTTTCGAATGGAATTACTTACTGTTTCATGAATGATATTAGTATATTTTTAATGTTTTAACTTGATTTCGCCTTAGTGAAACGTTTTATGTTAGGAGACTTCTAGTAGTAGTAGTGACATGACCGATATAGTCCTTCTAGGCGAGGACGCTGACAAAATGCAGAGTCATCTAAACACCTTGAGCTGCAACTTACGAATATTTGGCATGCGATTCGCCCCTGTAAAATGTAAGATAATGCCGCAGGATTGGACTTCACCGACCCCTAGATTAGAAATAGGAAGTGAAGCGGTAGAGCTTCACTTACTTGGGAAGTATCATCAGCCAGTGCCAACGGGTTGATCTCTGACGAAATCTCAGCACGAATACAGAGGGCTAGTTTCGCATATGCCAGTTTACGCCTGCCTGGTTGGGGTCCTTGGGAAGGTAAAAACCAATGGCTGGAAACAATTGGTGACATGGCTCAAAATCGTTCTCAATGGCTGGCGCAGATGCATTTACTCCTTGTGACTTATGATTTCCAATGAAACTGTTTTGTTCTTCGTTATTACTATTCCTTTGTCTCACACCTCTGTTTACTGTCTATATTATTATGCATTTCTCCTACTTTCTTCTCTTGCTTTGTGTGCTACATAGAGGGAGTGTGGCGACTTGAACTGCCGCACGTCGGTGCAAAGTTCTATGTCGAAAACCGACCGACCGACCGAGTGACATGGAGTTACTAAATTCGCCTTGTTTACTAATTTACTACTTTCCTAGACGGTCCTAAGCTTAGGGAAAGAAAGATGGTGATGAAGAGTCCCCAACAAAGACGAAACAGTTTTCCAGTACTCCTTGCAGGTTTTCCGATGGTCCTCTAACTGATGTCAGCTCATAATGAAATCATCCAACCAATCAATTAAAATTCCCTACAAAAAAGCCAATACTTGATGAAGAAAGATGGTTCGCCTTGGGACCGGCTACCCATTCGCTGCAGAAACTGCAAAGCACACCAGGAATATTAAACAGAGACTTATCCTTCACTTGAGTCAGAGAAATTAAATGATGCGGTTTGGTAAAAGACTTCAGAAAGTCAGTCAGCCTATTTGTCTTCATGCATTGGAAGCAAAAGTTAGCAAAGAGATATGGAATATTCACGCAATGTACGAAGCTAGAGAAATGAGAGGGTATGGCAAAGAAGTGCTAACAATTTTTGAGGGCATTTCTAATATGCTATTACAGATTTTTATCAACAGCTACCTCCACTAGATCCATAGCGAAAATGAGATGGCTACCAGAGGAGAACTACCAACAAGAAATTCTGGGAGCGAACCAGTCAAGAACTTATTCAACTGCGACTGGCTGTCAGAACTATTACAGCCGTTACATAAAAAACTTGTGAAAAAAAGCGTAAAAGATAGTTTTGAGTTAGTAGAAAGGATCAAGGAATTAAATGTGAAGGACAAATAAATGATATCACTGGATGCATACTTCTTATTCACAAATGTGCCTTTGATGGAAACAACTGATTACATAGGTAATGAATGGAGAAAGTAAGGTATAGAGACTGGAATTCCTGTGTCTCCCTTAGGCAACTTCTAAGGTGTACAATGGACGTAAACTTTCTGTTCAATAAAGAATCAGATGATGTGGCCATGGAATCGCCATCAGGCCCTATCCTAGCAGATGTTTTTTGGCAAAACAATATAGTGGTTCTCTTAAAGATCTAGTCTATAATCTCGATTTCTACTGCCAATATGTTGACGGCACATTTATAGTTGTTAAGATAGAAAATGAGGCTAAGGACGTAATGTATAAATTCAAAAGAGCACATCCTAGTTTAAGCTTCACTCAAGAAGGAGAAAAAATTATTCTATCTCTTTTTTGGACGTCCTAATGACTAAACAAAGAGGCGGGAATATATTGTAAACGTTTACATGGAAAACCTACTTCCACTGGACAATACACTCACCTCCTGAGCTTTGTACCTTCACAATAGAAACGCAATTTGATCAGATGTATGGTTCACCTAACTAGAGTTATCTGTTCAAATGAGATAGTGAACGAAGAACTCCGTAGTATTCGTGATCTAATAAGTGGAAACAGATATCTGACTAAATTCTCGAACAGACACATGAACTCAGAAAGTAAAAAGCCGAAGGTGCCCGCTGTCCCCAGAAAATCACTTTTCCTAATATTAGAATTCACGGGTGAAGTCAATAGTGAGATTTTATCACAGCATCTGAGAAAAGCCTTCAAAAAAACTTTCAACGCAGCTACGTTGTGCTGTGTATTCACAAGCCAACGGATACTCGATTCAAGAAACACAGACAGACTGCCGTGTTTTGCCTCTTCCATGTGTATTTGTCAGTTTAACTTCCCATGCGGAGCTATTTACGTTAGCCATACGAGCAGGCAAGGTCATCGTCAAATTTCTGAACACCTCTCATCTTGGTTTGTTAAAGGTCCGAATTTAGCGGCTGTAAGCAGCTCAGTAGTAGCTCATCTCCTGAATACTGGATATCATGTTGACTCTAACAAAGCTTTTCAGGTCATTTATCAAACATTACCCAACCTGTCACTGCATGGTTTGCGAGTACGGCTGTTACATGCAGCAGAGGCAATTGGAATTCAACTGAACAAGCCAAATATGTGCGTGTTCAAAAAAACTTTTACGGGCCCTTTCTTTGCTATGCCCGACTACATTATATGTATGAAGTTTTTAAAAACAGTTTTTCCCCTCACCTTGTAACTATCTTTTGACTTTGCGATGGCACTGTTTAAAGAATTTGTTCCCTTTAGACGTAAGCTTTTTGGTACATGTTCAGAAAATCGTAGATATGCCCTTCTTTCTGTCCTTCCAATGTAACTGCTCCCGCAGATGCATGTAAATTTGTATATGCAGTTGGAATTCACATGAGAGGGATATCTATCGATTTTTGATTGCACCAAAGAGCAAGTTGTTTGATAGACGGGAACGAGCTTGGCTGCAGGATAGGCTATAGCTAGTGATGTACTTAGCCTTCTGTTGATCATCGCTGTAATGTTTTCACCTTTATAATCAAGCTGAAAGTAGATTGGCTTTTTTTCCACTGTGATTTGTTTTACATTTTTCACTTCAGATCTTCCATACTTGTTGATGAACCTTTGAGGGTATCCATTTCTCTTCAATGTCTTTTCAAGAAACTCAAATTCTTCCTCTAATTTCTCTATAGAGCATATTCTTCTCGCTCTATAGTACAGAGTCTTGACTAGACCGCGTTTAAAGCTATTTGGACAAAAGCTATTGAAATGTAAGTATTGTCCTTTCCATGTAGGCTTTCGATAAATTGACTTTTGAAGACTACCGTCTTCTAGGCGTTCCATGGCAATGTCGAGGAAATGAAACTTTCCGTCACTTTCATGTTCCATAGTAAACTCAATATTTCTGTGTGCATCATTGAATAATCCGAGTAAGTGTGAAGCATGACTTTCATTGTTGCACACTATAAATGTGTCATCAACATATCGACAGTAGGATGTTGTTTCGTCGATTGCATGCTTCAACTTTGTTCTTTCAAGGTTGGACATGAATATATCTGCTAAAACAGGGCTAAGTGGACTGCCCATAGCTACACCATCAATTTGGCGGTAAAGAGTGTTGTCAAATTGGAATTGCACATCCGTGGTACACATAAGGAGTAGGCGTTTGAATTCCGACTCTGGGAGTGGAAGAAGATCAGAGTGCTGACAAATGATCTCAATAGTCTCGTTGATTGGAATCATTGTGAATAAGGAGGTCACGTCAAATGACACCATGAACTTATTTAAAACGTTCATGTGGTTCACACTTTCCGAGAAATGAAATGAGTCCTTCATAGTGTGCACGCCTAGCCGTTGACGAATAGGTTCCAACTTCTCTGCAAGCCAACGTGCCACCTTATGTTGGGGCGAGTTGATCATTGAAAGTATGGGTCTCAGGGGGACTTGTTTTTTGTGTATCTTCGGAACGCCATACATGTGTGGCAAGCGGGACCCTCGGGGTTTCAATTCATTGTACGTAGTGTTGTCAATCAATTCCTTCTTTAGCAGATCTCTCAGTGCGTTTGTGATACGTTTTTCGACTGCATCAGTCTTATCTTTCTGGCAATTGTCAACTTTGAATCTCAACGGGTCATTTAACACAGCTTTCATCTTTGTAATATAGTCTTCTTTATCCATCAGCACCACTCCTGAGCCTTTGTCAGGTCGCAATATAACAATTCTGTCATTATTTTTGAGAGCTTTTAATGCTCTTTGATGCTCATCAGAAAGGACTTTGGAATATGACATTGGAGTAATGAGGTATTGATTTGCAACGTCAACCAGCTTAGATTTGAACCAGCTCTTCTTGTCCTCATCAACTGGGGTAAGGTCATTCAGCTGATAGAAAAGGTTTTCGAATTGAGCTGCGACATCGGTTCTTTTGACAAAGTTGTTCGGGATATGGAAGTTAAATCCGAGTGAAAGCACTTCCATTTCAATGCGGCTTAAATTCAAACTCGACAGGTTATACACAAACTCCTCAGGATTATCTGGGAAGACGTCATATATTTTCTCCTTCGTCAGGGATTTCGAAAGAGTTCTATAAAAATTCGCAGATGTCTTCTGTTGAAGCTCTTGGATAAAATTGATGAATTTGATTCGGCATACTATATTTAAACTGTTGACCACACCATCAAAGGATTGGGCTTCAGTTCTCAATTTTGAAATCAGAGATTCTGTTGATTCGATATGCGACTTCGTAATGCGTCGAAGGTTTTTGAGAGAGGGTGGTAATTTGCAAGTACGTAATGACTTGATGAGATGGCGGGGAAAGCAGTGGGACTGCAAGCATTCATCGTAAAATTTTATTCGGGTCACTTCTCTGGATATTCTGCAACGAATTGTCACCAAACGATCCAGTGACTTGAATGATTCTGCGGGGAGGCGATTTTTGAGAAACTTCATGCATTTATTCCCCTTGATGAATGACTGAATGACCTTACCCCAGTTGATGAGGACAAGAAGAGCTGGTTCAAATCTAAGCTGGTTGACGTTGCAAATCAATACCTCATTACTCCAATGTCATATTCCAAAGTCCTTTCTGATGAGCATCAAAGAGCATTAAAAGCTCTCAAAAATAATGACAGAATTGTTATATTGCGACCTGACAAAGGCTCAGGAGTGGTGCTGATGGATAAAGAAGACTATATTACAAAGATGAAAGCTGTGTTAAATGACCCGTTGAGATTCAAAGTTGACAATTGCCAGAAAGATAAGACTGATGCAGTCGAAAAACGTATCACAAACGCACTGAGAGATCTGCTAAAGAAGGAATTGATTGACAACACTACGTACAATGAATTGAAACCCCGAGGGTCCCGCTTGCCACACATGTATGGCGTTCCGAAGATACACAAAAAACAAGTCCCCCTGAGACCCATACTTTCAATGATCAACTCGCCCCAACATAAGGTGGCACGTTGGCTTGCAGAGAAGTTGGAACCTATTCGTCAACGGCTAGGCGTGCACACTATGAAGGACTCATTTCATTTCTCGGAAAGTGTGAACCACATGAACGTTTTAAATAAGTTCATGGTGTCATTTGACGTGACCTCCTTATTCACAATGATTCCAATCAACGAGACTATTGAGATCATTTGTCAGCACTCTGATCTTCTTCCACTCCCAGAGTCGGAATTCAAACGCCTACTCCTTATGTGTACCACGGATGTGCAATTCCAATTTGACAACACTCTTTACCGCCAAATTGATGGTGTAGCTATGGGCAGTCCACTTAGCCCTGTTTTAGCAGATATATTCATGTCCAACCTTGAAAGAACAAAGTTGAAGCATGCAATCGACGAAACAACATCCTACTGTCGATATGTTGATGACACATTTATAGTGTGCAACAATGAAAGTCATGCTTCACACTTACTCGGATTATTCAATGATGCACACAGAAATATTGAGTTTACTATGGAACATGAAAGTGACGGAAAGTTTCATTTCCTCGACATTGCCATGGAACGCCTAGAAGACGGTAGTCTTCAAAAGTCAATTTATCGAAAGCCTACATGGAAAGGACAATACTTACATTTCAATAGCTTTTGTCCAAATAGCTTTAAACGCGGTCTAGTCAAGACTCTGTACTATAGAGCGAGAAGAATATGCTCTATAGAGAAATTAGAGGAAGAATTTGAGTTTCTTGAAAAGACATTGAAGAGAAATGGATACCCTCAAAGGTTCATCAACAAGTATGGAAGATCTGAAGTGAAAAATGTAAAACAAATCACAGTGGAAAAAAAGCCAATCTACTTTCAGCTTGATTATAAAGGTGAAAACATTACAGCGATGATCAACAGAAGGCTAAGTACATCACTAGCTATAGCCTATCCTGCAGCCAAGCTCGTTCCCGTCTATCAAACAACTTGCTCTTTGGTGCAATCAAAAATCGATAGATATCCCTCTCATGTGAACTCCAACTGCATATACAAATTTACATGCATCTGCGGGAGCAGTTACATTGGAAGGACAGAAAGAAGGGCATATCTACGATTTTCTGAACATGTACCAAAAAGCTTACGTCTAAAGGGAACAAATTCTTTAAACAGTGCCATCGCCAGGCATCTCCTCGACACGGGTCATGAGGTGGAAATCGAAATATCTTTTGACTTTGTTAATTTTTACAATTCTGGCTAATCCAACTAAATTATTAGTATTTTAAGTAATTCTTCTGAGTCATCCAGTTCTTCTTAGTCAGTATCGCTTTTTTAAAAATTTCTTGATTTTGTAATAACTCGTTGCTAACGCTGAAGAATCAACTTATCATGATTTCCGTAATTAATTAAATTTCATCCCCCCCCCTCATTCAAAACTTAGATATCTTGTTACTAACATTTATTAGTTAATTGTTTTGATAACGTTTAACCTCTTAATTTCACCCTCCTTTGCCTGAAACTGAATAACTAAAATAACTACTTGATTGTTAAAAGATTTTGATGTAAAAATCTACATATTAGTGTGGAGTCTTTGATGAGAAAATAATTCAAGAGGAATGCATATTTTTTCGTTCACTGTGTTGTTTTTTCAACATATATGTCCAAGAAAATGAAGATGAATAGGACACATGCTGAGAAGGTTATTGCTCGAGTGAAATCCAAGTGGGAAACGATGAATTAGGCGTGACTCTAAGGATGATATGAAGGCCGTCGTGTGAAGAAGAGTCTGGAGCCAATGGATAGTTGTGGAGCCAACTGAAGAGGAGTGCAGAGTACACGATGAAATGAGGATGCTCTGTTGTGACCCTAGTTTCCACTAGGATTCCAGGGTGAATATAATAACAATAGAAGTTATTGAATGTTTTATTTATTCAGATTCATTCTTATTGATTCATTATGCTAATAAACATTGATCTACTATGTACCTTAGACAATGTATGAATGACATAGTTACTGGATTTTCGGATCTGTCATTATGTAATACGCTGATATGGAACGCGTGTTAAAACTGATGCTTCGCAACAACTGAGTGCTGGGTGATGTTACAAACCTAACAGGAATCTCCGCCTATATTCACGCTTGCCGGTGAACCACAAAGTCAGCAAAAATTACGGTATTTCAAGGCAGATGTGTCAGTACTAGCTTGAGCATCATGGACAAAATCTTCTGTTGTGTATTTCAAGTCAGATAGGTATATGGAAACCAGTCATTATGTTGCCGTGACGTATCAGAGGTCAGGCTTACAATGACTTTGCCCTATGCTCCTGAAAACTTGTTTCTCTAAGCAGAAAATTCGCAGTATCTGCTGATGTTTGATCATCTTTGCTCCCATGGAATTCCTGGAATTGAGTGTCGTTAAAACGACTATGAAGATTATCACGGAATTGGAGGTGCAGTGCTGGGACACTGGCTATGCTGGCCTTAGCATATATTACGAAGTCGTTGACTTAACTCTTTCTGTGACATTAAATGCTTTCTGGTCCCTGAACTGGTTAGATAGTCAAATGGAGTAATTGTGTGGAGAAAAAATCTCTCCTCAACGCTTTAATTACAACACTGATACTTATATGCATGTTTCAAACAACTGTGTAATGATGATCTTTATTTCACCTAGACTATATGCCATTGTTCCTGTGTTAGCACATCATCTGGTGACGTAATCCTTATCTGTTGTTTCTGTCCTTATTAAATCTCTATTTTTGTAATGGGAGTGAGGACAAATACCTGCCGATGACACTGGTTGGTGCCAGTCACGCTAAAATTTGGAATTCGTAGATGGTAAAATTTACGGACGCACCTCTTATTTGGATCAGCTTGATTTGTAACTGGAAGGTCCTGAATTTAAACACCATTTAGTGCATTCTTCCGATGTCTTGCTAGGGCCACTTCATGGAAATACGAAAAGAGGCACTGTCAACTCCGCTCGAATCAGCGAAGAGATTATCAAAGACGACATCAGAAGGCTGCATGAAGCTTAGTTTAAGGATACTGAAGGAGATGAATACTCATTTTTTATCGAAGATTGTAAGGCAATCGAGTTGGTTACTCTAAGCACCGTCTTAGAAAAGGGGCATTACATCATTCCCTTGCCATGCAAAGATCCAGCAAAGGTAACGGACATTAATTATGTAGTCGCCATAAATCGGTTTCTCAGTCTGAAACGGAGGTTATCGCGTGACAAGAACCTTTTAGCACGATATGTCTATGGGATAAATACGATGTTAAAAAATGGTTATGCCCTTCCGGTACCCCCAGAGCATCTAGCAGCCAACTATCACCCAAGGTGGTATCTTTCACATCATCCCGTAAAGAAACCGAAAAAGCCAGATAAACTGTGAATAGTTCTAGATTGCGTCGCAACCTTTAGAGGTTATTCTTTGAACGATAAGGTATATCAAGGACCTGATACGATTGCGGAGCTTGTTGGTGTACTGTTGCGCTTTCGAGAAAAGCCTATTGCTGTAGTCGCGGACATAGGTGATATGTTTATGCAAGTGAAGGTGCCAGTAGACGATCGAGGAGCATTACGATTTCTGTGGTGGAAAAATGGTTGTCTAGACGAAGAGCCGCAGGAGTTTCAGATGACAGCGCATCCATTCGGAGCAACTTCATCACCCTTCTGTGCGAACTTCGCGTTAAGAAAGGCAGTAGAGGACTTTGGTTGCTTATATCCGGAAACAGTAAGAGATATAGTACGGCACAACTTTATGTCGACGACTGCTTGGCGTGCTTTGAGGATGTTGAGACGGCCAGTTGGTTTATCACTTACGTAAGTGATCTGCTAAGTAGTGCAGGTTTCCGACTGCATAAATAGATTGCTAACCGGGCAGAAGTATTAAAATCGGTAACGTTAAAAGAGCCTACCCCGACGTCTCGACTCATCAGTGGAGATACAGTGAAGATACAACGTACTTTGGGTTTAGAATGGAACTCAGAGATAGATTGCTTTGAATAAAGCAAGAACGAAAGTGGTTTGTGCAGAATAATATGGTACCATCATTTATTTCGTAGGCTTCTCATCAGCTGCTTACAGCCTAAATACATAATGAGGTTTGCGTACAGAAAAGTTTTAACATACTTGCAAATTTTTACATGTTGCCAGTTGACAAAAAGTTCCACAGTAAGCGAACAGTGCTCAGAAAATTGCGCTTATATAGTTTTTACACATGCAGTTCAAGTTTAAACAAAATAGATGTATGAATAAAATGGTAAAGGAGTTACGTAATAAAGACGAAATATGAGTTAGATACAGAGTGACTAAGAAATTAGGTAACAATGTACTGAGTTCAACTCAAATCATAGAAACAAGAGACAAGCAAAATTACAGAATATAAAAGGGGGTGAGGTTAAAGACAAAGATTACGTAATCAGATGAGAGAATAAAGACATTCAGTTACCAGGGCAGAGAGAGATTAATAACTGCTTCTTTCTGAACACATAAATCTGGTTTCAAGCGTTTGATAGAGATTGCTTCGGCAAACTTGAGGAGAATGGAACTCCTTTGTCTATTGATAATTTTAAAGGATTTCTCGATTTCTACCTCATGACCCGTGTCGAGAAGATGTCTAGTGATAGCGCTGCTATAAGAGTTTGTTCCCTTGAGACGTAGGCTTCTTGGCACATGTTCAGAAAATCGGAGGTGTGCCCTTCTTTCTGTTCTCCCAATGTAACTGCTCCCGCAGATACACGTAAATTTGTATACACAGTTGGAGTTAACATGAGAAGGGTATCTATCGACTTTTGACTGCACCAAAGAGCATGTTGTTCGATGGACGGGAACCAACTTAGCTGCAGGATAGGCTCTGGCTAGTGATGTTCTCAGTCTTCTGTTGACCATTTCTGCAATGTTTTCACCTTTAAAATCTAGTTGAATGAAGACAGGCTTTTTTTCAACTGTGATTTGTTTGGTATTTGAGTCTTCACATCTTCCATATTTGTTTATGAATCTTTGAGGGTAACCGTTATTTTTCAGCACCTTTTCGAGGAACATAAATTCTTCCTCTAGTTTCTCTGTAGAGCATATTCTCCTTGCTCTATAGTACAGAGTCTTGACTAGTGCTCGTTCATAGCTATTTGGACAAAAACTATTAAAATGTAAGTATTGTCCATTCCATGTAGGTTTTCGGTAAATTGACCTCTGGAGATTACCATCTTCTAGGCGTTGCATGGCGATGTCAAGGAAATGGAACTTCCCGTCATTTTCATGTTCCATGGTAAATAGATTGCTTTGTTTTCCCATTCAAAATCCCGCGCAAACCTGTTACAAGACGTGACATTCTATCAGCAATATCTTCTATCTTTGATCCATTTGGGATACTGTCGCCACTGTTGCTTCTGGCAAAGCTGATGTTACAGTCACTCTGCAAACAAAATATGGGATGGGATCAGTCATTGTTCTCACAAAACGAGGAAGTCTGGCAGAATTGGATAGACACCGTGGAGAGAATAGCGGCTTTGAGAATCCCTAGATGTATTGGACCTAATTTCAACTCTGAAAACTTCACCCAACAGTTACATATACTATGTGATGCTTCAGAAGTAGAGTAGGGAGTGGCCGCGTATGTGCGAGTACAATCGAGTCACAACAAGGTATATTGCAATTTACTCTTTGCCAGTGCTAGAGTCGCCCCTCTGTAGGCTGTAACCATTTCACATTTAGAACTAGTAGTGGCAATGTTGGCAATCAGGCTGTGCGGGATTATACGTCGTAATACAACGGTGAAATTTAAATCAGTATATTTCTGGACAGACTCAATGACAATATTATATTACAAACGTGATACGTCCACTAGGTTCAGCACCTTCGTAGCAAACCGACTAGCCACCATACACCGTTACTCGGATCCCAAACAGTTGTACCATGTACCAACCAGAGATAATACAGCCGACATAGCATCGCATGGCACGTTAAAACTTGAACAACTACAGCGTTGGTTAGAGGGTCCGAGGTTCCTATCGAAAGAAGAACATCATTGGACGCATGCAGAGCTATGCAGTATTCCTGAAACAATAGAGCTGAAGAAACAAACAGCTGCAGTACGAGTTCTCGTTCGACCAGACTGCATCACCAATCTGTTGAGACGATACTCTGAATAGACGCTCTTAGTGAAGTCTTTTGCATGGATCCTTAGATGGAAATCCTTCCTAGTTGGAAGGTTCAGAAAAACGGGAAAGGAATTAGCGGTAAGAGGATTATTGAAACCATCAGAAATGAGACACGCAACTCTGGAAATCATACGATCTGTTCAGAGTAATATCTATTCGAACTTCGATGAAATAGGGACAGACAGGAACTGTAAGGGCGTTGATTCTCTGAGAAAGCTGTGTCCGATAGGATGGAGTCTTGTGTGTAGGAGGTCGTCTTTTGTACGCGGACATTTCCATGGCAAATAAGCACCCAGCAATCCTCCCTTCGAAACACATAGTTACCGAAATATTGATTCAGCATTATCGTACCGCAGAGGTTCACTGTGGAGTGCATCACGTTCTACCGTCTTTGCGTCACTCCTTTTGGATTGTTAAAGGTGCCTCCACTGTTAAACGAGTTAATGGCCAATGTGTCGAATGTAAGAGGAGGTCTACGTTAACTTGTGAGCAGCTCATGGCTCCTCTACCCATGGCGAGAGTGCGAGAAGGATGGTATCCATTCCAGTTCGTTGCAGTAGACTACTTTGGACCATTTTTTGTTAAGCGGGGTCGAGGAAAAGAAAAGCGATGTGGCTGCTTATTTACGTCTTCAGATTCGTGCTGTACATCTTGATGTAGTACATTCCTTAACGACTGAGTCATTCATCATGTCGTTATTGCGGTTTACAGCTAGACGTGGGACCCCTACAAATATCTACAGTGATGATGGGGCCACCTTTGCCGGCGCAAACAGAGAACTGAAGGAGCTAGTGAATGGATGGGATCAGAAGAAGATTATTGATACTCTTTTGTCCAAAGAGATACAGTGGCACTTCCAGCCTCCAAATGCGAGTGATAGAGGTGGAGTGTGGGAGCGAATGATTAGATCAGTGAGAGCTATTCTTCGAGTATTATGCAATGAGCAGAATCTAAATTATGAAACTATATTGACGTTTATGGCAGAAGTAGAACGCATACTGAATGATCGGCCGCTTGTACCATCAACATCGGATAGTAGGGATAATCTAGCTCTCACGCCAAATCACCTACTACTGGTCTGTCGAAACATTAGTATGGAGACTCCATCGGATACTGTCCAGGTATACAACTCCGGATGGAGGCAGGCTATGCATCTGGCAGCTTCGTTTTGGCGGAGATGGAAGCGAGAATATCTACCCTTAATTCAAACTAGACAGGAATGGATCACAAAATCTAAAAATCTATCGTCGGAGGATGTGGTGATGATTGCGCCAGAATCTTCGACAAGAGACCGTTGGCAGCTAGGAGTTATTGCGGAATGCGAACAATCTGCAGACGGACTCGTCAGAACCGTTACAACGAAAACGAGAAACGGCGAGGTGAAGCGCGATATACGTAAAATATGCCTACTAGAGGGAAGTCATTTGTAAGAGAGCCGGGCACGAGGGTTATTCTGTGTAACATGATTCATAAAATCCTAGTCGGATTTTGGGGGCCGGTGTTAGATCAATTCAATTGCCATCCTTGAATCAAGTCAATCTGTCCCGGATCAGCCTAGAGTTATTGCAACCCAATTATCCATGCCTAACCTGTCTTACTCCCTTGTTCAATGAACTGTGTGTGTTTTTACATCGATCCGTTTAGTCAGACCGTTGAACTCATGACCCAGTCAGAGTATTTTGTGAACTGTTATTTTTGCTGACCCATGTCTTACTTTGTACTATTCTGTCGAGTTTATCTTATTTATTGATCTTCATCTGTATCAGCCTACCTGGTTAAGTAGCCAATTAAATTCTATCTTTGTGCCTATGCTCTGTCTATCTCTTAACCGCTCTCTGTTCTATGCCCT
Organism: Trichobilharzia szidati; assembly: GCA_944472155.2. NCBI lineage: Eukaryota > Metazoa > Platyhelminthes > Trematoda > Strigeidida > Schistosomatidae > Trichobilharzia > Trichobilharzia szidati. Next base: position 4,421,957 of record OX235277.1, read on the forward strand.
GCCTTACTTGGGTTCATTCTTCTACTGACTGCTTACCTGAACGGCCGTGTCTGATTCCGGCTAGTTCGCAATTTTGACTTTAACGTTATTCCGCTCTGATAGCGGTACCTTGCTTTCTGTTAAGCGTTGTGTTTTGTACTCTTGAAACCGTTAGGGTTTGTTGTATATATAATTATTGATTTGTTTATTAATAGTACCGTAGAAACAGTGACCGGCTTCTTGTTTGTTCTGGACCGGGCTAGCCTTTATCTACGCGTGACTTAATTTCAAGCGATATTGCTCTTACAATACCTGTCCACTACCTTAGTTGTTCTTAAGGTGATATCAGTCTGTGGTCTGAATTAAAGATTGAATATAGTTTTTCAAAGAAACAAATTACTTATCTGTATAACAGTTGATCCAATGATATTCGATGGTTGAAGGCAATCACCTGGAAGCGCTGCCTAGACCTAGGTTTCGTGCTAGTTGACACTCAACAGTAAACAAGGCATGTATATGCTATCTTGGGAGGACTGATGTTCCTTCTAAGATTCGAACCTGCAGTACTTAGTGATGCAGTCAGTGACTTTACAACTGAGCTATTCAGCCTCGTGATTGATCTCTAATAGGACTTTATTGGGTAGCTCAGATTGGCAACTAGTCAGTAACTAGTGTTATGTATTTGGCACTATCTTAGGTGCATCATGAATTCTGTCAGTCAAATTTACAATGTGGCCATCATGCCACTAGGTGGCTCGGCATCACGGTGCACTTCCTACCGATTGCCTCCAACCATCTAATACCAACAATTCACAGTGCACCTTGATGGTGAGCCACCTGGTGGTATGGTGGTCACACTGCAAACTTGACCGACAGAATTTAGCCTGCACCGAAGATAGGAATAGACAAATTACACTAAACGCTGACTAGAAACCAACCAAAAACATCCAAAACAGTCCTATAGGAGGTCAATCTTAAATGAATGCACTGATTGCGGTAGACTGGATAATGTGGCAGACAGCGGGCAACGAGGAAACAGGCACAAAATGGACCCACACAAAAAACTTGAAGGATCTGGACATCACCAGTGATATATGTCTGATTTTCCACAAACTGGAAGATATGCAAGTGAAAAGCAGCAAGTTGGCAGGAGAAGCATCAAAGATCTCACTTCAGTAAAAGAGAGAAAACAGAAGTGATGAAGATACCTGGCCAACAGCAGCTGCAACAACAACAACAGACAACAATCAGCATCAGTGAGAGAAATCTGAAAGAAGCAACCTCCATTTCCTGCCGGCCTGGGAAGCATCGATTCTGCAAAAGGTGGACGGAATTGACGAGGATATCAAAGCAACGAAGATCGATAAATCAAGTCAATCTTTCATTTCTCTCAAGTCAGTGCTACTTGCTATACGGAGCAGAGAGCTGGTGCTGCCTCAAGAAGGGCACAGAGATTCATGAACAGCTGTCTTCGCTCAATACTACTGAAGATCAAATGGCTGGCCAGAAAATATCAGCAACAGGAATTGAATTCCGGCAATCAATGAACCAACCCAGCAGGAGCCGATTGTGCAGAAAATATGCAGGTAGAAATAAAGGTGTACTGAAGTATTCTGAGAAAACAAACTATCAAGTCACATCACACACAAGGTTATTGCTCGAGTGGAACCCGGATGGGAATTGGCTAGTTGATTGTCAGTGCAAGTGTGAGGTGACATAGAGGAGGCGATGCGAAGCGGAGATGAAAGCATGTGGGCAGACTTGGAGTCAAGTGAAAAGTTTGTCAGAGAATCGAAAGCGATGAAGGCGTGTGGCTGGAGACCTTTGTTCCTCTAAGAACTAAAGGAGACAATAAAAATAAGAATCCAAGCTCAGAATAACTTTGATTTGTTTGAATGAAATCGCAGTCAAACAACAGCACATTATCAATATCATCATCATACAACCACAAAGAGAAGCAATGAAAATAGAGTTAGGCAATATATGATATGCAGAATTCAAAGTAATCATATGAAGTCTACGAGAAAGAAGGATAATAAGTGTGAAGTTATTTGAAATATCCAATTAAGCGTCAACATTGTAATTAGAAATTAATTCACTCCAATTCTTGTAAGAGCCTAAGTATCCCTTCTTTGGAAGCTTGACATGGTAGCCAACCAACAACAATAACCATCAGCACCAGAGGTCAGTTCCGTCATTTTTCAATCCAGAAAGCACGATCTTAAACACAGTCAAACGGAAAGCACAAATATGTCAAAGCCAACCAAAATCGGAAAGGCAAGGTACACCTTCATGAACCTAAAATCAACGTGGAAATCTGCTTCGGTCAGTCGGCATAAGGAACACAAATATGAAGTCACTCAGTCAGTCCTTCTGTATGCATCAGAAAATTGCGCTGCATGTAGTATTGCCATTGTATATGTGACAAATAAAATTTACTAATCACTTTGTTTCTCAATATTATTTCAATTGAATGATTGATCGATCGATTGATCGTATAATTGAGAAGATTTGTAGCTCAGTTGGATGATTTGCAATCAGTTGTGTTCTCTGCGGCACTGATTGGTTTAATTGCAGAGCTTTCGTCTTCCCCCTTCTGGACAACATCCCCCTTTAGAGCAAGTTTTAGCATCAAAAATGAACTGATTAAAGTTCTCTCGAGTTTGTGGTAGAGCAAAACTACACAAACCAAACATTCCCTTACGGCCAATAGTTTCGCTTCCAGGAACACCAACATATAATCTATTTAAAGAACTTTCCGGGAAATTAAATTACCTAACAGAATCATGCCACCATTCTACCAATTCGTCAATCCAATTTTTAGAGAAAAAGAAAAACATTCAAGTAGATGACAACTATATAATTGTGTCCTATAACGTCACAGCAGTTAATACTTCAATTAGTCCAAAACTAGCAGAAGAAACCATGCAACAATTACTCTATAGTGACGAAAGCATAAAAACGCAGTAATATTCAACTTGGATGGAACTCATAGAATTATGTCTTACAACATACTTCTAACTTAATACTCAAATATACGAACAGATAAAAGGAACACCAATGGGATCATCGCCCATATCAGGAATAATGGCTGAAGCCGTCATGCAAAGATTGAATTAATAGCTCTCCATACCCTTGATTAAACCAAAAATCTGGTTACGTTATGTTGATGATACATTTGCAATAGTTAGAAGCAATGTGATTTGGAATATACCCACAAATTAATTGACAACATATTTGAAGGCATCAAATTCAAAAGAGGAGAAGAATTAGATAACATAATCCCATTTTTAGATGTCTTAATCAGGAGAACCAACACAGGAGATTTAGAAACACAAGTATATAGAAAATCAACGCACACAGATCAAATACTCAACTATACTAGCAATAATCCAATTACTCACAAACGAAACTGTGTGCAGACATTGTTTAAAAGAGTTCGAACACACACTCTGACACTCCACTGTTATAGAGAATAGAGGAAAAATACCTAATAACTGCCTTCCAGTCACCAACAAGTAACCATCATAAAAGAATACAAGAAAATTCATCTAACCACATTAAAAATTTCTTTCAAATAACAGCTGGAATAATGAAACCGTTTGAAACAGATAAAGCACCCAGTCCAGCCAGCACAATCACTTCATTCGATAGTATGCGAACCACAAGATCCAACAGAAAAAGAGGATAAAATTAGTACTGTTTACAAAACAACTGAACTGTTACAAACACTACATCGGTCAAAGTGGGTGTTGCCTTCGAATGAGAATCCAGAAATAAAGATTAGTAGTACAAAGACATGATATATATTTTTTTTTCTTGTCAATGCATGTAGACAATTATGGACACCAATTAGGTGATTGAGTGGAAACATCAAAAGTGCCAGAGAATTCCTGGAAGCCTCCTCGGTACTCAAACGAATCAGCGATTATCAAACATATTAATATAAACCAATTTACTACCTAATAAAGTGCGTTGGTGGCACAGAAGTAGAATGCTCGCCAACCACGCAGGTGGTCCGGTATTCAGTCCCCGGCTGACGCACTCCTTTACCTCGCGAAACCAGTAATAAGACTGGTAAAGAGGGAAGGTTGGACATGAGGCTAGCAACTCCATCCTGTAAAAATAATCACCACTGCTACAGAAACTTCAAGGCTCTAACTTGAAGGTACCCTGTGTTCCACTGGGAACGTAAAGGAATAAAAAAACTAATAAAACGTAAATCATATTTGACAAGAAAGTTCAAATTCCAAGTCAATAAAAATGATCACTACAGATGTAAATCGACTAGCAGTCACGAAGATGGCTGCTGCCAGAAGACACAACTCATCATTCACGGAAAATTTAAATTTGTCCATTTTATGCTAAAACTTGCGCTGAGGAGGGATGTTTCCCAGAAGGGGGACGACGAAGGCTCCGCAATTAAACCAACCAACTAATCAGACAACACAGCTAATTGTGATTGATTTTATAATTATTTTTCACCAGACTGCTAAACATTTTTTGTCTTTATATTCCGGTTTTTCTTTAGATGTTCATTTAAGTGTTCATCTTCCTATTTATTTTCGACTCAACAACTTCATGTTCTAAACTTCTAAGGATGGTTGTTGCTTAAAATAACATGTGCACGCAAACTATCGTTTGTTATGTGACTACTGTTCTTTTTTTTCGCCTAGCATAGTAACATGTATAATAATTTTACATTGTTATGAGGACTTATCAGTTAATAACTAACAAGATTTTTTAAAATTTTCAGTACATTTGTTAATAGAGATGTGTGTATGTGTATTCCCTTACTTTCTGCGTGATTCTCATGATGCCACATACTACTGACTGATTGAGTGATTTGAGTATTAGGATACAAGGTACATCGACTAATAGGAGCGTTCCATATTAATTTGTTTATTAGATGGATGTATCACACAGTCAGTGAAACAGTATTATTTACTGGATGAAGACGCCTTTCGAACAAAATTTATTGTTCATAATCATATCAAGTATAATCACAATTGAAAATATACAAAAAAATTGAGGAAGTTGCCATGGGATCACCAATATCCCCGGTTGTAGCAGATATATTCATGTATAGGTGGGAAAACATAGTGATTTAAACGTTCACCGTCACCCAAAAAGTATGGTGGAGGTATGCAGATGACACATTCACTGTACTTAGAACACAGGATATAGATTAACTCAAGGGTGGAGGCAATTCAATTCACTTATGAATTGGAAAGTCATGAAGGGAGCTTCCAATGTTAGATTGCAACGTAAAAACGAAAGAAGATAGGAAGTTAAACACTAGTGTTTACAGGAAACCCACAAATTCAAACAGATATTCGGACTTCCGATCATCCCATCCTATGCCAGTGAAAATAGGATTGGTGAAATGTTTAAGTGACAGAGCACAAAAACTAAGTAGTACCAAAGAAAATCTAAAAGAGGAACTGATAAACATAAAAGAAGCCTTGAAACTTAATAATTACCCGGATAAATTCGTCGGGAAATATGTAAGGAAATGTAAAAATAAAATAAATAATGATAGTAGCGATATTGATAATAATAATAATATTAATGATAACGATAATAATGATAATAATAATAATCGTGATAATAATAGTAGTAATAATAATAATATTAATGACGACACCAACAATAAGGAATCTAAACCATCAGTAGTAATTTCATACAAGGAAGGAACCTTGGAAGCCTTACGCAGAATTCTTAACAAGGCAGGAATAAAAGTGGCTGGCATTCAAAACTACAAATTCAATAATAAACAAGCTTTGTCGATTAATCATGTCGAGCCTTTTAAACAAAATCCTGCTGGAATGACTGTCAGGTGAAATACATAGGTCAAACTAGTAGAACAGGGGCAGTCAGACTAGCCGAACATAAAAGCCTAGCATAATCTAGATTGGTTGACCCGAATAAGATAAGAAATCTGGAGAATAGCTGAGGCATAGCACCACTTGTAATTATACACAAGCATACCATAGGATCGGATGGGAAAATATGACAATTTTAAAATTTAATGTAACACCAGGGTGGAGGGAGAGATTGATAACGGAAGCTTTGTTTGTCGAATCAACTGCAAATACGTGTGATAGGAATGATTCAACAGCTGTCCAGCCAGATATCTAGAAAATTCTACTACCCCAACGACGACAAATAGGAGAAGACAAAGAAAACTATAAAACTCAATCTTCGAAGTGGTGTGATTATAATTGATGAAATGATTATGAACAGTAATAAATTGTGTTTGAAAGGCGTCGTCATCCAGTGAATATTAATACTGTTTCACTCACTGTGTGATACATCTAATAAACAAACTAATATGGAATTACTTACTACCACATTGACCAAGTTTTACACATATATTAGTAGGAGCGTTCGCTTTCCAGTCTGATCTTTTCACCATCTCCTCAATGTAACACTCATACTTAAGCCCGGTTCGTCCTTTCCCATTTGGTTTCCAAGAGAGGCACTGATGTGCGTTGTCACTCAACGATCTCCTTTACTGTCTGGATTCGCTCAACCTCTGCTCCCACAATTTCTTAACTCATGTGTCTTACGTACTGTACTTTACTACTCCACCCCCACCCCCACTTAGTTTTTGCCGGTCTAATGAAAATGGACTTTATCACTTTGAGAAGGGTATTACAGATGTTCAGTTTAGTCAGCTTGTCACTATATTAGCTGACAGACATCCAAACTAATGCGAGAAATGGTATAAATCCATACTGTTTGACCCTTATCACCCCCTCTCTACTTAATTCTCCTCTTGCTGTATTTCATCTGGTAGGACCAGAAATCAGTAAAAGAGTTTTTATGCTCGTACTACCAAGCATAGGCAGTCAACGATACGTGTTTGCCCAGCCCGTGTTCTACGTGATAGAGACAATGTAAGGCGTGAAACTTTTGAATTACTATGTCGTTAGCTAAATAATTGGCCCTTTTATTATCTTCTATTTTAATCTATGTTGACAATAACTCAGTTTAACTGAGCAATCTTAGCTGTTAACAATATTATCGTTATTATTTAAAAATTTTTGGTACATGAATGCATATCACTTCACTGTCGCTGGAAATAATATTCCCAGCGGAAAATAGAGCTTCAAGCTAGAGGCTTGAAGTTTTTTGTAGCAGTGGGGTTTATTTTTACAGGATGGGGTTGCTAGCCTCATGCCCAGCCTGTCGTCTTTACCAGCTTTTTTATTTTATTACTTGCTTAGCGAGGTAAAGGAGTGAGTCGGCAGGGGATCGAACTCAGGACCACTTCTATGATGATGCATTGCATTGCGTTTTGGCCCACCCGTAAACTGTTTTCATTGAATTCAGCATGTTCCACGAGAAATTTTATATGCGGAGCATATTTTGATCTCTCATGGATGGTGTGGCCCCTCATATAGATTAAAAAGTTTTCAAGCCTAACCTGATCTAACGCCCAAATGCTGAAGCTCTCTGGCAGGATGTTGTTACAGCTTTGATCAGATGGTCACTAACAAAATACTTTTTCTCCTAGCTTCAATGACGTAACACAATGGTGTTGTTAGTTGGAAAATTTCGGAATGCGTTCCCCTTCTTCTTTCGCACCTTGTAAAGAATAGGTAGGTTAGTGATTTAATGCGCTATAACCAATTTAAATTTTCAAGTATTGAACCTTTGGCATTTATTTTGATTGGTTGGAGTATTTCATCATGAGCTGACATCGTTCAGAGAACTATTGGAAGACTCATTATTTCGTCCCACTGGTTTGGGATTCTTCACAGTACACACCCACTTCAAGGGCTCGAACTCAGGACCTTCGGGTTACTAGGTGAGCTCTTAGACCATTAACCCACCGATCTGATTCAATGGCCAGACCATGAATTCCAACTTCCGCCAATCCACGACATAGTGCGACCACTTAGCAATGTCTTATTCCATGAGTAACTGTCCTCACCTTTAACTTGCTCTACATAAGATAAGATTGTTCAAAGGACCATTTTCCAGTTTACTCAAAAATATCAATAGTTTCATTTAAATTATTACTGTCATTGAACTGTAGAACCTTATGACGAACTTATCGAAGAGTATATTCTATATTCATTTGTTTATTAGATATATCACACAGTCAGTGAAATAGTATTATTGTCTAGAGGATGACGATGTTTCAAACACAATTTATTACGGTTCATAATCATAGTAATTATTATTACAGAACTTCGAAACTTTTGTTTCATAATTTTCTTCATTCTTTCCTATTCATCGAAGGGGTAGTGTAGAATTTTCCAGCTATCCAACTGGACAGCTGTTGAATAATTCCGATTACACGTATTTGCAGGTGATTCGATAAATACAGCTTCCAATATCTCAATCTCCCCCCCCCCAACCTGCTACACTAGATTGTAAAAGTGTCATGCAATCCTGTCCCACTGTATGGTTATGTGTAAATGTATGCAGTGGTACATAGCTGAACTATCCTCCAGATTTCCTATCTTAGAAAGGTCAACTAATCAATATTTCGTTAAAATTTTGTGCTGCACTAGTCTACTTGATCCTTTTCTACTCCTTTGAGCTGACAATCTACCAAGCAGGGTATTCGATTAACAATGGGCTCTATAGGATCCTGTGACCAATATCATTCGTTCTCAGGTGAGTTCGTGGGTGAGTGAATGCCACTCTTATTCCTCCATTGTTAAGAATCCTAAGTAAAATCTCAGACATTCGTTATTCCTACTGTTTATATCATATTATCATTGTTTCCTAGGGTTCCAAGTGGAAAACATGACTTCGACAGTGCATCTGCATTTCACCGTCTTCTCTGAAGTGGTATTTAGACGAATCTATCATATGTCACAGCCTCACTTTCTTCCCTCACAATTATATATATATGTATAATATAATTATCCAGACGAGTTCACTAGGAGATATAAAGTATATGGACCACCAAGACCCAGTTTCCTACTCGCCGATAAGAAATACGTAGATATCAAGCTACCCTACGCATGGGTGATCATACCAGCTTGGTGACTACAGAACAGTTGAATACTGTGGTTAAAATGACTTTTTATGCAGCTAAGAACAGAATAATTGAGAATGTGAAGCCGATATATCCACCCATCTAAGTCCTATGAACATGCGAAAAATGATGTCACATCCTGAGTAGTGTCTTAATTTCATGAAATGTACTCTTGAACTTCTTATGACTGGCATTCAACCAAATGTCGTGTATTTCTCGAAGCAGACAAAGAAGAGATATTATAATGGATTAATTTTGCGCTTCAGGCGAGATAACACTGTGTGATGCGATCTACTCTCAATTATTCTTTGATTTCAAGATCCTGGACAAAGAAAAAATACCCTGTCAATAAACTATCCTAGATATCTATATTTGCCATGCCACTCTTTGATAATCTTCGAACTACTCATTAGGTAGGCCATTAAAGCAGATTAATCTAAATTATACGAAGTGCGTTTTATTCACAAGGGTCCGTTTGAAGCGCTAGACATGTCTGCCTTGTAACCAGAAGGTCCTGAATTCAATCTAAGTCGATTTGTAGATTCGCATCGCTGATAACTAAGATGGAGAAGCTGTCTGATATTTCCACCGCTTTTTTCAGTAGTTTTGCAATTGAAATCTGTTTTTGACCAAAGTATATTTGAAAGTCAATTGAGAATCACAACGGACCTAATTTCCGAATAGGAATTATGCACTTCAATGTTTGCTAACTGTGGATTTGTTATTATATATGTGCGAAATCCGGCACTGTGCTAGTAAGCAATTCCATATTAGTTTGTTTATTTGATATATCACACAGTTAGTGAAACTATATTATTTACTAGATGACGTTTTGAAACAAAATTTATTGTTTATAATCATATCATCAATTATAATCACACGACTTCGAAACTTGAGTTTTACAGTCTTCTTTGTTCTCTCCTATTTGTCGTCATTGGGGTAGTAGAAGTTTCCAGATATCTGGGTGGACAGGTGTTGAATCATTCCTATCACACATTGAAGGAGAGATGGATAACGGAAGCTATGTTTATCGAATCAACTGCAAATACGCGTAATAAAAAAGTGATTCAACACCTGTTCAGCTAGATATCTGGAAAATTCTACTAATCCGACGACGACAAATAGGGGAGAACAAAGAAAACTATAAAACTCAAGTTTCGAAGTCGTGTGATTATAATTGATGACATGATTATGAACAATAAATTGTGTTCGAAACAGTGTCATCCGGAAAATAATACTGTTTCACTCACTGTGAGTGATATATCAAATAAACAAACTAATATGGAATAACCGTGGATTAGGTCTTTGGTTCGATTACCGACCAACGAAGTCCTAGAAATCTCACCAAGTGTACCGACCGGCAGTAAGTCGGGAAAACAGGGGAAGTCTCCTTGAGGTTAGTAACTCCGTCCTGTAGAAACAACACCACAATTTCTGAAGCTCCTGAACTTGAATACCACGAGGTTCTACATGGATCACAAGCCGGAAAGTCATCCAATCCTTTATACCATAATTCCCATCATCGCTAGTAAACACACACCACAGAAGGGTTGAAACTGACAACCTTTCGGTTAGGAGACAAGCCCGTAGACCATTCAGCCAATCTGGGATGTGATCCAATGGCCTACGAATTCTGACTTCTACTAGTTCGTGATTTTACCGTGAGTGACACCAGCCAGTATCATTCGTGGCGAATATTTGTCGTCACTCCCTGCTGGATGGACAAAACTGATGACGCCTTCTCACGAAAACTGCAGGCGAATTCTTCCTTCAGGTGGCCACTAGCGAGCACCATTTCAATTTTCACGAATTATTCTGTAGCGCCGCTGATAAATCTCTTACACTAGGACGAAACAGCCGTGTACAGTACTCCTCAGTGGTTTCCGATAGTTCTCATACTGATATCAATGCGTGGTCAGAACTGTAATCTATCCTACTAATATAATGCTGTCTTCACTTACCCTTTTGCACAATATTATCAATACAAAAACGGTTCTCATTGTATCTATCATACATAACTGATTTCATCAGCACAGACAAACAGATACACAACACGCACACATGCACACGCACAAACACAAGCAAACATCTACTGATATCAGCAGGATTGGTGTCTGTCAGTCGCTTGTGCTCAAGTCTACTTCAGTAGAAACGAAAACACACTTCTCTAAAGACCTCATACTGAAAAACGTCGTGTTATAGTGTTTTCTTCTCAACAAGTATTGATTAAAGTCTCCTGACGTCAGTGTATTCTTACAAACCAGTTAAAAATGCACGCACACACACACACAGCACAGCACAGCTCAGTTGAGCACAGGCTTAGCCTTTGTATGCGTGTGTGCGTCTGTAGATGGGTGGGTGGGTGTTTGAATGTATTTCTTAATGTAAACAAGAGCATTCATTGATCAACAGTTAAATGTTTCAATAATTTTTTAGCAGAAACAGTTGAACAATAACAACGACAACAATTTTGTTTGTTCATTCATTCATTTATTTCCATTTGAAAATAAAATAAGGTGAGCTCATTTAAACAATTTTTGAAACGTGTAAATTTTAAAATCACGCGGGAAATGTCTAGCTCATATGAATGCTTATGGTATAGTTATGTTCTTTAGTTGAGAAGAGCTTCCATCTTTGTGTTATTAGAAGACAGAGATTATTTTATAAAATGTCATTTAATGTTTCTGCGATATACACAACTAGGGTGAAACAGCTGTCCAGTACTCCCAGGTTTGATTTCCAATGGCTCCCTAACCAATGTCAGCTCATAATGAAATCCTGTAACCAATCAACCAAATCCCCACAAACCAATACTTGAATATTTAGTTGAATTTTAGATTTTCCCGTCGATTGATTGGACCGATGTGATCAGTCTCAGGTTTACATGACGGCTTCTTCTGCACATGCTTTGACGATGTCTGAGCATGTAATAAAAAGTTAATTGGTGGATGGTGACTAGCAGTGGGATACAGAATAAGGCGCATTTCGTCCTATTTGAGACTCGTCACTGGATGTACCTGCATTCCACAGTGAGCAAGTGATGATGTACCCATTGAGGCTCAGACCCATAGTTTCAAACGCCAAAGCGTTATCCACTAGACCACTTCGGACACGATGGGAAAATCTAAAATTCAATTAAATAATTAATACGATCCGTTGCACAGGAGGTGGCTCTCGTGGCCCAAGTGGTTTAGTGGATAACGCTTTGGTGTTTGAAACTACGGACACTAGGTTCAAGCCTCGGTGGGAACATCATCACTCACTAGGGAATGCAGGTACATCCAGTAGCTGAAGAGTCCCGAACAGGACGAAATGCACTTTATCCTGGATTCCACTTCTAGTCACCATCCACCAATTACATAATAAGAATAATTTACACTGCGTTTGATTATCTAATGAGATAGGGATTACAGAGGTAGTTTAGAGTAATAATAGATTATTTTATACGCACCGGTGTTTCGGGGAAGGTTTATGAGTAGCTACCGCCTCAGAGTATTTCAATGAGTGCCCTCACCATGTTTGTAAGTCACCTTGAAAGCTGTTTTGACATCAATCCCTTAGTTCATATTGATTATGTGATTCGCTGTAAATGAAGTTGGTAGTCTGTCACCTGCATCTATCGATTTTTCAAAGTCGATTTGCTTTTCGAACCATTTTGGAATATGCTCTCCCATACACTAATACACATAAATTGGTCAATAGTGTGGGATGTTGACATAATCACTTGTACACCTTTGAGATACATTGTGAGGTACATTTTATTAGGTACATTTTTGACTTTTTCAATAATTGTAAGCTGGGATGCATAGTAGATTCTGAGGATGGCCGAGTTTAGTCGCTGGCTCAAAATCCTACTAATTACTTCCACATTGTATGGTTATTCAATGAAAAATTCCTTTTTAGGAACAGAATGAATTGTAGGTTATATAACTAACTGACACCTACACCAGAAGACTGATATCAAAACAGCTTTTAAGGTTCATTATAATAAAGGTGCTTTTTGTATTTCCCAATGAATGAAAAACAAAACGATATTGTTTTACGAGTTGATCACGGACTGATATCAGTTAGAGAACCATTGAAAACCAGGGAGTACTGGACAGCTGCTGTTTTATCCTAGTTTGGGAATCATCGGCAGTACGCACCCACTGGGATTTGAACCCAGGACCCTCCGGTTACAAGGCAAGCTCGTATACCATTCAGCCACTGGGACCCGATTCAATGGCTCATGAATTCTAACTTCTACCAATTCGTGATTTTAGCGCAACTCGTAAAACATAACCAATCCTTACAAACCAAACTATAGAAAACGATATTGTTTTTACTGACGTTTCTTCAAAACATCAGACACACACACTGCAAAGCATCCTTGTCCATATAAAAGACCAAATCCGGAAAAGCTCTATATTTAATTATGTCTATAAAATAAAATGCTTGGAATGTGAAGCGATATACATTGGACAAGCATCACCAGGGAGAAATCAAGACCAGAAGAAATGAACGCCATAGAACATCTGTTCGACCACCGAGAAATCCAGTTAGTGCACTAGAAAAGCTGTAGAATCAGGCCACAAAATTGATTTTGATAATATTGAAATTATCATCCAGAAAAATTTCAGAAATCATAAAGAACGTCTAATATCATCAGAAGCACTTCATATCAAATGGAATCCAAATCGTCTGAAGTGAATGTGAATGATGGACTGAAACAGAATTTGACTTGATTAAAACATCCCTTCCCGCATGAATTGACAAACTCAACAGGAATGTGATAAGCAAGTTCATTATGTAAACAAACTCTACTTTTATAATTTTACACACTGATCAAATCCAACAATCTACACTTGGTTTTGTTATCTTCACCAATTGGACAATTTGACATCGTAAAAATTACCTTATGCTGATGAACTGTGATTATTATTATATTATTCCCTTGAGTTCCGAGTGTGACATTGGGCTTAAACAACACATCACTCTGTCCCGTTTTCTGCCATCCTCTTAAGATGAGTCTACGATTCACCAAACTCTCTCATCTCTACCTCACACGACCTCTTCCATGTCACCGTCGATGTGACGACCCACTCGTCGCTTCCCATTTGGATTCCACTCGATGTACTGCCTGGCATGCGATGTCATTCGGCGGCCAACTCAGTGTATGCCCGAACTATCTCCACTTTCTTTTATATATTTGTTGAGCGATCGGCTCTTGGTTCATTCGTCAGCTTCCAGAGCTTCTTGTTACTAATTCGTTCTGCAGGCCATTTGATCTTCACTATGAGGCTACCGAAGACAGATGTTGATGAAAGTCTGCGACAGCCTGTTGGAAATCCTTTCCGTTGCACACCATGTTTCTGACACGCAAATAAGGACCGACTTGACATTTGTGTTGGAAATGCGAATCTTGTTTCTTATGCTGAGCATAGAAGATTTCCAAACTGGTTTCAGGTTGATGAAAGCGTATCTTGCCTTTCCGATTCTGACTTTGACATCTTCGTCCGTTCCGTGTGTAGTTGATATACATATATAAGCTGAGATTTTGTAAATTCTGGTTTAATAATACTTTGATAAAGCTATTAACATTGAATAGCAAAAAGTCAGTGAAAACGACAATATCGTTTTGTTTTTCATTCATTGGGAAATACGAAAGAAACCTTTATTATAATGAATATCATATACCCAATGCCCAATTTTTTTCAAACTGTTAAAAGTGAACTTGGTTTGGACATATATAGCTTTTAAGGTTGTTTATAGGAAATGGTCAGGGAGTTGATTGAAATGCTCTGAAGCGGTAGCTAATCACTAACTTAAGCCCCCTCCTCCTCAAACACCGATGTGTACAAAAACAATTTATTATTACTCTTAACCTACCTTGGTAATCCTTAACTGCTCAGATAACTCAACGTTCTGTTAATTATTCTTAAATGCTACTTGTCCCATTGTGTATCTCAAATGGTCTTCATTTTTCATATAAATTGACTTGACACGTAAATATGTGTATGATCGGATTGTTGTTTGGAATGCATATTGCACAAACGTATCAGATAACACTTTTCAGATAATTTCCGTCTTCTCATATCACTATGCAAATTTATGAAAGGGACTAACTGTTTTTCAATTTCATCATTGTCTTCGGAGAGAGCATCTTTGAGTGATAACCTCTCTACTATATAGACACAGCCTCCATAATACTCAATTCTTACTCTGATGTTGGTACTGGAATCATTGTCTAGGCTCGATTATTATTATTTTTAATGTCATTATTCAAGTATTGGTTTTTAGGGATTTGATTGATTGGTTACAGGATTTCATCTTGAGCCGACATCGGTTAGAGAGAGAACCATTGGAAACTAAATCAGGAAGTACTGGATAGCTGTTTCCTTCCCCTATTTTGGGACTCTTCATCAGTCTGAACCCAAGACCTTCCGGTTACAAGGCGAGCTCGTAGACCAATGAGTTACACTGGGTTGCGATCCAATGGTTAACCCAAGAATTCTAACTTCTGCTAATGCACGACATAGCACAAACAGTAGCCACTGTCTTCGGCGAGTATTTGCCCTCACTCTCGGTCTGCTGAACCAAACACAGTGATATCCCAGACTAGGACGAAACAGCTGTCCAGTACTCCCTGCGAATGTTTCAATGGTTCTTTAATCTATGTTAGCTAATGATGAAATCCCGTAACCAATTATTTTTGTTACTATGATTATCATCTGAAGTTCCATGATGAACTGTATTCATTTAGGGAACCATTAAAAGTGCCGACAAGTACTGTTTCGTCCTTGTTTGGGACAATTCATCACTACGCACTCCATTACTCCATCCACTAGGGATAGAATCCAGGATTATCAGCTTACTAGGGGGCTGATATCTGATAAGTCCGTCTAGTGATGAATTCTAAGTAGTTGGAATTGATTGGCTATTAAATGGGGATTCCAGTGTGGCTGAATGATCTTCACTCTTGACTTATAACCGGAATGTCGCAAGTTTGAAACCTGGTGAGTGCGTACTTCAGATGAGTCTCAAACTAGGATGAAACAGCTGTCCAGTAATCCCTGGTCTGATTTCCAACGTTTCTCTAACTAATATCAATCCATTATAAAACCTGAAACAAATCGAAACCCTGAAAATCAACTCTTGGAGAGGAATTGACCTAATGCTCGCTAGTGACCGGTTAAAGAATGGAGTTACCTGGTGTTCCAAAGGGAAATCGTGACTAATTGGTGTGATCCCTCCGGTTGGGAGTGACGACAAATACTAGCTTCAGTCACATTGTCGGTGGTCGCGCTAAAATCCCGAATTAACAGAAGTCAGAATTCATGAGTTCATCATTGAGTTGAGTCCCTTTTGTCTGAATGGTCTTCGAGCTTGACTTGTAACTGGAAGTTCCTAGGCTCGAACCCTGATTGTGTGTTAGCACTTCCCGTGAGTCCCAAGAAGGGACGAAACAGCAGTACAGTAAACCCTGGAGGTTTTCAGCGGTTCTCTCTCTCTGGTATCAATCCGTGGTCAAACTGGAAACCAATTAAATCCATACAAACTAATACTTGAATAATACATCATTAATATTACTATTTTTCATATGACTTCAACCAGTAATAATCTAGCGCTTCAGCGGCACATCTAAATTTTATTCCGCACCCTATCATCTTTCTAAGTTGCCTTCATGATTGCCTGAAAGATTTCACCTCATTTAACTTACATGATCTACATGTAATCCTAAGACACACACCCAAACGGTGGCTTCCTATCCGGGCACCATTTTAGGACCTGTGTGATTCATTTTGTCTCTCGAATATTACCTGAACCCTTGTGCAACCCATCTCCACTTCCTTTAACACAGTTTTTGGGAATAGCCAATAGGTTTCGCTTGGTCTGCTGCACACACGCTAGAGTTGCTTGTCTCTTATGCCTTCTATTCGAATATCTGGATTTTCAGCACCAACCTAATACCTATAACAGATGTTTAAATTAGAGTGAGGGAGAGGTGATCTAGGCTTCTGAACCAGTCACTGTTACCCGATACTCATATTTTCAAGTTTTTGTTTGAAACTGATGTGTAATATTTCGAACAAACCAATAACAGCAACACAGGGAGTAGGATAAATTCTCGATCAGTATCCAAATAATGGTCTGCTGTACCCTACCGTTCACTAACTCTGGTAGGTGTGCACTGGTGAAGAGCCCCAAACAAGGTGGAAATGGCTGTCCAGTACTCCTCAATGATTTTCCATTGGTTCTCTAACTCATGTCGAATGATGATAAAACCCTGTTAGAAGTCGACTGGTTATGTGTCGTTGATGCCTCTTGTCAACTGCTTACATTTTTGAATAATAAAAGTTTAATTGCAATTTCACGAGTAACTTTAGTTTGCTGATGTTACACAAGTTAGACAATGGTAAAAAAAATGGTCATGGTGTAAAGACCAGCTGAAATATCAAGTTTGTGAGCTGTAAAGAATTCCTCTAAGTGATCGTGGAGTAATTTGAAAATTACTTCAGCACTGTAGAGTGCCTCGGATCTATTTCAATCTCATTCAACAGCTGACTATGTGACCATGCCACCATGTGAAGCCTTTTAAGTAAAGACAGAATGGTGTAAGACGAAGCGGCTTATTTACATCAATGATATCCCTACTTGTGGTGGACATGATTATGCAGATTATTGTGTGTCTCGGCGTGGGGGGAGTTCTCATATCTGAATGACTGATCTCCATGAAACTATGAACAGTCTCAAAGGCTTCAGAACTACAGCCTTATTGTATTGTTAGTTAACAACTTTTACCAACGTGCAGTATTTGCTAGCCAGCTCGAGATGAAGTCAACATTCATAGTGGCATTTAGACGTTTCTAGACAAAAGGATTAGAATAATCAATACACAAACTCGCCTAATTTACTAGTTCGCTAGTTTTCTAGCTGGTATCAAGCGTGGGAAAGCGAGGAAGGTCATGAGCGTCACTGGCGACCATATCCTGAAAAACAATCTAATCACTATAGAAATTTCAAAGCATACCGAAAATATAAAAAGTAAACCTATGCTTTACACAGATTGGAGCGACGAACTGATGGTGGCTGTTAAAAGTCTTCGGGAAGCTAGTCAGCTGATGCTTCCTCTTTTAATGAAAGCAAAAGTTGCCCTGGGGAGGTTGAATGTTCGTACAATGTTCAAGCCCAGAAAGGCTGCCTAAGTGGCAAAGAAATCAGATACGGTATAGGGTGATGAACTGGATTATGCGGCACGCTGTACATGGGGAGTGAGTAGACAGGAAAACGTGTTGCACTTACCCATAAGAAAACTCTAGAAGATCTGGACTTTGTGGAGGATGTCACAAAAACTCGTAGAGGAAAACCAACAAAGTGGAGAACAAGCAGACAGCGAAAACAGGATTTTGAGTGGACGTAGAAAAGAGGGAAGATGATGAAGATAACCAAGCGACAGCAACAACAACCAGCACACATCACTATCAACGGGATAACTTTGAGAGAGGTCACTTCCTTCACATACCTTGGAAACATCGTTTCAACTACAAAGGGGTAAGATGAGAATATCACAACCAGAATCGGGAAAGCAAGACAGATCCTTCATTACCCTGAAATCAATTTGGAAATCCCCCTCTGAACTCACCATAAACAACAAAATATCGATTTTCAACACCAATATTATATCAGTCGGTTCTTTTATTTGGATCAGAAACCTGATACATCAGATGACCAACTAGAAGGAATTAACAACAAGAATCTCTGAAAACGAACCGCTCAAGAAACATATCCCTCAACAAATATTCCAAAAACTAAGTGTGAGACAATGGGTTGGGAGTAAGTTCGAGGGAGACATGAAGGAGGTCTTATGAGAAGGAGATAAAAGTCTTTGGACTATCGTGAGGCCAACTGAAGAATGTATAGAACAGAGTAATGTGCAGATGGGCTGTTGAACCCTTATATTCCACTCGAAACTCAAGCGAATAATAGTAATAATAAACTAATGTTAACACAGAATTAAGGGCATGCAACAAAAGCATTTAGGGTTATGTATCAGATTTTTCGACGATACTGCTAGGAAATTATACTCCACACGTAAATTTCAAAAATTCTGCATAAAAGAACGCATTTATCAAGATGCTACTTTGCAAAGACAAGTAAAGGCCAGATTATCATCAGTCTTGTACCCCATAGCCATGAGATATGCCACTATGGAAATCCTGACAGGCTTTTATCTAACGATGTGAGCGACGGCGAGCTTTCCCGAATAGTTCTGTCTGTTTAAATTGTCTGTTAACGAATAGGTGAATTTATAAGTGCACCATGAAGTGGCCTGGCTGACTGGGAAGATTTGATGAAGTAGTGTTCTCTCAGCTGACTGGTTTATCTTCTAAGCTTTCATTGCCCGCGGTTGGAATGCTCGCCGACCACGCACATGGTTTGGGACTCGATACTCGGCCGACGAACTCCTTTACCTCGCTAAGCCAGAAATAATGCTATTAAGGAGGAAAAGCTGGCCATGGGGCTAGCAACCCAATCCCGTAAAAAATAAACACCACTGCTACAGAAACTTCAAGCCTCTAGCTGGAAGTCCTATGTTCCACTGGGAACGTGAAGGAATAAAAAAATTAAGGAGAGTAAAAGAGAATTTATTAATTTCGACGTAGTTGTGTCCTCTGAGCTGGATGGTTTATTTGCGAAGCTTTCATTGCCCGCCCTACTAGGCAACATCTTCCTTCAGCGCATACACTTCAATTTGTTCAAGTGAGCTTTCAGTTTCCTCCACGAGTTTATTAGTCATCTCTCCTGTTAGGTCACCTTGAACTTGGTTGGTTGTGTTTTGTATGTTTTGTATTGGTATTGGTGTTGATTGTTTCTTTGACCTGAAGTTTGACTCTTCGGGTGTCAGATTTCCTTCTTATAGATTGATAAATTTTGTCTATGTCATTGTGTCTATTGATTGACGGTTCACTGGAATACCAGGCCAGCTTTTAAAATTCCCTTACATTCTTGGTATTTCCTATGTCTAACATTTGATTGTTATCCCAGTTGAACTGATATCCGTGGTTGTCTGTATGTAGTGATATGAAGGATTGGATGTCATATCTTTTGACGGCTAATTTATGTTCATGGATACGAAGACGAAGGGGTCTTCCACTTTGGACCATGTAGTATTTTTCGCAGTTGTTACAATTTATTTTGTGGATGATGTTGGTTTTATCTGCTTTCATTGTTGAGTCTTTTGGTTGACATAGAACTGAGTAAAGTGATTTTCTTGGTTTGTGTGCGACGTCAATTCCTAAAGGTTTGACGAGTCTTGCAGTGATTTCTGATATATCCTTTATATATGGCAGGGCGACTTTCTTTGTACTTTCCTTAGGGGCTTTTGGTTTAATAGGTTGGCTTGGATGAAGATGTTTTTCGATGAAATTCCGTGGATATCCATTCTTTTCGAAGACGCCTATTAGATATCTTTCTTCAATATTCCTCAAGATAAGAGTGTTGCAATGAGTCTTGGCCCTGTTGAATATTGTATGTATACAACTTTTTTTGTGTTATTGGACTTTTGCTTTTATAACTGAGTCAATTTTCTGAGAACTTAAGTTTCTAATTCCCCTACGGTTATTCGCTTAACTAAGACATCTAAAACTGGGATTTTGTTCTCGGATTCCTCTTCTCTTGTGAATGTGATGTCGTTGAAGACGTTGTTTATTAAGTTGTGAGTTTTATCCAACTCGTTTTTTTTTACTACAACGAATGTGTCATCTACGTAACGTATCCAAATTTTGGGTTTGATCTTTGGTAGAATTATGTTTTCGAGCCTTCGCATCACAGCTTCTGCAATCAAACATGTATTGGGCTATCCCAGAGGTGTTCCTTTAATTTGTTCATACATTTGGCCGTTGAATTGAAATTACGTTGTTAGGCTTAGGTTTATGCATTCCAACCAACGTGTGTGTTGCATTTTTGGTTGTTGTGGTTTCTTTTGCTAGTTTCTGTTTAGTTGAGGTATATAATGGTGTGGTACAGAACGATACCATTATTTCTTGGTCATTTACTTCAATGCCTTTGATATTCTCTAGAAATTGGATAACAGATTTGATGGAGTGATTGCTGGAATCTGTTAAGTGTTTCAATTTTCCCTATAGTTCTTTGGACAAATTGTATGTTGGGGTTCCTGGGGGTGACACAGTTACTGTTAACGGACCTGCCATAGAATTGGAGAAGCATTCATTTTTGAACTTAGTCAGGAAAACCGGTCGTAGGGTCAACTGGAAATTTCATACTGGACGACATAACGGAAACCTAGCAGAAAATTCTTAGAAAAAAATTGAAGTTTTACCGTTCTTTACAAGGTTTCACCTCAGTTCTGCTGGCTTTTACACCTTCGATTGTTATTCTTTGTCCAGAAAACGTTTTATCCAATCAATCACCCTCTCATCGCCTTCACCCATCCCCTGCCCAACTTCGATTAGTTTCATTTCTCGGTAAAACTGTGTTATTGTAACTGTTATCTTTATTTGGACTGATATCGTTATTTTTATGATAATTGGATCATACTGCGTTATGATCGTACATTTTAATCTAAGTCTCCCTATTCATTATAAAATCAAGTGCTCCATTATCTAAACGCTACGAGCAATTGATCTTGCTAGAGCATTATAAAACGGGTGCTAGTGTACATCTAGAAGATATAGGTGATGAAGATGACCAGCCAACTACCAAACAAGTACAAATCCCTATCAACGGGAGAAACACTCTTAATTATTTGCTTACCAAGTCCTTGGATCATACAGAACCACTGATTTGTGATATTTGATGTTGAGAATCCTAATACTTTTATGTTCGCTGATTGTAGTGAGGCACTCCGATCCTATCACTGACATCGTCATCTGTGCCACTTGTAAGTGAAACGATTGTGCCTAGTAATTGGAAAATTTTGCCAGTTATGTTTTCTCTTGATGGTGTTTGCCTCTCGATCTTCAAGTTTGTGTGTTACTGAGTACAAATCATCTGCTTAGTCAAAATATACTATGCTCATCTTCTCGTATCCTGGTGTCCTTGAAATAATCCAGGCCTCACTGAATTTTCCATTGTGAATCATACATGTGAATCATCATACAGACGTTGGACGAGGTTTGTTAAGATGTATCTTGTGGAATTCTGTAATGTTGCTGTCGAAATCAGCCTTCCAAAGTCGATGAAGATGAGGTAGGGCGAGATTTGACTGCCATTCTATGCTCTGTTCGATAATGATGAATTCAGATCGTCGCCGGAGGAGGTCGGCATCCAGTGCATCATTCCACACCAGTTAGATGACCACTCTCACGATTTTCTCATCACATCATACATAAAGACACCAGTAGCATTGTACGAAAAAAATACAGGTTTAAGTGTCATTTGAAATTCAACTCAAAACATCTAACAGAAGTATGGAGAACTTGAAATAATCTCAAAGAATACCTAATTCAAAATGGCTGTTCTCTTCCTTTACAATACTTAAAACAAAACAGAATATAATTGAAAACGAAACTGTTCAAGAGATCAATTATATATCATTGAGATAAATATATATATACTTAATTCAGTTAATTATTTATATGAATTAATCAAGCTGCTTCTTATTATGTTCAATGATTAAATTCATCAATATATCGATTTATTTTGAATAAATTTGAAGATGGTGTGTGCATATATGTCTGTCTTAGAACTAGATAGTTAAATATTGTAGTACACATCACTCTACTATCAGTTTGAATAAGTGGAAGATTTGACATTCAGATACCAGGACTTAGAACAGTCTTGTGAAGAGAAGCGATTGGATGAAAAGAGTTAGCCTGACACAGCATTTCTCTTTATTCGTCATCAATCAGTAGTGCTCAGAAGACTGCAGATTCCATCGAATTCTGAACCAGTTAAAATGATTTTAACTGACTGTCTGTCTGAGAAGGAAGCACAACCAGATCGAATTCCCTATGGAAACAATAAAAACGGATCCAGAGACCTCGAAGCCAATGTGGAAAGAGGTTTGGAAGGAAGGAAAGGCACCTAATTATATGCAGACTAAAAGATACACTAGTTGCACAACTCAGTTCATGACAATCTGGATTTAGGAATAGAAAATCATGCGCGGATCAAACTGAAGCGCTACCTGTTATCTACAGAACGGTAGTCAAATCTCTACCACAACAACTGCATCGACTTTTGGAAGGGCTTCGTCAAAGTTGACCATGAAGCAGTTTGGAAGCTATCTAAACATTATGAAGAACAATGCCCCCAATTCTTTACCAACCTCATTCGAAAGCTGTATGATAGTGACACATGCCAGGTGATCCCCCAACGGAAACGGCATTGAGGTGTTTGAAGTGAATACTGAGTTAAGATAAGGCTGTCGCCTAGTATCACCCACGATGATATTCCTAATTATAGTGGAATAGATTATGCTTCGGAACACTTTTGGGGAGCGAGAAGACAGAAATGTGTTGGACTGACCAATAAGAAGACACTACAAAATCTCAACTTTGCGAGGAATTACGTCTAATATCACAAAATTTCGAAGAAGTGAAAACGGCCAAGTTGACAGAACAGGCAGAAAGCGAAGAGAGGAAAGGCATCTATTTACTAGACACACTAAAAGACGCACTCGATGCAGAACTCTTCCGGGGACAACCTGGCTCCAGGAAAAGAAAATCATGTGTGGATCAAAATGAAAGACTGCTTGTTAGCTACGTCACAGAAAAGATCACAGAATGGTAGTCAAATCTCTGCTACATCAACAACATTGACTTTGAAAAGACCTTCGACAGAGTTGACCGTGAACTAATTTGGAAGTTAATTCAATATTATGGAGTACAATGCCCTAAATCTTTATAAACCTCGTTCAAAAGCTACATGACAGTGACACGTATCAGGCGATCCACAACGGAAATGTCAGAGAGGTGTTTGAAGTGAATACGCAGTTAAGACAAGGCTAGTGCCTACTATCACACACGATGATATTCCTAATTATCGTGGAGTAGATTATGCTTCGGAACACGCTTGGAGAGCGAGAAGACAGAAATGCGTTGGACAGACTGATAAGGAGACACTACAAAATCTCAACTTTGCGAGGAATTTATGTCTACTGTCACAAAAGTTTGAAGAAGTGAAAATGGACAAGTTGACAGAACAGGCAGAACGAGAAGAAATGACTTCAAGTGCCGTACTATAGCTTCAACTACAGATAGTCGGAACAGATGAGGATATCAAAACGCAAATCGAGAAAGCAAGGCAGACTTTCCACACTCTGAAATCAATTTGGAAAACCGTTTCCAACTAGGTGCTTCAGAGTTGAATCAGCAGGCGTCTTCCGTGACTTCATGGCCAGAAAGAAAGAATATACAACAGGAAACTTTAGGAACGAACCAATCAAGAACCTCCTGTTTCTTAACAATAAGATGAAGTAAACGGAGACTGGTTCGACACAGTCTAAATAGCCTGTTTGGCTACATTTCCTGTATGGAACCTGAATGAGAAACGATCAGTTGGGCATAAGTCTGATTTCGACGTGGAGGAGATCATATAAGGTGGATATGACAACCTACGGACAATCAAAGGGCCAGCTTAGGTGGGCCGCAGACAATAGGTTAAAATGAAGATGCACCGCTGAAGTTCCATGTTCCATTCGGCATCCAAGGGGACAATAATAATGATAATAATACAATTACGCTTACGGACCATGGAATGGACACCATAAAATCCACCAAAATTAAAGATAGACTTTACAGTTCATATCTTCTCAAGTTTGTCAAAACAATCGCCAACAAATGCGTGAAAATGAATTTATGTATTCAGAAGAAAGCAGTTATCAATCTTTTCTTGCCCTGGTTACAGGATGTCGTCACCCTCTTTGTTTCATCCGGTTGCACAATATTTGGATTAAATATCTCCACCCTCTGAGTTTTACTGTTGTTTCTATGATTTGAGTTGAACCCACTACATTGATACTCAATTTATTAGTCACTCACTTGTCTTTGTTACGTAACTCTTGCCATTGTATCCAAGCATTTTGTTTCAATCTGAACTTTCTAGATATAATCTGCTATAGGCGTAGTTTCTTAGCAGTGTTTATCAATTTCGGAGTCTCCTATCAATAACTGAAACTATCACGTAACATCTAAGAGCCATATGTAACTTCTGAGAAGTCGACAAAACAAGTGATGGTACCATTTTATTCTATAAAAACCACTATTCTTGCTTTATTCAAATTACTTCCAGTCAGAAATGAATGTTATTCAGACAGTGGCTAAAAATTCAGTGGAATACTGTTTTATGTTACGTGCCTTATCATATTACACAATCATCTTTAATACTATGACGCATTAACCCTTTATGGATTACTGTAACAATGAAAATTAGACTTGTGAGTACATCTGACTATCCAGTGATATCATCAAAGTAAACGTAATGTAATATGTTGGATAGTGAGTGGCAGTGGAATCTAGAATACCACTTCATTATATTTGAGACTCGTCAGCTGGAAGTATCTGCATTCTCCAGTGAGTGATAGGTTTACCACTAAGATTTGAACCCAGTACCCATCAATTCAAATGCGAAACATCAACGGGAAATGAAAAATTAAATTCGGAACCAATAATAATTAATATCCGTTGCAGAAGAGGCGTCTGTCGTGGCGTTTTAAACGATGGTTACTCGGTTAGAGTCTTAGTTGGAATGCTATCTGTCAATAGAGAATGCAAGTGCATCCAGTGGATGAGTCCCAGTACAGAACGAAGTGACATCATGTTAATCTGCAGACATTACTGAATTGTCCTTACCTGACGTCATCATATCAAAAGAGGTCGATCATTATTATATCCTTTAATTCCTAGAGGAACATAGGGCTTCACCCATGCGTCTCCATTGCGTTCGGTCCTCTGCTAGAGTCTTCACCTTGCTCCATGTCTGCCCACACGCTTTCATCTTCTCTTCACATAACCTCCTCCAAGTCACCCTTGCACTGACGACCAACTCACCGCTTCCCTTTCGGGTTCCACTCGAGTAATAGCCTGAGGTATGATGTCACTTGATGGTTTGTTTTCTCAGAGTATGGCCAATCCACCTCCATTTCTTCCTGCCTATTTGTTTCACAATCGGTTCCTGCTGGGTTGGTTCGCTCATTGCCAGAGATCTCTGTTGCTGATCTTTTCTGGCCGGCCATCTGATCTTGAGTGGTATTGAGCGAAGGCAACTCTTAGTGAAGGCCTGTAATTTGTTTGAGATGCTCTTTATGAAGTGCAGTGCAAGTCTCTGATCCGTATAGCAAGTAGCACTGACTTCATATTGGTGTTGAAAATCCGGATCTTCTTTTCCATGCTGAGTAGTGCTGTTGACCTCCACACAGACTTGAGAGAATTGAAAGCTTGTCTTGCTTTTCCGATTCTTGCTTTGATATCCTCATCAGTTCCGTTCGCCTGTAGTTTAAACGATGCTTCCCATGTAGATAAACGAGGTTGTTTCTTTCAAGTTCCTTCCATTTATGCTGATCGTTGTCTATTGTTGTTGTTGCTGTTGGTGGTGTTGCCCAGGAATCTTCATCACCTCTGTTTTCTCTATGTTCACCTGAAGTCCTATTTTTAATGCTTCTTCTGCCAACTTGTTGCTTTTCGCTTGCATATCTTCCAGTTTGTGGGAAATCAGACATATATCATAGGCGAAATCCAGATCCTCCAAGTTTTTGTGTGAGTCCATTTCATGCCTGTTTCCTCATTACCCGATCATTAAAGTCCAACTTATTCAATCAACTGGAAATACAAAACAGAGTTTGACCAAGGACTAATATCGGTTAAAATGCCATCGATCAACTGTCTCGTCCCAAGGGCCTGACTCATTGGAAGTACCTATTCACCACAAGAGTTTGGACTCAGGACCTTCCTGTAACAAGGCGGGCTCGTAGAC
The DNA here is from genome assembly GCA_944472155.2 of Trichobilharzia szidati. Classification (NCBI taxonomy): domain Eukaryota; kingdom Metazoa; phylum Platyhelminthes; class Trematoda; order Strigeidida; family Schistosomatidae; genus Trichobilharzia; species Trichobilharzia szidati. The sequence goes on from OX235277.1 coordinate 4,448,850, forward strand.
CACTCAGCCGTTAGGACTTGGTTTAGTCGCCAATCCATGAATTCTAACTTCTAACAACTCATAGTTTTAGAGCGACTGGCACCAGCGAATGTTATCCGTGGGGAATACTCGTCATTACTCCCGCATGAATGGACCCCACTGGTCAGGACTCTTCAAGGTAGAATTCACTCCATACAATCGCTCCTGTAGCGAGTCACTAGCAAGCATCAGATTAATTCTCGTAAGTGTGTCTGTTAGGATTTCATTGGCCTCAGTTTTGATCAAAGATTATTGTCAACTAGAGAATGATTGAAAGCCGATCAAGGAGAATTGGGCAGCGTTTGCATGCACATTTAGCAAAGCGAAAACAAAATTAGCGAAGAGATATTCATTCCCCTTCGATTAGCAGTTCCTCATCGCTTTTTGCATCAAAATTCTACCAGTCATGTAGTTATTTTAGTTGATAAGAGTTTTAAGGTACAGGTTGGGTGGGGTTGGAAATAAGACGTTAAAATTCATCAAAACAATTAACTAGTCAATTTGAATTAAGCAAGAACAATAGTGGCTTTTGTAGAATACTAAAATGCTACCACATGATTGTTTATTTCATCCGCCGGCTTCTCACCAGCTCAGCTGTGCACAGACCGAAGTCATTATTAAGTATATCTACAGAAACAAATTTTAACATACTTACACAGAGTTCATTTTTAAACAAAAAATCAATCAATATATGCATACAATGCTAATAATACTGATAAACACTTTATCGTAAACAGTAATAATCACACCGGCTTAGTATTTTACTTGGAATGGACAGGAGCATAATTCCGCACCACTTCTTCCATTGACTTAAGTCTCCTTTCTTTCGCAGTTTGAATAAGTATCCTTTCTTCCAATCCTCGGGTACTTTGTCTTCTGGCCACACCTTCTCCAGTAGTGGCGTCATCAAGTTAGCTGTTGTCTCTGGGTCTATTTTCAATACTTCTGCTGGGAATCCATCTGGTCCTGCTGCTTTTACAGCTTTTAGCAACTTGATTGCCTTCAGGACTTCTGATTTCGTCTGTGGGTTGATGTTCACTCGTAGTTCTGCTTCCGTGGTTGGTATTGTTGGGTGCGTTGTAGATGGTGGCCAACTTGAGAGTCTTTGGAAGTGTTCAGCCCAGTGTTTCCTTTGCGGCACTTCTTTGGTGAGTGACTTTTCACTGTCATCCTTCACCGGCTTAATTTGTGTCGAACTTTTGCCCGATAGGTACCTAGTTGTTTGGTAGAGTTTTGCGAGGTCTCCTTGACCTACCTGGGAAACATCGATTCAACTACAGGCGGAACTGATGAGGATATCAAAGGAAGAATCAGAAAAGCAAGACAAGATTTCACTACTCTCAAGCCTGTGTGGAGGTCAACAACACTCAGCATCAAAAATAAGATCCGGATTTTCAACTCCAATGTGAAGTCAATGCTGCTATACGGATCAGAGTTTTGGCGCGTCATAAAGAGCATCTCAAACAAACTACAGACCTGCATTACCAGTTGTCTTCGCTCAATACCACTCAAGATCAGATGGCCAGCCAGAAAAGATCAGCAACAGAGATCTCTGGCAATGAGCGAAACAACGCAGCAGGAACCGATTGTGAAACAAATAGGCAGGAAGAAACGGAGATGGATTGGCTATACTCTTTTTCATCTGACTACATAACGCTGATAGACTCAATTGTGTATGATTATTATTGTTTGCGATAAAATGTTTATTAGTATTATTAGTATTGTATGCATATATTGATTGATTTTTTGTTTAAAAATGAACTCTGTGCAAGTATGGTAAAATTGTTTCCGTAGATATACTTAATAATGACTTTGAGCTGTGCACAGTTGATCCGATGAAAAGCCAACGAACGAAATAAACAATCATGTGGTAGCATTTTATTATTCTGCAAAAACCAACGTTGTTCTTGCTTTATTTAAATTCATTTAGGGGAATAAACTGAACTGGTAGATGTTAGCAATAAGATATCTAAGTTTTGAAGAGGGGTTGAATTGTGAAAATGACTTATTATGGATTTCAAGATGAGTTAATTCATAGAGGTTAGCCCACACGTTATTAAACAGTCATGAAATCTATAAAATAGCTCTGATGACTAAGAAGAATAGGATGACTCAGTAGAATGACTTAAAATACAAACAAGTCATTTGAATTAACTAGAATTCTAAAAAATTAACAAAGTCAAAACATAAGTGAAAAGGGAGGGGAAAAAATCTTTTTTTAAAACTTAATACATGTTATATAGTTGGCCATGGCAAAGAAAAAACGGTCTGCAAAAATTTCTTTTGGACACACTCAGGTTTGGCTTGTTCAGATGAATATTCCAATTGAATTTGTTGTATGTTTAAGTCGCTCTCGTGAGGCAGGAGATAAAGGGCTGGGTATAATACAAAAATTACTCTGAAGGCTTTGTTACAGTCAACCCGATGTCCAATATTCATGAGATGAGTTAATGTATTGAACTGTGTATAGCAGCTTTATTCAAACATTTGCTAAACAAGCTGCGGAGTGATGTTGAGAAATAAGACAATGAACTTGAATAAAGAATGGATACGGAACAAAGAGAACTCTTTTCGATAAATTCATCATCAGGCTCTACAATTACATATACATTATAATGAATGAATTAGTCTTGTGAACGACATTAGTGTTTAAATAACATCGAATCAATAATATTGATAAATTACAGCTGAACAGCATCAACATAAAATAAGCTGAATGTCAGAAAAATTAGGAAAGATAATAGTACAAATTCATGAGTTTATACTTTCTATGAGGGCCAGGGCAGTAGTAGGGGATGGACTTGTTTCTTTTGAACACAGAGCACTGGTTGTTTGAGGCGAATTCCAATAACCTCTAGTGTTTGAAGCATGCGGTGCTTCGATGATTTTGGTAGTTTGTTAGGCACCGAGTATATTATAGAGAAGGACTCTTCTACTCTGGCTTTATGACCACTTTGCATCAGATGGTCTAATATCGAGCTGTTAATAGTTTTAACTACACTTTTACTTAACCATAGTGGTATATATTCTCTAGCACGAAAAATCAAGTTCCTAGAGCAGCGGCGCTCCACAGGCGCAGTTGAATTGATAGATACAATTTGAAGTGGTTAGTCTAGGTACTTCATCTTTCAGTCGAGGTAGCACCATCGGTCGTGTAGAGAATAATACGTGTAGTTCGCCAGCATTAAAAGTTCTTTGAATTGAATTTCTTAATTTCCTCGTAATTATCTCGCTTGGTATACCGCCCGTGAATTGTAGTCGTATATAGAAAGGCTTCTTGTTTACAGACAGTGAGTAGTCCTTTTCCGCTTTCTTTGTCATGTGTTTCTTGATAAACTTGTCGGGATAGTCATTTTCGATTAAAGTATCATATACAATGCTTAATTCATCTTCAATTACTTTCTCTGGGCATATAGCTCTAACTCTGTGACTAGGGGTCTTTACTAAATTTCTTTTGTATTTGATAGGAACGAAGCTTTGAAAATGTATATATTGTCCTGTCCAAGTGCTTTTTCTACGCAAATTTCTTTTTATGGTATCGTCTGGCTTTGTTGTAAGTAGGACATCCAGGGAGGCAATTCTGTCTTGGGATTCCTCTTCGCATGTGAATTTCATAGCCGAATATACTTCATTGAATTCAGTAGTTATTGTACTCCTATCGGAACCATTATCACAAGGAATAAAGGTGTCATCCATATATCGGCAATAAAATGAGAACTTACTGATAAGGTTGTTCAGAGGTCCATTTTGAAAACCTTACGCCCAAGGGAATCAGCTTCCACCCACCACCCACCTCCGGGAGAACAGTTCGGCTGGTAAAAACATATATGGAAAAGGTGAAACAACTTGGCAGTTTGGAAGTTGACTCGTGGATGGTGACTATCCGTGGATTACAGCCAGGATGCGCATTTTGTCCTACTTGGGACTCGTCATCTGGATGTACCTGCATCCCCCAGTGAATGATGATGTTCCAATGGATGCTCTCATGGCCCAAGTAGTCTAGTACAAAACACTTTGGCTTCTGAAACTGTGGGCATATCATCACTCACTGCGGAATGCAGGTACAACCAGATGAAGAGTCCCGATGTGGGACTAAATGCGCTTCCTGGATTTCGTCCACTGCTAGTCACCATCCACCAATCAACTTCTAATTGCATGCCTAGACATTGTCAAAGAATCTGCGCAAGAAGCCGACATGTAGACCTGAGACCGAGCACTTCGGTCCAATCAATTATTATTTATTATTATTGTTGTTCCCATAGGTTCCTGGTGGAGCATAGGGCTTCAAATGCACGCCTCCACTTCTTGCTTCTGTCTTCTGCTGTACTTTTCACCTGCATCCATGTTAGTCCATACTGTCTCAACTCCTCTTCACACGATCTCCTCCATGTCACCCTTAGACGTCACACTCGCCGCTTCTCACTCGGGTTCCACTCGAGCACTGGCCTGACTCGCGATGTCACCCAATGGCTTCCTCGGAGAGTGTCCAATCCATCTCCACTTTCTCCTGAATATTTGTTGGGCGATTAGTTCTTGTTTTGTTTCTTCCCATAGTTTCTTGTTGGTGATTCTTTCCGACGGCCATCTGATCTTGGGTATAGAGCGAAGACAGTTGTTGATATAGGTCTACAACAGGCTGTTGGAAATATTCTCGTTGGTGACCCGCCAAGTTTCTGATCCGTACGTATAGAAGAACTCACTGACTTGACGTTTGTATTGAAAATCCGAATTTTGTTGTTGAGTGTTGCTGAGGAGTGACGAAGATTTCCAGATTGGTTTCAGGTTGATGAATGTGTTTCTCACCTTCCCGATTCTCGATTTGACATCCTCGTCCATCCGTTCCTCCTGTAGTTGAGACAATGCTCCATTCAATCGACGGGAAAATCTAAAATTGAATTAAACTTGGCAGTTTGTCTTTATTCCCTTCCATAAACTGAGTTTATTGATTGGTTAATGAATGTACAGCATAACTTAGCTGCGTTTAAGGTCGTTCTCAACGTAGTATCCATCACCACGGACACACACACACATACAAACTCAAGATGCTAATTCTAGTGTCAGTAAAAATGGATTTAAATAGAATGAGCATGAAATTAGAACACCAGTTTGTTTGTTTATTTATGAGGGTGAATGTATTGTCAATAAAGTGTATCTTCTTCATTTGTTTGTTTATCCGTGTGTGTAAGTGTGTGCAATAGAAGCACCTTTCACCTACTCAGAAATAACAAAAGCATACATTTTTCCATACTCAATTATTTTCTACTCATTATATTAATCACATTAATGTGTTTAAATTATTGATTTCTAACTCACCAATAGTGAGCTAAACACAGTATAATGTCTAGTAATGATAATAGTAATAATAATAGTAGTATAATATAGTTTGTAATTAGAAATAATTTAAATGTCTTTATAAATAACATTTGCATATATTCTCACCTAATTTCTTAACTTCAAATTACACAGATATCTGTTTCGTATCGATTTTATTCAGAACAACCGCTGAATTCAAGTGTTGCGTTGTTCAATGTACAATAATTCAAGTGGAATTAGCGCCATAATCAAACAAAACACCCAAACAACTCATAATCATTACTATTATTACAACTGAACTTGTAATATTTATATATTGATGTATTTAAGAGGATAATAGCCATCAGTCAAATGTACAAAGTGATCAATATTTTATTGATTTTATCATCTTTCTATGCACACAACATACGAGCTGATTTAACGCCTTCAAGTGCGAGTACATCGTATGTGAATCCATTGACGGATTCAACTGAACAAGGAAGTCACACGTCTTCATCTTCATCAGTGTTCCCTGTGAATTATAATCCAATTGGTCAATGTAATCCGCCATGTTTAAATAATGGGACATGTCGTCTGGATGATGGGAATGGTGAAAGTTACTGTGTCTGTACACCGGATTTCAAGGGTGTTAACTGCAAGGAAGGTAAGATTATTGATTTTTCAATATAAAATGCTTAGTTTTTGCATTAAAATGTCTTAATAATACAATGTCGGTGAGTAGTTGAAAGGTAACCTTGAGAGAATAATAACTAAAATTATGGCGACCACAACCGACTGGTCTTGGTTTTGAATGCAGGAAAGCGATCTCTACTTCTTATTGTATAGCTGAACAAAACTTCCTCAATTCAAGAACATTGGATTGGGTCCCAGTGGCTCAATGGTCTATGAGCTCGCCTTGTAACCAGAAGGTCCTGGGTTCAAATCCCAGTGGGTGCGTACTGCTGGAGAGTCCCAAACTAGGATGAAACAGCTGTCCAGTACTCCCAGCTTCTCCAGTGGTTCTCTAACTGATGTCAGATCATGATGAAATCCTCCATGCCATTCAAAAATATTTACAAAACACTCCCAACACAGAAAAAAGACGGTTGTTCTTTGATAGATCTAGGTGTTCTGATCAGAAATATTAACATCAATAACTCACTAATACCTCAACAGTGACGTTAAGCAGCGATAGAGTCCACTTCGAATACAAAACGAGTACTTAGAATCAAGGTGACATCAAAAACTCCATCCCCGAGAACCCCACATCAACAGGTCCCGAAGGCACTCCATTGTCAAAATGACCTTGATTTACGAAATATACACATTTGGTCATAAGGAATAATAAAATGACAGCTGCAAAGAAGAAAGTTTTCTTTTCGACGAAGTCAGCATTAAACTGGGCTGTACATTCATGTGTATTTATCACAGTAAATGGATGGGAAAGTTCCAGAATAATCTCTGGTTAAGGATCAGATTAATAAAATTACAATTCGGAATTAAAATGCAATAATAAACAGGGGGATGTGGCGGATAAAACTCAAACAAATTAGCATCATAATTACTGAGAAGATTGACACTGATTGTGCAAATGGGGGTTAGAAATGTAGAAATAGCAACAATTGACAGGATGTTTGGATAACAAAATCTAGTGGGATCATAACTAATGTGACGAATAATTGTTTGTGCAATTGGGGATCAAATATGTAGAAATAATAAAATGACAAAAAGTGGGCAGGATGTTCGGATATGAAAAAATGGAAGTGTAAATAGGGATTAGGGAAAACTAAAAAATTGCATGAATGAACAGGAAGTTTGGATGAGAAAGGAAATGGGCTAGTTTATGGTGGCCATGGCAAGGTCAAGGGTTGGACGTATTCTTTTTGGATACATAGTGTAGGTTTGAGCTTTTGAATGGTTAGTGTGTCGGCTATGAGCAGATGTCTTAATTCCACTCACTTTGACAGGTTTGATCCAAAAGCTCAAACCCATGCTTTGTATTCAAAAGAAATACGCCCAAACCATGTCTCTACCATGGCCGTCATAAAAAGGTAATTCTTTTAATAGTGACTATCCCATTGCCTTTCTCATCCAAACTTCCTGTTCATTCATGCAATTTTTAAGTTTTTCTTAATCGCTCCAATATTTACACTTCCATTTTTTCATATCCAAACTTCCTGCCCATTTTTTTGTCATTTTATTATTTCTACATATTTAATCCCTAATTGCATAAACAATTATTCCTCACATTAGTTATGATCCCACTAGATTTTCTTATCCAAACATCCTGTCCATTGTTGTTATTTCTACATTTCTAACTCCCATTTGCACAATCAGTGTCAATCTTCTCAGTAATTATGATGCTACTTTGTTTGAGTTTTATCCGTCCCTCCCTCTTGTTTATTATTGCATTTTAATTCCTAATTGTAATTTTGCTAATTTGCCCCTTGACTGGAAATTATTCTGGAACTTTCCCACCCATTTACTGTGATAAATATGCATGAATGTACAACCTAGTTTAATGCTGACTTCGTTGAAAAGAAAACTTTCTTCACTACAACTGTCGTTTTTATTATTCCTTATGATCTTCATTTAACCAAACAAAGTCACAGTCGTCATACAACCACAAAGAGAAGGAATAAAATTAGAGAATAAACAGGAACACAGAAAAATAGCAAGGATCAATGTAAAAGAAAGAGGCAAAATAATTAATAAGCTAGTTGAAACATTCAAATAAGGATCAGTATTGTGATTAGATCGCTCATGAGTGATTTTCTCCAACATTTATTGCGTAAAATGGTCACCGACATATTTCCTAGCTGTAGAAAGTAGAACACACACACACCATCACCACCACAAACACGCAAACATTCAAGTATGCTCACAGTGACAGAGTGAGAGAATGTAGGACGAGAACAAGGTGGGAGGCAATAAAATGGCAACCATGTTCAAGGTCCCGCTTCGTTAATCCAAAGTAAATTCAGCTCTTTATGATTACAGGTGACTGTCTTTGGAACCTCGGCTATGATACACTAAAATAGCCCCATTTATGATTCCGAAATCTCATTGAGGTGTACGTAAGTCGAAAACAGTTACTTCAAAGCAACTTCGGTTAATATTGAAAGAGTTCGTTTCTAGCAATGAAGTTGAGAAATACTTTATATATGTTGAAACCAGGTTCACTTTTAACAGTTTCAAAAAATTTGGGCATTAGGTATATGATATTCATTATAATAAAGGGTGTTTTTTGCATTTCCCCAATGTGAATGAAAAACAAAACGACACTGTTGCTTTTACTGACGTTTCGCTATTTAATGGTGCTGCTAATAGCTTCGTCAAAGTAGTAGTATTAAACCAGAATTTACAAAATCCACTCAGCTTATATATAAAATCTTGATCATCATCGTTCATCAGCATGGGGTCATTTCTGCGTTATCAAATTGGCCAGGTGAGGATTGTTGGATTTGATAAGTGTGTAAAATTGTAAAAGCAACGTGTGTTTACACAGTGAACTTGCTTATCACACTCGTGTTGATTTTGTCATTTCATGAGGGAGGAGGGGTGTTGTAACCAGGTTAAATTCTGTTTTAGTCCACCATTCACATTCAGTTCAGACGATTTGGATTCAGTTTGATATGAAGTGCTTCTGATGATGCTAGACCTTCTTTGTGATTTCTGAAATTTTTCTGGATGATAATTTCAATAATGTCAAAATCAATTTTGTGACCTGATTCTATAGCGTGTAGACCAATGGCTGACGATTTTTCAAGTTTTTCTAGTTCAACCGGATTTCTCGGTGGTCGAACAGATGCTCTACAGTGTTCATTTCTTCTGATTTTGATTCCTGTCTGACGATGTTTGACCGGTGTATATCTCATCACATTCCAAGCATTTTATTTTATAGACACAATGAGATAGAGAATCTTTAGGGATCTGGTCTTTTATATGGACAAGGTTGTTTCGTAGTATGTCATATGTTTTGAAGAAAACTCTAATGTTGAGCTGACTGAGTACTCTTCTGGTATCATCTGACGTCTCTGCTCTATATGGAATGACGGCTGTTGATGTCCATATTTTCGAAATACGTTTTCGACCATACTTAATGTCAGTATTGATTTTGTTGATGAAGTTCCTTGGGTGGTTGTTTTGCTTGAGAGTTTTAGGAATGTTTGGTATTTCTTCTTCTTTTTCATTCTCATCCGTTAACATCAAAAAGTGTGCTAGTCTAAGAAGACCTGAAACAACTGATACCTTTGCGCTGATGGGGTGTGATGATGTGAAGTCTAAATATTTGTAGTTGGAGTGTGTTTTCTTCTGGAATATGGATATACTAAAATGTCCGCTTTTCCTCCTTTTAACTAGGCAGTCTAGAAATGGTAGTTCACCAAAGTCTGATTCTGCTTCCGAAGTAAACTGGATTCTGGGAGATATTTTCTCCAGGAATGAACTGTGTAGATCTCGTTTTAGCACTACAAGAGCATCATCTACATATCTTAACCATATATTGAGAGTGAATATGCTTGAAAAGATGTCACCTTCGAATCTATTCATGTAAAGGTCGGCGACTATCCGGGAAACTCGTGAACCCATAGCCACACCATTTTTCTGTCTATAGAAATTCCCTTTAAATGTAAAATAATTACTTTCTAGACAGAATTTAAAGCTCTTAATTATTTCACTGGTGTCCAGTGGACATCTTTGTGACAGAATTGTATCTGATTCTAGTAGACTGGAAATGATATCAAGATTTTCGGCAATAGCTTATCATTATATCTTCTTTATCAATATCTGGGTGTTCTATTTGGGATTTGTAATCATATGAACCTTTTACAACATTCTGAGTATCCTTTTAGTAAAAACAATATCGTTTTGTGTTTCATTCAATTGGAAATACAAAAACCCTTTATGAAAATAAGAAAAACTTTCAGCGGATTGCATCCCTGAGACTGAATGATCGACTGTAGTTCAAATGGAACATATTCAGCGAAGTATTATTCTCTTCAGTGCGTCGGTAGCACAGTGGTTAGGACTCTCGCTGACCATGCACATGGTCCGGGGTTCGATCTCCTGCCGACGCACACCTGATATCTATGGTCGGCCTGCAAAATTTGGGCAACCGATATCACATGCTAGAAATTCAATACCTGTACCAAAAAATACGGTGTGGAATTAAGCTGTAATCAAAATTAAAAAAATAAAAATCATTCCTTAGCCAAAGAAATTAGGTAATATGATAGCGTGAATCAGGTGGAAACTAAAATACAGTTGAATAAGTCAACTAAATGAAGTACGTAATACAATTGGCAGAAGTGAGTCGAATTCAATTAAGAGCAAACGACAGTAAGGTTAAAAACATATAGATAATAGCTACGCTAAAAGTTTCATTGTAAAATTCATGAAGCTTAAACACCAGTTAAACAGTTCACACTCCCTGCTCTTCAAAGACTTCCTTACCTGAATCTGCAATTCAATGGAGACTCAGAAGCAGAAATACTCAGAAACTTTCTGTCTCACTCATTGAAAGAAACCTCCTATGCGCCTGAACTTCAACTAACTTTCTATGTGAAACCAATGGTTTTCTACCACTGCTGGACTTATCAGTGTCTATCCGTTAGTCCACCTGATCGTCTTCAGCTAAGTGCGCTAGCCGTACTCGCCGTTTGCTATCCAAGCGAATCATCGAAACACTTTACCCTCAAGGTTTTAAAAAGGAGAAAAAAGATCCCTTTGCTGTAGCTCTATCGTGGAACATCTGGTCGAATCTGGACTCTAAGCTAACCCACAAAGAAACCTCGTAGTTATCTATAGAATACGCGAAAATCTTTCTAAAGGAGTCTGCATCAAACTTCTTCAAACCGAAGAAGCAATGTAAATTCACAGGTCAAAATCCTGAACCCTGCATACACACAAGAAGTTACTTCAGTCATTATATCTACAATGGAGTTGATCTGATCTCAGCGTGATTTTTAACTTACTTCTTATTAAATTTCTACTCCTGATTTACACTTTTGTTAACTTGACACTCTTCCAAACTTTAGCTCAGTTCTCTTCAACCCTGTCAATAATATTACGTCATCCAGTCGAATTATTGGATTTTGATTTTAGTTTCTGCCCGATTAACGCCTTCTGCATTACGTAATTTGTGATCTGACATGATGCATCTTTGAAAATATTACTTCTGTTGCCAAGTGAATTAACACTATATTATTATTATTTATTATTGTTTCCTTTAATTCCTAGTGGAACATAGGGCTTCAACCGTGCGTCTCCATTGCCTTCGGTTCTCTACTAGAGTTTTCACCTGGTTCCGAGTCTGCCCACACGCTTTCATCTTCTCTTCACATCACCTACTCCAAGTCACCCTTGCACTGACGACCAACTCACCGCTTCCCTTTCAGGTTCCACTCGAGCGATGGCTTGTCTAGTGATGTCACTTGATGGCTTGTTTCCTCAGAGTATGGTCAATCCATCTCCATTTCTTCCTGCTTATTTGTTTCACAATCGGTTCCTGGTTGGTTCGCTCATTGCCAGAGATCCCTGTTGCTGATCTTTTCTGACCGGTCATCTGATCTTGATTGGTATTGAGGGAAGACAACTGTTAATGAAGGTCTTTAGTTTGTTTGAGATGCTCTTTATGACGCGCTGGCCAAGTCTCTGATCCGTATAGTAGCACTGACTGACTTCACATTAGAGTTGAAAATTCGGATCTTATATTTGATGCTGTTTGCTATTGACCTCCACACATGCTTGAGATTGGTGAAAGCTTGTTTTGCCCTTTCTGACCCTCGCGCTTTCATATCCTCGTCAGTTCCGCCTGTAGTTGAAACGATGTTTTCCAGGTCGGTGGGTAGAAGAGGCTGTTTCTTTCAGGTTCTTTCCATTTATGCTGATTGTTGTCTGTTGTTGTTGTTGCTGTTGGTGGTGTTGCCCAGGAATCTTCTTCACGACTAGATGAGTGAAGGAAGTAACCTCTTTCAAATTTCCCCCATCGATAGTGATTAGTGTTTGTTGTTGCAGTTGGTTGGTCGGTTGGTTACTTTAAAACCTTCTTCTCCACATCTGCTTGAATCCCTGTCTTAGCCGCCTGATTCCTATTCAAGTATGTTACTTTTCACCAGCAAACAATGCATAACTGGTTACTATGTTGCTAACAAGTGACCACCTACAGGATGAACCTGTTTGCATTAGTGCCAGTCGCCTTAAAATCATGGATTGGCAGAAGTCAGAGTTCATATACTGGTCACTGAATTTTTTTCAGTCGCTGAATGGTCTGCCAGCTTCACTTGTTACTGGAACGTCTCAGGTTCGAATCCCCGTGGTCCCTGCCTGGTGATGATGGGTCTCAGGTTCGGGTAAAATAGCTGGTTCTTAAGTGCTCCTTGACAGGCTTTCAATGCTTCTCTAATTGATATCAATCCATGCGTAGTCATATTTCCAACACACTAACTTCTGAAAATTTGTAACAATATACACAAAGATGAATAAAACTCAGTACATCCGATTTCCTTTCATCAATTTGACCAAAACAAGAACAAATCTATCGAGTTGGGTGGCAGGGAGATGAAGGCAAGCAGAATAAATCAGTTCACTTCATATCAAAGATCAGCTTCTCACCAACTGCTACAAATTACCTCAAATCACGAAGCTTATCACCAAAATACAATACGAATATTGGATACAACATACTTCATCCAACAGTCTTGATTATGAAGTACAAAGGCGGCAGTTCACAATTTTCCGCACACACGCACAAATAGATCAAGGAAGGAACCCAAATACAAGATACCAAGTACACAATAAAACAGTTGAGCAGGTCAAGTCTATTCATAAATAATAATAGTGATGATAAGTGGTCTCAGAGAGAAAAATAGAGTAGGAAGATGTTAACAAATGCAGTGGTGTTTAGATGGCGTGAATACAAACCAAGCAGTTGTACATCAACAAACAAATAAATCAAAAGTGAGTTGGGATATTTCCCAACCATGAGTACAACTCACGGAAGAATAAAATAATAGAAAACAACATTAAAATAAAATGATTTCAACTCAACCGAATCCAAATCTAGAATTATCATGATATTGCTACATTGATCATGTACAAAAGGAGGTCAGTGTCAAATATTTAACCATCCTTCAACTTCGAGTTTTACCATGAGTCAATATTGCTTGAAGAACCATTGGAAACCACCTGGGAGTAATTGAGAGACAGTTGTATTGTCCCACTAGTTTCAGACTCATCAGAAGTACTTGCCTCCTACAGGGATTCGAACCCGGTAACTACTGGTCACGTGGACTGGATTATGCGTCAGACAGTGAGAAACGAGAAGACAGGGATATCCTGGACCGAAGTGAAGAATCTAGAAGACCTGGATTTCGCGCGTGGATGATTTATGTTTGATGTCACTCAAAATCGAAAACTTACAAGCGAAAACCGACAAACTGGTCGAAGAAGCAGCCAGAGAAGACAGGACTCCAGGTGAACATAGACAAGACGGAGATTATGAAAATAACCAAAAAACCAACAACAACAGCAGCAGCAACATCCACCGCCAATCACCATCAACGGGAGGGATTTGAAAGAGGTTACTTCATTCACTTATCTAGGGAGCATTGTCTCAACAACAAAAGGAACGGACGAGAATGTCAAATCGAGAATTGGAAAGGCGAGAAACACATTCATCAACCTGAAACCAATCTGGAAATCTTCGTCACTCAGCATCAACAGCCAAAATTCGGATTTTCAATACAAACGTCAAGTCAGTCAGTTCTTCTATACGTACGGATCAGAAACTTGGTGGGTGACAAAGAATATTTCCAACAGCCTGTTGCAGACCTATATCAACAACTGTCTTCGCTCTATACTCAAGATCAGATGGCCGCCGGAAAGAATCAGCAACACGAATTATGGGAAGAAACAAAACAAGAACCCATCGCCCAGCAAATATGCAGGAGAAAGTGGAGATGGATTGGACACTCGCTGAGGAGGCCGCTTGGTTGACATCGCGCGTCAGGCCATCGCTCGAGTGGAACTCGAAAGGGAAGCGGCGAGTGGGACGTCAGTGTAAGGGTGACATGGAGGAGATCGTGCGAAGAGGAGTTGAAACAGTATGGACTAAGATGGATGCAGGAGAAAAGTACGGCAGAAGAGAGAAGCAAGTGGAGAGGTGCAGTTGAAGCCCTACGTTCCACTAGAAACCCAAGGGAACAATAATAATAATATAATACCTACTGGTTACACGTAAACCTCGCAGACCACTCAACCACTCAGACTTCACTTACTGAACAAACCATGAATTGTAACTACTGCCTTGGCGTCTGCTACTCAAAAGAATTATCAGTAATACATACACGCAGATCGACAGGAAGTAGCCGAAAATTGAAAGAAAAATATTTCAATTCAGTAGCTACAGAACTAGAAGTGTTCACTCTTCAAATCTGGATTTAGTTTAACATATGGTATTGAAATAATCTCAAGTTTCAATCTTCATAAAGTCACCTACCAATCAAAACATTTTATTAACCGCTGACCTAATTGACCTTATATATGGCAGAAAATGTCTACATAGGATGTGCTTTTCATCCACAGTAAGGTCCTTACCACATGTCTTGTCTTCTCCTGCTACATTACCAATTCTTGAATGTAGCCCAACCACCACGAACCAGTGTCATCGAAAATCTTACTGTATGATGGTGTGCTGATGGAGACTAGCAGTGGGATCTAGAATGTGAACATCTGTTCCTTATTGCGTCAGATCGGATGCGTATTTTCACTGACAGTCAAACCCTGAACCTCTTCCAGAAGAGGTGGCTCTTATCGCCCCTTTACGTTCGAGACAATGAGTGTAGAGGTCTAAGTTTGACTTTGGGGAATGCCACCACACAGTGGAGATTTCAGGCGCATATATCTGACTTGTGAGGAATAGGATGAAATGGCCGTCCGAACTCTGAATTCAACTCACAGTCCACCTGATAGGAAGAAGCTGAAACTAGTAACAAAGATCTGAAGCCAGTGGTAGCAGAACTCACCTTATGGATGGGATGACCTTGAGCCAATTGGCGAATATCATCACCATTAGCTTAGTTTAGATTTTCTCGTTGGCCGAACATTCATATTTGTTTATTTATGCCTTCAATTCCTGAGATTTTATAAATCATACACATGCCATAGATTCTGTCTAATAAAGGATCGTCATCGTCGTCCTGATTGTTGTCGTCCTCGGAATCGTTTCTGGTCGGCTGTCCGCACCACTACAGTCACAGGCCAGTCTTTGTCTTCCGATATTTACTCAGCTCAGTGAAGTGTAGTGGATTCAGGACTCATTTCAATGGAGTTGGCCATTGCGTTCAGTGTTACCATAATCACTTATAAGTCCACTTGGTCACGTCGGCTGTCACTGAGGCCGTATAAACTTACGATTATTATTATTATTGTCTCCTTTAATTCCTAGAGGAACATAGGGCTTCAGCCACGCGTCTACATTGCGTTCAGTTCTCTACTAGAGTCTTCACCTACCTCCAAGTCTGCCCACACGTTTTCATCTCCTCTTCACATGATGACCTTCTCCTAGTCACCCTTGCAATGACGACCAACTCGCCGCTTCCCTTTCGACGGGTTCCACTCGAGCAACGGCTTGTCTAGTAATGTCACTTGATGGTTTCCTCAGAGTATGGCCAATCCATCTCCATTTCTTACTGCCTATGTGTTTCACAATCGGTTCCTGCTGGGTTGGTTCGCTCATTGCCAGAGATCTCTGTTGCTCATCTTTTCTGGCTGGCCATCTGATGTTGAGTAGTATTGAGCGAAGACAACTGTAAATGAAGGTGTGTAGTTTGTTTGAGATGCTCTTTATGACGCGCCAAGTCTGTCTCTGATCCGTATAGTAGCACTGACTGACTTCACATTGGAGTTGAAAATCCGGATGTTATTTTTGATGCTGAGTGCTGTTGACCTCCACGCAAATTTGAGAGTAGTGCAATCTTGTCTTGCTTTGATATCCTCGTCAGTTCCGCCTGTAGTTGAGACTATGCTTCCCAGGTAGGTAAAGGAGGTTGTTTCTTTCAGGTTCCTTCCATTTATGCTGATTGTTGTCTGTTGTTGTTGTTGTTGCTGTTGGTGGTGGTGGTGGTGTTGCCCAGGAATCTTCATCACGACTAGATAAGGGAAGGAAGTAACCCCTTTCAAATTTCCTCCGTCGATAGGGATTGGTGTTTGTTGTTGCAGCTGGTTGGTTGGTTGGTTAATTTAAAACCTTCTTCTCTACCTTTGCTTGAATTCCTGCCTTCGCCGCCTGATTTCCTATTTAAGTATGTTACCTTTCACAAGCAAAGAATGCATAACTTTTTAATATGTTGCTGACAAGTGACTGCCTGCAGGATGAAACTGTCTGCATTGGTGCCAGTCGCCTTAAAATAATCGATTGGCAGAAGTCAGAGTTCATATACTGACCACTGAATGGTGTTTCAGTGGCTGAATCGTCTACGAGCTTCACTTATTACTGGAACATCCCGGGTTCGAATCCCCGTGGTTCCTGCGTGGTGATGATGAGTCTCAGGTTCGGGCACAATAGCTCGTCCTAAAGTGCCCCTTGACGGATTTTCAATGCTTCTCTAACGGATATCAATCCATGCGTAGTCAGATTTCCAACAAACTAACTTCCGAAAATTTGCAACAATATACACATAGATGAGTAAAGCTCAATACGCCCGATTTCCTTTCATCAATTTGACTAAAACAAGAATAAATCGATCGCGTTGGGTGGCAGGGAGGGAAAGGGGAGCAGAATAAATCAATTCACTTCATATCACAGATTGGCTTCTCACCAACTGCTACTACTAATCGCCTCAAATCACGAAGCTTATCACCAAATACAATGCAAACATTGCATTCACCACACTTTATTCAACAGGCTTGATTGTGAAGTACAAAGGCGACAGTTAACAATTTTCCGAACACACACACATACAAGTAGATTAAGGAAGGAACCGAAATACAGGACAGTAAGTACAAGCTGAAACAGTTGAGCAAGTAAAGTCTATTTATGAATAATAATAATAATAATAACAGTGATGATAAGTAGTCTCAGAGAGAAAAATAGAGTATGAAGATGTTAACATGCACAGTGGTGTGTAAGTGGCGTAAATACAAATCAAGCAATTTTGCATCAACAAACGAATAAATCAAAAGTCAGCTGGGAGATATCCCAACCATGAGTACAACTCGCGAAAGAATAAAATAATAGAAAACAACATTAAAATAAAATGATTTCAACTAAACTGAATCCAAATCTAGTATTATCAGGTTATTGCTACATTGATCATGTACAAAAGGAGGTCAGTGTCAAATCTTTAACCATCCTTCAATTTCCAGTTTTACCATGGGTCGATATCCATTGAAGAACCATTGGAAAAGACAAGCTGTTTTGTCCCACTAGTATTAGACTCGTTGGAAGTACGAACACACCACAGGGATTCGAACCCAGCACCTTCCGGTTACACGTCAACCTCACACACCATTCAACCAATGGGACTCCACTCACTAGTTATACCATGAATTTTAGCTGCTGCCGTGACGTATACTACTCAAAAGAATTATCAGTAATACATACACGCAGATCGACAGGAAGTAGTCAAAATTGAAAAACGTATTTCAGTTTCGTAGCTACAGAATTATAAGTGTTCACTCTTCAAATTTGAATTAAGCTTACGTTGTGGTCATGAAATAATCTCTACGTTTAACCTTCGGAAGATCAACGACCAATCAGAACAGTTTATCATCCGCTGACATATACAACATTAAATGTGGCTGAATATGTATGAATATGGTATTCGTTGACTCAATAAAGTAGTCTGTTACCAAGTCTCGTGTCTTCTGCTAATACATCAATAATTAGTGAATTTAGCATGACCAGCACAAACCAATGTCATCGGTGAGTATTTATACAGATGGATCCTACTTGTCGCGATTTCTCAGTAGAACTGCAGACAACTTCGTCCTACAGCTATTCACTACAAACGAACTCTCGAAAATCCTACATTTCACTATTCTTCGTGCCACAGTTCAGCAGTTAAGAGGACTAAGTAGCAGTTCAGAATTGTAAATATGTGCCTCTCCGAATAGTGAGTGCCAGAAAGCAGGAAATCCAGGTACAGGTAGGTAGGACTTCATGCTAATCACCTCCAACCATCGAAAACTGCTGTTCCACTTCCTGTAATGATTCTAATGTACATAAAATCGACACACTTTGGTCATTTTCACTCAAGAATAAGCAGTCAAAACATGGCATGACCGTGTTGCAGTCACTTTATTAATAGATACCACTTTAGAAAACCCATTTCATAAAACCTAAAATTCAGTGATGTGTATCCGCCCAATTTGTAAATGCTCCTTCATGTCACATGTTTACATGTTTCTTCTGATTATATCACAGTCTGAGATTAATGTGATATTAATGCGATGGCTGCGTCAATCTGTCTTCCAGCGTTATACTGTAGTAGTAATAATATCAATATTTCTTCGAAGATGATAAGATCCATAAACAAACTGACAATCACAGGCACGCCTAGAGAGTAAATTCACAACTAATATAAATGGTCTAGTAGTAGGGTGAACAACAACAAGAATATTGTTGACAACAATGTAAATGACACTCCTATTTACCTCGGTAACTTCCATCTCCACGTAAACATAAATTGTATATGTATGGATTAATGTACTCCAAAACGCAGGCACACACACACATTGACATAAGCAGAGATATATCGATCTGTGCTGTGTTGTCCTGATGATATTGATTAATTCGTGATTGTTAAGCTGGTTTCTCTACTAAAATGTATCTCATTATTATGACTATTATTATTATGTATTGCTTAATGTTCCCTGCAGAGCATATACATTTTGTCCTCCACATGCGTGGTCGTTCTTATTGCCGAGAAACTCTTGTCTCCTCCCCACACGATCTCCTCCATTCCCCATTTGGGTTCCATTCGAGTGATGGCCTGCTTCATGATATCACCCGAATCTCTCTTCAGCATGTGTCCCTTTCAATATCCACTGCCTTTGGGGTATTTCTTGACTAGTCGATTGCTTTTAGTGGTTCGTTCTCAAATTCCCTTTGTTGTAATTTCTTTCTGACGGGCCATGAGATCTTTAATATGCAGCAAGCAAAGGTGGCGGTTGACAAACTTCCATAATAGCCTGTCTGAAATGCTTGACGTAAAGCGAACGTCAGGTTTCTGACCACTTCAGAAGGATTGACAAACTCAACATTGGTGCTGAAAATAAGAATTTCGTTGCTTATACTGAGTCAGTGCAGAAGATTTCCAAACTGATTTCTGATTGATGGAGGTCTATACTGCCTTTCTGATTCTGTCTACGTTCCACGTCATCATCCTGGAGGTGAAGCATTTACACTTAGATAATTGAAGGAAGATATTACGTCAATGATGCTTGGTTTTGTGGTCATCCTCATACACCTTTTCCTCCATATCTACTTGAAATCCTGTCTTCACTGCCTGATTCTTATTCAAGTATGTTGCTTTTCACCTACCTATGAGTCCATGCCGCGTACAAAATAGCTGATTCTTCAGTACTCCCTGGTATGTTTCCAATGCTTCTCTAAGATATATCAACTAACTTCTGAAAATTTGTAAAAATCTGAACGTAGATGAGTGAAGTTCAGTACATCCGATTTCCTTTGATCAGTTGGACTAAAACAAGAACAAAGCGATATAGTTGGGTGGCAGGGAAGGGGGCATAGAATAAATCAGATCACTTTATATCAATGAAAACAAAACACGTAGATCAGCGAAGAGTCTCTTTTCGGCGAATTCATCTTGTTAGCTGTACAATCGCAAATATATATGTGTGATTTAGTATGTATGTGTACATTAAGTTTGTCAAACAAAGTTACAATCGGTTAAGGTTAATTTTAACTAAACAAGTGAAGGTTGGTAATACAGGTCAAGAAAATTAAGTGTTAGGATAGCAACAAAGGTGATGAGTTGTCACGAACAGTTGTTAAAAGAAGTTATGCAATAACAATATGAATATTATGATGAGTGAGTTTTACTCAGGATACACACAGGAACAAATTAGATAATACGAAACTATGTAAGAGATCTAAGTGAATACAAGAATTATAAGCAACTAAGGAACAGGCAAAGAAACAAAATTAAGTTATCAAAATAAAATTAAAATAAAAAACTCAAAAAAAATCAAAACATTGTTACCATGAGAGTAGAAGTGGTTGAGTAATCTTCTTTTGTATGCACAGCTCCGGTTTTTCCATGTGAATGGCTAGAGCTTCAGCGATACAAAGGAGACGAAACCGTATTGCCTTTGACATGTTGTTCTTGACTCGGTAGATTACTTTGAAGGAGGCATTCGTTGAAATGCAATGATCAGTGCTGACCAGGTGTTCAATTATCGCACTCCTTATTGCACCAGTATTGCCTTTTCGCAGCCATGCTGGATAGTGTTCTTGAATCCTCTTGGACAGGATGCGCGTCGAACGACCGATGTACCTGGCTCCACAGCAGCAGGTGAACTGGTATATGCACATAGAAGTGGCCAGATGCGGGATCTTGTCCTTGAGGCTTCTGCAGATTAGTGGGCGACTGGAGAAAACTATTCTTAGCGTTGCTGCAAAGAATGTTCTTCTCAGAGATGATTTGATCCTTCTCTTGAGAATATCGCTTGCTAAATCTCCCTTGAAATCCAAGTTCATGTAGATTTTCTTTTTAGGCGCAGTCAAAGTTTCGTTTTTCCGAATTATTGGTTTCATATTTTTTTCGATAAATCTTAATGGGTAACCATTTTGGATGAAAACTTCTCTTAGAATATCTAATTCTGTTTCCAGAACGTCGGGACTACAGATGCGTCGGATGCGGGTAGCAAGTGATTTAATTAAATTCCGCTTTTGTTGAATGGGCACCCAGCTATAGAAGCTTGTTAGTTGACCATTCCACGTAGGTTTTCTATGGATTGATCTTCTTAGGCTCCCAACAGCTCTTCTTGTCAGTTCCACATCAAGAAACGGAATTTTTGACTCGTTTTCCATTTCAAGAGTGAATTTTATTGCAGGATGGCAATTGTTAAATGTCTTCAGAAGTAGATTGGGGTCGTTGTTGTTGTCACAAATAATGAAAATGTCATCCACGTATCTTTTATACAGTTGCAAATTGTCGATGCTTGACTTTAGTGAACCTCTCTCGAGGCTTGCCACGAAGCAGTCTGATAGTAGTGGACCCAACAGAGATCCCATTGCAATACCATCCTTTTGTCTGAAAATGGTGTCGTTAAATGTGAAGTGGACGTTCAGAGTGCATCTCAATAATAATTCTTTCAAGTATGTTGTCGGTATTCCAATATCGAGGTGGTTGTCATCTATATATCTGCATATGAAGCAGACCGTTTCTGTGAGTGGGACATTGGTGAAAAGTGACTCGATGTCGAAGGATAGCATAATTTTGTTAGATACATTCATGTCTTGTATGCACTCGATGACCTGGAAGGTGTCACGGAGTGAGTGCGTACATAATTGCTTCCTTACAGGTTCCAGAATATCTGCTAGCCATTGTGCAATAGAGTGGTGAAGGGAACCTGACATATCCAGAATTGGACGAAGTGGGAGACCAGCCTTGTGTACCTTTATATCACGCATTGGCTTCTCATCAACTGCTTCTAATTGCCTCAAATCACGAAGCTTATCACCAAAATACAATTCAAATATTTCTTATAACATAATTCATTCAACAGTCTTGATTATGAAGTACAGAGGTGGCAGTTCACAATTTTCGGCACACACACACACATACGAGTAGATTAAGGAAGGAACCGAAATACAGGACAGTAAGTACACACTGAAATGGTTGAGCAATGAAGTCTTTTCATTAATAATAAAAGTGATGATAAGTGGGTCCATAGACAAAAATGGAGTAGGAAGATGTTAACATACAGAGTGGTGAGTAGATGGCGTACACACAAATGAAACAATTTTACATCAACAAACAAATAAATCAAAAGTGAGTTGGGAAATATCCCAACCATGAGTACAACTCATGAAAGAATAAAATAGTAGGAAGAAACATTAACATGAAGCGATTTCAACTCAATCGAATCCAAATCTAGTATTATCAGGATATTGCTACATCGACCGTGTATCAAATGAGGTCAGTGTCAAATGTATGACCATTCTCGTCATTGAGTTTTACTAGGGATCGATGTTAGAGAACCACTGAAAACTCCTAAGGCAGTTCTGAAGGACCAGATGTTTACTACAACCGGTTTAGGACTCATTCGAAGCACGCAGCCATCACAGGGATTCGAACCCAGCAGCTTCCCACCAAATGTCGCCCTCGTGAACCTCTCAACCACTGGAACCCAACTCATTGGCCAATCCATGAATTGCTACTATTACTCTGGCGTGTTCACCTCAAATGTTATCTCAGTAGTATATACACGCAGATCGATAGGAAGTACCCAAAACTGAGAACAACATTTCAAATCAGCAGCTAGAGAAGTAGAAGTTTTTATTCCTCGAATCTGTACTTAGTTGATATTGTGTTCATGTAATAATCTCAGAGTTTAACCTTCAAAACATCCACAACCAATCAGAAAAGTTTATTATCCGATGACTTAACGTATCTTAATTGTGGCTAAAAATGTATAAATATGGTGTGATTTTCCTCAGTTAAATTTTTCGTTACCAAATCTCCTGTCTTCTCCCGTTACATCACCAATTTGTGAATTTAACTCGACCGACACGAACCTATGTCATCGGTGACTTTATGGATGGGTGGATCACAATAGACTTGAGTTCTCAGCAGAACTGCAAGCATCTTTGTTCTGCAGTCACTCACTAAAACCTAACTCTCGAAAATCCTACATTTCCCCATTCTTCGTGCCACAATGAAGCAGTTAACAGGATTAAACAACTCTTCCGGTTGTTGCACATGATATGATTTGGTTGATGAAGATTGAGAGTACGATCCAAGATGAACATTTCGTCCTACTTGGTTCGCACAATCTGGGTACACTTGCAGTCCATACGAGTGGTGTCATATCCACTGAGGCATGGCCCCCGCATCGGCTGCAGAAGAGTGTGCTGTTGGGGAAATAGTGGCTCAGTAAGTAATACTTATTCGTTTGAGACACTTCGTGTGGAGTTCCCCACCTCAGTGGGAACACTGTAACTCCCACTGCAGATTATAGGTAGATCCATTCAGCGTGATCAGAATCGGATGAAATTCGCATCCTCATGGATTTCATTGGTAGTCACAATCTACCACAATGATACTAACAGTCTGTCTGATATGTTCAGGTGATCTCTTTGTGAGTAAGAGCTGACAACATTCCTCGAGGAAATAATTTGACAGAGAAAGCACATCGCACCAATCAAGGCGCTTTGTTTTTGAATTCACGCAGCCGTGTAACGCCTTACGGAGAGCTGTTCTCATGTGAAGTGATGACAATCAGTGGTGTCCGTCAAGGACTTACTAATGGAGTTAACGCTAAGTGACTTCACCGATTTAGGAGTAAGCTTGTCACCAGGTAACACTCTTGCTGATATTGTCCTTCTAGGTGAAGACGCTGAGAAAATACAGAGTCTTCTAATCACCTTGAGCAGAAGTCTATGAATTTCAAATAGAAGATGATGCTGCATGACTGGAATACACCGACTCCTGACCTAAAGATAGGGGATAAAGTAATAGAAGTGAAGTGTTGACCACTTCACTTGTTCGTGAAGTTGAATCAACCACAATGAAATTACTGCTGACGAAATCTCAGCAAGCGTACTAGAAGGGTCGTGGGGCGTTTGGCAACTTGCATCATCTTTGGCGATGACGTGATACCCAAATGGCTCTCGATCAAAGGATGTGTGTACTGATCAGCAGTTTGCACTGTCCTCCAATTATTTTTGTAGGAAACCATCATTGAAGGTGAAATTCAAGTCGTCTTCAACCACAGATGTTTGAGTTCTGCCTCCCTTGTTAGGTGATAATTAGAGTGACGTCATTAATAGTGTTGTGTAAGGAGAGGAAGTAAGTCGATGAGGTTATGAAGCCATATATATTGAGATGGTCAAAACACGTGTCGCACATGATGTGCCAATCCATTGTGGATAAGATTTTATTTTGATAAATCACACAGTGTTGTACAGTAATATTAACTGATGACGTTTCGAGCACAATTTATTACTACTGCTCATAATCATATCAAGTCAGTCACAAAATTTTTGCCTTCATTTATATATATGTATGGAATTGACTAGATATTTGAATAAAAATCAATATGTGATAATGTACATTCAGAAATAATAATATGAGTGTTATTGATCAATTACAATCAGATGGGAAATAAGACGAGTGTTTTTATAGTCAAAATAAGTAACTTGTTAGAATGTTATGATGTGCTTGAATTGAAATAGAATTTTGAGATTATTTATTATCCTCCTCTGATTTGACTGACTGGTGGTAATAATATCTTCCATATCTCTGGTATTTGCATTGAGTCGTTTCTGTCGCATGTGTTGGGTGTAGATTACTCGGTGAACAAGGATTCAGTAATCAATCTGTCTCTCCACCTACATAGATTACTTCTTAGAATCTTATCCCTCTCCTACCCTATTGTGTGGTTGTGTGTTAATGTGTGAAGTGCAGTTGCTGAGCTTTTTTTCTAAATTACTTATCTTTTCAGGGTCAACCATTCTTCCCTTAGCTAAATTCTTATGTTTTGATAATCTGACTACTCCCAACCTACTAGTTTGACCCATGTAATTGACTTCACAGTCATCGCAAGGTATTTTGTAAATTATATTATTTTGTTTAATTGGGTCCACCGGGTCTTTCAACCTACAAAGCTTGTCTCTGAGTGAGCTTGTAGGTTTGAATGCCACCCTAATTCCTGCTTTATTAAGAATCCCACGTAGGGTCTCAGATTTTTCCTCCTTATATGGTATTACAGTGGATGACTTATATTCTCTCTTATTTATGCTCGAGACGTCATCAGTTAATATAACTGTATAACACTGTGTAATTCCATCAAAATAAAATCTTATCCATAATGGAGTTATAATCTACCATAGTGCCCAAGTTTTATACTTATATCAATAATGACGAGCCACTGTCTTACTCGGCAAAGTTTTCTGTTGAAACTCAATCAGTTACTCACCCGGTCATTCGGAATCCAACTTGTCAGCTGTCATCAAAAATTAAGTCAACAAGTAGTACAGAAAATCATAGTTCGCTCCTCCAGATTGATCAGCTGTGCACTGTTGACTGCCTCCAAACAACCTCTAATACAACAACTACTGTGAATTCACTGGAAGGTCATCCAGCCAACTAGCTTGTTTGCGGTCACATTGAAAACTTAACTGACGATAGAATTCAGTCTGCACAAGCAAACAAATAAAGGACTGTACGCATGAAACCGGTTATCCAACACAGTCCAACAAAGGGGGCCAATCGCGAACCTGAATAGCTTGTTGGTAAGGCATTTCTGATTGCATGTGGCACTGGCTGACATGAGGTCAAACTCTAGACAGGAGATGTGAGTTCCTTCAAGATTGTATATATACGTCTTTCTGAATAATGAGTAGTATAAAGCAGGAAATAAAGGTCCAGATAGGAGGGAATTCATGCCGATCTCCTCCAACCATCGAATACTGCTGTACCGCTTACTCTAATGATTCTAATGTACATAAAATCGACAGACTCTGGTCATTTTCACTCAAGACTAAACAGTCAAAACATGAGCTAACCGTGTTGTAGCCACTTTGTTAATAGTAAGCATTTTAGAAAACCCATTTCAAAAAACCTAAAATTCAGTGATGTGTATCCGCCCAATTTGTAAACGCTCCTTCATGTTTACATGTTACATGTTTCTTCTGATTATATCACAGTCTGAGATTAATGTGACATTGATGGCTATGTCTATCTGTCTTCCAGGGTTATACAGTAGTAGTAATAATATCAATATTTCTTCGAAGATGATAAGATCCATAAACAAACTGACAATCACAGGCACGCCTAGAGAGTAAATTCACAATCAATATAAATGGTCTAGTAGTAGGGTGAACAACAACAAGAATATTGTTGACAACAATGTAAATGACACTCCTTTTTACCTTGGTAACTTCCATTTTCATGTAAACATAAATTGTATATGTATGGATTAATGTACTCCAAAACGCAAACGCACACACTCACACTCAAATACACAGAGATATATCGATCTGTGCTGTGTTGATAATACTGATTAATTCATGATTATAACGCTGGTTTCTCTACTAAAATATATCTCATTATTATTATGTATTAGTTAATGTTTCCTTGAGTTCCGAGTGTGGAACAAGGACTACAGCAGAGCATATCCATTTTGTCTTCCACATGTGTGTTCGTTATTATTGCCGAGAAGCTTTCGTCTCGTTCCCACATGATCTCCTCCATTCCTCTTTCGGGTGCCATTCGAGAGATGGCCTGCATCATGTTATCACTCAACTCAGCTTGTGTTCCTTTCAATATCCACTGCCTTTGGTATATTTCTTGACTGGTCGATTGCTTTTTGGTTCGTTCTCAAACTCCCTTTGTTGCTATTTCTTCCTGACGGGCCATAAGATCTCAAATATGCAGCAAGCGAAGGTGGCGGTTGATAAACATCTATAATAGCCTGTTTGAAATGCTTGACGTAAAGCGAACGTCAGGTTTCTGACCAGTTCAGAAGGACTGACAATCTCAAAATTGGTGCTGAAAATAAGAATTTTGTTCCTTATACTGAGTTAGGGCAGAAGATTTCCAAACTGATTTCTGATTGATGGAGGTCTATATTGCCTTTCCGATTCTGGCTATGTTTCACATCATCACCCGTGCTAGCTCCTGCAGTTGAAACGATGACACCTAGATAAGTGGAGGAAGGTGTTCCTTTGATAGTGATTGGTGCTTTTTAATGAGTCTCGGTTGTGTGGTCATCTTCATACACCTTTTTCTCCATATTTACTTGAATTCTTGTCTTCGCCGCCTGATTCCTACGCCAGTATGTTGCTTTCCACCTACAATGGATTCATCACTGATTAGACTGTCGTCAGACTGTGACTGGCTACAGGACGAAGCGACCTGGAGTTCTAGTGACCAGTGTAGTTCACTATGTCAGGCTTGAAGACGATTACTCGCCAATGTCATTGGTGACTGGTGCCAGTCACGCTAAAATCATGGATTGGCAGAAGTCAGAATTCATATACTGGCCATTGAGTAGACTGTCAGTGGCTGAATGGTCTACGAGATTAACTTGTAACCCGCGAGTACCGGGTTTGAATCACTGTGGTGCGTGCGTATTACCGATGAGTCCATGGCTCGGACAAAATAGCTGACTCTCCAGTACTCCCTAGCAGGTTTTCAATGATTCTCTAATTGATATCAACTAACTTCTGAAAATTTGTGAAAATATGAACGTAGATGAGTGAAGCTCAGTACATCAGCTTTCCTTTAATCAATTTGACCAAAACAAGAACAAAGCGATGTAGTTGGGTGAGTGGTGGGGAAGGGGGCATAGAATAAATCAGATCACTTTATATCACGCATCGGCTTCTCATCAATTGCTTCTAATCACCTCAAATCACGAAGCTTATCTTCAAAATACAATACAAATATTGCATTTACCATACTTCATTCAACAGTCTTGATTATGAAGTACAAAGGCGGCAGTTCACAATTTTCCGCACACACGCACAAACACAAATAGATCAAGGAAGGAACCTAAATACGAGACACTAAGTACACACTAAAATGGTTGAGTAAGTAAAGTCTTTTTATGAATAATAATAATAAAAAGTGGATCTATAGACAAAAATGAAGTAGGAAGATGTTAACATACAGAGTGGTGAGTAGATGGCGTACACACAAATGAAACAATTTTACATCAACAAACGAATAAATCAAAAGTGAGTTGGGAAATTTCCCAACCATGAGTACAACTCATGAAAGAATAAAATAATAGGAAGAAACATTAACATGAAATGATTTCAACTCAACCGAATACAAATCTAGTTTTATCAGGTTATTGCTACATCGATCTTGTATAAAATGAGGTTAGTGTGAAATGTATGACCATCCTCCATTTTCGAGTTTTACCACGGATCGATGTTAGTTAGAGAACCGCTGAAAACGCCTAAGGGAGTACTGAAGGGCCAGCTGTTTAGTCCAGCTGGTTTCGGACTCATTGGAAGCACGCACCCACCACAGGGATTCGAACCCAGCACCTTCCGATTACATGTCGACCTCGTGAACCTCTCAACCACTGGAACCCGACTCATTGGCCAATCCATGAATTCTTACTATTACTGTGGCGTGTGCCTCTCAAATGTTTTATCAGTAGTATATACACGCAGATCGATAGGAAGTAGCCGAAACTGAGAACAACATTTCAAGTCAGCAGCTAGAGAAGTAGAAGTGTTTATTCCTCGAATTTGGACTTTGTTTATGTTGTGTTCATGAAATAATCTCAGGGTTCAACCTTCAAAAAATCCACAGCCAATCAGAACAGTTTATTATCCGGTGACTTAGCTAATCTTAATTGTGGCTAAAAATGTATAAATATGCTGTGATTTTCCTCAGTTAAATTTTTCGTTACCAAATCTCCTGTCTTCTCCCGTTACATCACCAATTAGTGAATTCTGCTCGACCGATGCAAACTTATGTCATCGGCGACCATTTGGATGGGTGGATCACAATGATCATGAGTTGTCAGCTGAACTGCCGGCATCTTTGAGCTGTAGCCACTCACTAAAAACCACAGCTTGAAAATCCTACTTTTCCCCATTCTACGTGTCACAATGCAGCAGTTAACAAGATTAAAAACCCCAGCACTTCGGGTTGTTGCACATGATATGATTTGGTTGATGAAGACTGAGAGTACGATCCAAGATGAACATTTCGTCTTACTTGATTCGCACAATCTGGGTACACCTGCAGTCCCTTACGAGTGGTGTTATGTCCACTGAGGCATGAACCCTGCATCGGCTGCAGAAGAGTTGGTTGTTGCCGAAATAGTGGATCAGTAGGTAATACTTATTCGTTTGAGACACTTCGTGTGGAGGTCTCCATCTCAGTGGGAACACTGTAACTCGCACTGCAGATTATAGGTACATCCATTCAACGTGTTCAGAATCGGATGAAATTAGCATCCTCGTGGATTTCACTGCTAGTCGCAATCTACCACAATGATACTAACAGTCTGTCTGAAATGTTCAGGTGATCTCTTTATGAGTATGAGCTGACAAAATATTTCGAGGAAATCACTTGACAGAGAAGGTACATCGCACCAATCAGTGCACTCTATTTTTGAACTCACGAAGCCATGTGACAACTTACGGAGAGCTGTTGTCATGTAAAGTGATGACAACCAGTGGTGTCCGTCAAGGATGCTCACTGCACCTATCTCTCTCTAATTTTATCGTTGATGTACTAATGGAGTTAACCCTAACTGACTTCAGCGATTTAGGAGTAACCTTGTCACCAGGTAACACTCTTGCTGATATTGTCCTTCTAAGGGAAGACGCTGAGAAAATACAGAGTCTTCTTAACAAGTTGAGGAGAAGTCTTTGAATGTCAAATGTAAGATGATGCTGCATGACTGGAATACACCGACTCCTAGCCTAAAGTTAAGGGATAAAGTGGAAGAGTGTGTCGACCACTTCATTTGTTCGTGTAGTTGAATCAGCCGACATGGAACCATTTTCTGACCAAATCTGAGCACGCGTACAAAAAGAGTCGTGGGGCGTTTGGCAGCTTACATCATCTTTGGTGTGGACGTGATGCCCAGATAGCTATCCATGAAGGGATGTGTGTACTGATCAGCAGTCTGCCCTGTCCTCCAATTATTGCTGCAAGAAACAGAAACTGAAAGTGAAAGTCAAGTCGTCTTCAACCACAGAAGTTTGGGTTCTGCCTCCCTTGTCAGGTGATAAATAGAGTGACGTCATTATTAGTGTTGTGTAAGGAGAGGAAGTAAGTCGATGAGGTTATGAAGCCATATCTATTGAGATGGTCAAAACACGTGTTGCATATGATGAGCCACTGTCTTCCTCGGCAAAGTTCTCTGTTCAAACTCAATCAGTTAGTCACTCAGTCATTTGGACTCCGACTTGTCAGCCCTCAGCAAAAATGAAGTCAACGAGTAGTACAGAAAAATCATAGTTCGCTCCCTTCAAAGGGATCAGCAATCTACTGCCGACTGCCTCCAACCAACCTCTAATACAAAAACATTCTGGAGTTCATCGGTAAGGTGAGCTAGCAAACAAGCTTGTTTGTGGTCACATTGCAAACTTAACTCACCATAGAATTCAGTCTGCACCAGCAAACAAATAAAGGACTGTACGCATGAAACCAGTTGTCCAATACATTCCAACAAAGGAGGCCAATCGCGAACCCGAAGAGATTGGTGGTAAGGCATTTCTGACTCCAGGTGGCACTTGGCGACGCGGGGTCAAACTACACACAGGATATGTGAATTCCTTCAAGATTGTAAATATACGCCTCTCTGAATGGTGAGTAGCAGCTAGCATGAAAACTAGATCCAGGTAGGTGTGACTTCATGTCAATCGCATCCAACCGTCGAATACTGCTGCCTCACTTGCCGTAATGACTCTAATGTACACTAAATCAACAGACTCTTGTCATTTTCACTCAGCACCAAACAGTCAAAACATGAGCTAACCGTGTTGCAGCCACTTTGTTAATACTAAGCATTTTAACACACCCATTTCAAAAAACCTAACATTCACTGATGTGTATCCGCCCAATTTGTCAGTGCTCCTTCATGTCACATGTTTACATGTTTCTTCTGATTATATCACAGTCTGAGATTAATGTGACATTGATGGCTACATCTATCTGTCTTCCAGGGTTATACAGTAGTAATAATAATATCAATATTTCTTCGAAGATGATAAGATCCATAAACTCATTGACAATCACGGGCACGCCTAGAGAGTAAATCTACAATCAATATAAATGGTCTAGTAGTAGGGTGAACAACAACAAGAATATTGTTGACAACAATGTAAATGACACTCCTTTTTACCTCGGTAACTTCCATTTTCATGTAAACATGTGGTGTATACTTATGAATTAATGTACTCCAAGATGCACACGCACACACACACACACTGACATAAGCAGAGATATATCTATCTGTGCTCTGCTGTATTGATGATATTGATTAATTCGTGATTGTTAAGCTGGTTTCTCTACTAAAATATATCACATTATTTTAATGTAATAGTTAATGTTCTAATGAGTTCCCATTGGTGGAACACAGGACTACAGCAGGGCATATCCATTTTGTCCTGTTCATTCGTGGTTACCTTCAGCTGGCACTAGTATTGCCGAGAAGCTCTTGTGCCCTCCTCATACTACCTCTTCCATTTCCCATTCTAGTTCGACCCGACTGGTATTCTGGCTGATGGCATGACCCAGCGGTCTTCTCATGGTATATTCATACATATTTCATACATATTTTATCCCTCATTCGGCATTGCTGTTTGTTGCCACTTTCCACATCTCCGGAATAGGCGTTGCGTCACTTTGATCGCACAAGTATGGCGTTGCATCGACAAAAAAATTCAGTGTTTAACCTCACTCTCTCTCCCTCGAACCAACTATATTACTCTCTATTACTTTCACCCTGTCCCAACAATGCAATGGCTGAGCTTTTTTCTAGATTATTCAACTTAGCCGGGTCAATCATTCTAAGTGTTTAGCTAAATTCTCACTTGACGTTTATAGAAAACCCACAAAAGTCTAACAAACACTTAGACTTTAATTCATCCTATTTAGAATCCGTAAAAAAGGGGTTTGTTCAATGTCTATAACGGATGTCTTTATAGTCAGGCTAGGAGCTTAACTAGTAAACTAGAAGATTTGATTTAAGAAACCATAGAAACAAATAAGGTTAATAATGAAAATGACAGAAATTGCGACGAAAATAATATCGAATTCAAGGTGTTGGTAGTACTGCCGTATAAAGAAGGAACATCAGAGGCCTTGCAAATGACTCTCAACGAGGCTGGAACTATGATGGCATTCAAGCCAACCACCTCAGACTCAGAGATCAGCTCTGTCAGCACAAGCCCCCCCTCCCGATAGATCCAACTAAGGAAAATAACATAACTACAAAACTTGGGCACTGTGGTAGAGTGTTACTCCATTATGGATAAGACTTTATTTTGATAAATCACACAGTAGTGTTATACAGTAATATTTACTGATGACCGCATTTCGAGCGCAAACTATTGCCACTCATAATCATATCAAGTTACTCACACAACTTTTTCCTTCATTTATATACATGAGTAGAATTGATGATTAGATATTTGAATAAAAATCAATATGGGATAATGTACATTCAGAAATAATAATATGAGTGTTATTGATCAATCACAATCAGATGGGAAGTAAGATGAGTGTTTTTATAGTCAAAATAATAAGTGACTTGGTAGAATGTTGTGATGTGCTTGAATTGAAATAGAATTTTGAGATTATTTATTATCCTCTTCTGATTTGACTGACTAGTGGTAATAATATCTTCCATATCTCTGGTATTTGCATTGAGTCATTTCTGTTGCATGTGTTGTGTTGGGTGTAGGATTCAGTAATTAGTCTCTTTATCCATCTACAACACTGTGTGATTTATCAAAATAAAATCTTATCTATAATGAAGTTTTACCCACCTGCATTATTTCGGCACCAAGATCACGGTGAAGAATAGGTGCTTTGCAATACCTATAGCTACTGAATTGATTTTTTGTGGTAGGGAAACCAGAATCACCACCACTTATCAAGCAGTAGGTATAATCTAACTACTCACAATAGATAATTATCGAGGATCAATTTGCAGAGATTTAATCGATTTCAGGTTTGAACATGAACTGACCTCAGTCACGAAACCACTGGAAACCAGAAACTACCGGACAACTATTTCGTCCGAGTTTGGGACTCTTTAGCACCTAAGCACTCACGGTTATCGAGTTCGTCGTGTAAACCGAAGTTTTTGGCTTTGATCTCTGATGGAGTCACTGGTACGTACTGACGAAGAGTCCTGAGACTGGAAGAAACATCTGTTTGGAACTCCTTAGTTTTCAGTTGCTCACTGACTGATACTTTGTCATCCTTTCGTGATCAAACATGATGACCATTATCATGTGACAGTCTGTCAATCAGACTGCACTTTTCTTAATAACTATGATTAACAGTCGCACACTATTTTAGGACTTTCCCTAACACACCCACCATCTTAGAGTAGCCACATGGTTTTGGTACTCTGGTTCCTATGAATTCAAGTAAACAGAACTCGAAATAAACTCATTACTTCATACCTTACCACCACTCACTATTAATGATAGAAATTCGGAAGACCTCACTTCCTTTACTTATCTATAGGCAGCATCGTTCCAACTAAAGCTAGTGGGCACTGACGAGGAAGTCAAAATCAGTCAGAATCAGGAATTCAAGACAGGCCCTCATCATTCCGAAATCAGTTTGGAAATCTTCTGCACCCAGCATAACACAGCAAACTTCGGAATTGCAGTCGATTCAGTCAGTTGTTTGTTCTATAAATGGGTGAGAAATATGGCGTTCGTGTCAAGAGAGATATTTCTGACAGCTGCTTTCGCTCACTCCATACTGAAAATCAGATGGTCAATCGACCGGGGAAAAATAGCAACAACAGACTTAGGAAAAGAAACAATCAATTACCTACTGCTTAGTAAATATGGTTAGGAAAATAGAGACGGATTTCACACACACCGAAGAGACCGCGG
Organism: Trichobilharzia szidati; assembly: GCA_944472155.2. Classification (NCBI taxonomy): domain Eukaryota; kingdom Metazoa; phylum Platyhelminthes; class Trematoda; order Strigeidida; family Schistosomatidae; genus Trichobilharzia; species Trichobilharzia szidati. Next base: position 4,482,970 of record OX235277.1, read on the forward strand.
AGTGACATCACGAGTCGGGTCATCGGTCTAGTAGAACCTGAATGGGAAACGACAAGTTCGACTTGGGTCCAAGGGCTACATATAGGAGATCGCGTGTCGAGGAGGAGATAAAAGCTTACTGACAATCGTCGTGCCAAGTAAATAGGACCACAGGAAACAGAATAGAATTAAGATGTCTCACTGGTCCCCTATGTTGTTCCGTTAGGCACCCAAAGGAATAATAGTGACCGTACAGTTGGTTTGTAAGCATTAGTTTTGTTTTTACGAGTTGATCATGGATTTTTATCAGTTTGAGAAGCATTCAAAACCAACCACTGGGAGTACTGGACAGCCGTGTCATCCTAGTTTGGGACTCATCAGCAATACGCATCCACCTTCGGGATTCGAACCAAGAAGCTCCCTGTTACAAGGCAAGCTCGTATACCATTCAGCCACTGAGACCCTATTCAATGACATACGAATTTTAAATACTACCAATCCTTACAAACCAACTATAGAAAATTAATCTGATGCTCACTAGTGACTTGCTACAGGATGGAGTTTCCTGCAGTTCTTGTGAGAAGTCATGACCAGTGAGGTCCATCTAGTCAAGTGTGAAGATGTATGTCCTGCCGATGACATTGGTTGGCGCCAGTCGCGCTAAAAACCACGAGTTGACAGAAATTAGAATTCATGGGTTGACTACTGAGAAGTCGGGTCTCAATTGTATACGAGCTTGCCTTGTAACCGAAAGGTCCTGGGTTCGACCCCACATAGGTATGAGCTTACTGCTGATGGTTCCCAAACTAGGATGAAACAGCAGTCGAGTACTCCTTTGTTGGTTTTCAATGGTTCTCTAACTGATATCAACCGATGAAGAACTCGTAAAAATAATGACCATGTGTTGCCAATAGTATTCTTAAGAATTAGGAGATCCTCAGGTGAACTAATGCCGTACTTTTCCGTCTGATTCTTCACAAGTGGAAGGATATGACTCATCTTCCTAAGCTCTGGACTTCCAGCCAAAGGGTCACTCTTGGATTCAAATAAGTCTCCACCTACTCTAGCCTAAGTAAATAACTAGGGGAGGATCACCGGTCCTCTTCACACTACTGTATGTTTATAAGAAATGAATCTTAGGCAGTCAACATGCCTGTTTGACTTTTGCAAAGCTTTAATTTCAAATCAATTCACTCATTAGTGTTAATTTTAGATGACGTAAGTTTATTTTAAACAACTCATAATCATGAAGTAATAATGTTACAGCAGAAGGCAAGAGTCAGGCAACAGATCATTTATTAAGAAAATCAACGCATATTTATATATTTTCATGTACATTATTATGGATATTTAAGTAAACAAACACAGTCTTCCGATTGGTTCTTTCTCACGTAAAGTTAATCTTTCATCTATTTGTGACTGTTTCTTGAATGTCAGAACATCTATCTGCTGATTGTATCCGCCTACGCAAAGTCTGCTGTGGTCGGTTTTGAATCAATCTTTGTTCAAATTTTCTCATGACAAATCTTGGGAACGTAAATATTGACGTAAATAACTGTCTACCAATTTGGCTAGTAGACAGCTCTCACCACAATAACACCGAGAGAACGTTCCGAACAGAGTTCATTGTTGCACATAATAATATCAGTTTTGTCGCATGGCTTCCAAATTTGTCTTATACATATTGTATCCCTCTTTCTTCATTGTTGTTTGTAACCACTTTCCACATCTCCGGAATAGGCGTTGCTCCATTTTGATTGCACAAGTATGGCGTTGAATCGATAAACAAAAATGCAGTGAATAAACTCTCTCTCTGAAAACAACTATATTACTCTCTATTATTTTCACCTGTCCCAACAATGTAATGGCTGAGCTTTTTTCAGGGTTATTTAACTTAGCAGGGTCAATCATTCTAAGTGTATAGCTAAATTCTTAATTTCCCTTTTATAGAAAACCCACAAAAGCCTAACAAACACTTAGACTTTAATTCATCCTATTCAGAACCCGTAAAAAGAGGTTTAGTTCAATGTCTATATCGGATGTCTGTATGGTCAGGCCAGGAAGTTAACTAGTAAGCTACAAGATTTGATTTGAGAAACCACAGAAACAAATAAGGTTAATAATGAAAATGACAGAAATTGCGACGAAAATAATATCGAATTCAAGGTGTCTGTAGTACTGCCGTATAAAGAAGGAACATTAGAGGCCTTGCATTTGACTCTCAACGAGGCTGGAACTATGATGGCATTCAAACCAACCAACCAACCAACTAACCACCTCACACTCAGAGATCAGCTGAGTCGGCGCGAGCTCCCGCCCGGTAGATCCGAATAAGGAAAATAATATAATTTACTAAATACCATGTTATGACTGTTAGTGAGGTGAATTAAATAGGTAAAACTAGTAGTGGTTCAGGGTCACTTAGATTACTATTACTATTACCTATTATTCCCTTGGGTTCAGAGTGGAACACGGGGCTTCAACAACACGTCTCATGTTTGTTCTTGAATTCTATATTATTTTCGTCGCAATTTCTGTCATTTTCATTATTAACCTTATTTGTTTCTATGGTTTCTCAAATCAAATCTTCTAGCTTACTAGGTAATCTCCTGGCCTGACCATATAGACATCCAATATAGAGATTTAATTAAACCTCTTTTTACGGATTCTAAATAGGATGAATTAAAGTCTAAAAGTTTGTTAGATTTTGTGGGTTTTCTATAAAACGGAAAGTATGAAATTAGCTACACACCTAGAATGATTAACCCTGCTAAGTTAAATAACCCTGAAAAAAGCTCAGCCATTGCATTGGTGAAAGTACAAGAAAGTTACATAGTTAGTTCGAGAGACAGAGAGGTTATTCATTGAATCTTTGTTTATCAATTCAATGCCACACTTGTGCGATCAAAATGACGCAATGCCTATTCCGGAGATGTGGAAAGTGGCAACAAACAACAATGCGGAAAGTGGGATAAAATATATGTAAGACAAATTTGTAAGCCGCGTGCAATACTGAACTCTGTTCGAAAGGTTCTCCCGGTATTATTACTTGATCATTGTGAGTTGTTTAAAGTAAATTTATCTCATATAAAATTAACACTAGTTAGTGAATTGATTTGAAATTAAAACTCCGCCAAAGTTGAACAGACAAGTTGGCTACCTTAAGATTCATTTCTGATAAACAGAAGAAATTCGCTGGTGAATATACCAGGACTGTATGAAGACCGGTGATCCACTCCAAGTTATTTACTTAGGCTAGAGTAAGTAGACGCATTCAAATCCAAGACTGACTTCTTGGATGAAAGTCTAGTGCATAAGAAGACGAGTTATATCTTTCCACTTGTAAAGAATCAGAAATAGAATAAGACGGAAATGCACTGCATAAGTTCACCTGAGGATATCTTAATTCTTAAGAATACTATTGACAACACAGAGTCATTAAATTTACGAGTTGATCATGGATTGATATTGGTTGGAGAACCATTGAATACCCACCAGAGAGTACTGGACAGCTAGCTATTCCATCGTATTTTGGAAATCATCGTCAGTAGGTACCCACCTATCAGCGTTCGAACCCAGGACTTTCCTGTTACAGGACAAGCTCGTATACCATTCAGCCAGTGGGACCCAACCTCTCAACAGTCACCTCATAGATTTTGAACATCTACCGATCCCTACAAACCAACTATAGAAAATTATTCTGATGCTCACTAGTGACTTGCTACAGGACGAAGTTTCCTATAGTTCTAGTGAGAAGTCGTGACCAGTGAGCTCCATCCAGTCAAGTGTGGGGATGGATGTCCCACCGATGACATTGGTTGTTGGTCGCGCTTTATCACAAATTGGTAGAGGTTAGAATTCATGCGTTGGCTATTGAGAGTTCGAATTCTAGTGACTGAATGGTATACGAGCTAGCTCGCCTTGTAACCGAAAAGTCCTGGGTTCGAACCCTCATAGGTGCGTGCTTACTGCTGATGATTCCCAAAAGGCTAGGATGAAACAGCTGTCCAGTACTCCATGTGGCTGGTTTTCAATAGTTCTCCAACTGATATCAATCCATGATCAACTCGTAAAAATAATGACTCTGTGTTATCAATAGTAATCTTAAGAATTAGGATATCCTCAGGTGAACTAATGCCGTACATTTCCGTCTTATTCTATTTCTGATTCTTCACAAGTGGAAAGATATAACTCGTCTTCTTATGCACTAGACTTTCATCCAAGAAGTCAGTCTTGGATTCGAATGAGTCTCCACCTACTCTATCTTAAGTGAATAACTAGGGGAGGATCATCGGTCTTCATACACTCCTGGTATATTCACCACCGAAATTCATCAGAATATAGTCTGTTTACGAGAAATGAATCTTAAGGTAGCCAACTTGTCTGTTCAACTTTGACAAAGCTTTAATTTCCAATCAATTCACTAACTAGTGCTAATTTTATAGGAGATGAGTTAACTTTAAACAACACACACTGATGAAGTAATAACGCCGGGATAACGTTTCGAACGGAGTTCATTATTGTACATAAACATATCACTTTTGTCGCATGGCTTCCAAATGTGTCTTATACATATTGTATCCCTCTTTCCACATTGTTGTTTGTAGCCACTTTCCACATCTCCGGAATAGTCGTTGCGTCATTTTGATTGCATTAGTGTGGCATTGAATCGAAAAACAAAAATTCAGTGCATAACTTCACTCTCTATCTCTCCCGAATCAACTATATTACTCTCTATCACTTTCACCCTGTCCCAAAAATGCAATGGCTGAGCTTTTTTCGAAGTTAATCAACTTAGCGGGGTCAATCACTCTAAGTGTAGAGCTAAACTCTTAACCCCCTTTTTATAGAAAACCCACAAAATCTAATAAACACTCAGACTTAAATTCATCCTATTCAGAACCCGTAAAAAGAGGTTTAGTTCAATGTCTATATCGGATGTCTGTATGGTCAGGCCAGGAAGTTAACTAGTAAGCTACAAGATTTGATTTGAGAAACCACAGAAACAAATAAGGTTAATAATGAAAATGACAGAAATTGCGACGAAAATAATATCGAATTCAAGGTGTCTGTAGTACTGCCGTATAAAGAAGGAACATTAGAGGCCTTGCATTTGACTCTCAATAAGGCCGGAACTATGATGGCAATCAAACCAACCAACTAACCACCTCACACTCAGAGATCAGTTCTATCGGCGCAAGCTCCCTCCCAATAGATCCAATTAAAGAAAATAATATAATTTCTACTGTGTGTCCTGTGTCAATTAAATGTCTGGCGATTGCACTCGATAACACTTTTCTTCCTTTTGTACGGAGACTCTTAGGAATGTGCTCAGAAAATCTAGTAGATGCTCTCCTCTCAGTCCTTCCTATGTACTTGCTTCCGCAAGTGCAAGTGAATTGGTAAATGCAGTTGGAGTTGACGTGAGCAGGGTACTTCAGCTCTTCAGCAGAGCCAAAGAAATATGTTCGGAAGACAAGATTGAAGAAGAACTCGCGGTCATAGAAAAGAACCTTATCGAGAATGGATATCCCTGAAAGTTCATATTAAAGTATAGAAATGAAGAAGCACACAAATCGAAACCTGACACTGTTGAAAAGAAACCAGTTTTCATCTGTCTAGCGTAAAAAGGAGAAGACGTATCCACAAGAACACAAAAAAGAATCACAGGTGCATTAAAAAGAACGTTTCCAGCAACCAGACTGATCCTATTTCACAACACTGTGTGCTCGTTAACCCAATCAAAAGTAGATAAGTACCCTGTTCACGTCAACTCCAACTGCATTTACCAATTCATTTGCACTTGTGGAAGCAAGTACATAGGAAGGATTGAGAGGAGAGCATCTACTAGATTCTCAGAGCACATTCCTAAGAGTCTCCGTACAAAAGGAAGAAAAGTGTTATTGAGTGCAATCGCCAGACATTTAATTGACACAGGACACACAGTAGAAATTAGCCAAGCCTTCAAAATAATATATAATTTGCTAAATACCATGTAATGATTGTTAGTGAGGTCAATTACACAGGTCAAACTAGTAGTAGATCCGGGTCACTTAGATTACTACTATTATTATTAGCTATTATTCCCTTGGGTTCAGGGTGGAGTTCGGGGCTTCAACAACACATCTCCACTTTGTTCTATTTGTTACTGTCTTCCTCATCTGGGTCCACAATCGCCCATAATCTCTTATCTCCTCCCCACTCTTATTATTGCTTTCATCGAGAGAAGACACATCAACTGACTGACTGGCTTCCCGAAAGCTTTCACCAGGCAACGGCACTTTGCCTCTCCATTTCCAGCGAAGAATAAGTTTTTTTTGTTTTTCGGCGTTGAAATTTCGTTAGCAGTTTGATTTTTTTTCTAGGGTAGGGTCCGTATATCAACCCCTAACCCTCCCTTTTGACGTGGCCTTGAGACCGGCTAGAAAACCAGCAAGCCAGCAAAATAGACGAGGTTAGTTAGATTACTGGAACATAAAAATTTAGCTAGACACCTAGAATGGCTGGTGCTGTTGAGTTAAATAACCCAGAAGATAGCTCGGTCATTGCACTGTACTGCATTCACTTGCATGTAATCATCACACAGTAGGGTGTGCGGGACAGGGTGAAATTATTAAAAATTAATGTAGTTGGGGGAATAAAAAGAAAGTTACATTGAAGAAAATTTTCTTTTCGACGAAGTCAGCATTAAACTAGGCTGTACATTCGTGTATTTATATCAAATGGATGGGAAAAATTCCAGAATAATTTCCGGTTAAGGGTCAAATTAATAAAAATTACAATTAGGAATTAGAATGCCATAATAAATAGGGGGATGGGGCGCATAAAACTCAAACAAAGTAGCATAATAACTAAGAAGATTGACATTGTGCAATTGGGGGTTAGAAATGTAGAAATAACAACAATAAACAGGATGTTTGGATAAAAAACTAATGTGACGAATAATTGTTTATGCAATCAGGGATTAAATATGTATAAGTAGTAAAATAACATGAATAAACAGGAAGTTTGGATAAGAAAGGCAATGGGATAGTCATCACTAAAAAATTTACCTGTCTATGGGGACCATGGCAGGGACAAGGGTTGGACGTATTTCTTTTGGATACATAGCATGGGTTTGAGCTTTTGGATGGCTAATAATAATAATAATAATTTGCTTTATTCCAGAAACAGTACTAGTGGTACAGTGTGGAATTTTCAGCACATATCTACAATATTTGCATCTAACTTTACCGACATTTAAAATAAGTACTAAACAAACAAAAAAATAATAAATCTGAAGACACCAACAGCAAAAAAGCAGGATAAACACAAAATAATTGTAAATGCGAAAGAGTACCAAAGTCTACCAAGGTCTAATGCAGTGTTTGTGGTAGTGTGAGTAATCCTGAATAATACAAAATGTTTTTAAGGTGGTGGCTATGGCGTTCACAAACAATGATTGTCAGTTTAATATTGCCGAAAAGTATAGAAAATAAGAAAAAACAACCACAAAACTAATGATTACGTGGTGGTTAATGACAGGACAATTTTGTAATACTCATAGTGCCGACAGAGTAAGAACCAGTGGATACACAAAAGAAGGAATAGAGTAAAGTACAAAAAAGGAAGCCAATGTTAATATTTTAGGTAGCTAAGTATGTTTGAAGAAGGAGTTCACTAAAGAATACAAAATAAGAGAGAAATAAAAGAGCCTAAAATTATGTTGTTAATAACAAAGCAAGTCATAGGTTTCACGCTTAACATTGTCTCTGTCGCTTAGAACACGGGCCAAGTATGGTATCGTTGAGTTCCTGTACTTGGTTGTATGAGCATAGATTCTTTTATACTCATTTCTGGTTTTACTCGATGAGATACAAGGAGAGAGTTGGGAATAGAGGGGGTGTTGGAGGTCTGAGAGTATGGTTTTAGACCACTTTTCACATGTATTCAGATGCCTATCAACTAAAGTAGTGACGAGCTGACTGAGATATACACCAATAGTCCTACTGACTACATTCAACATCCTTCTCAGGATGGTATAGTCCTTTTTGAGTAGACCAGGAAAGACTAACGGGGAGCAGTAAAGTAGAATAGGTAAGATACAAGAGTTGACAAATTGTGAAATTAGAGGTTGGGTGATTCCAGACTGTCTAAGTTTCTTAATGTATCAGGTTAGACAGAACAAGTTCTATTTTGAGTCATTTGATCGATGACAGCAGTCACCACCTGGAATCAGACAATCACCATGAATGTCGTCATACAACCACAAAGAGAAGCATTAAAATTAGAGGTGCAATAGTTACAAAGACAAATAATAAGGATCAAACAAACATATAACTTGTAAACGTCAGAAGAATGATATGCAGGGTAGGGGAATAGCCAATAATAATTGAAGAGTTAGTTAAAATATCCAAATAAAGTGAGTTCCTTCCAGATTGCAGGTACGTCTTGCTGAAGAGTACCGGCTAGCTTGAAACCATGGTCCATAGCTTCCTCCTGTCGATTACCTCCGACTATTTAATACCAATGAACTCATTCTATTAAATAACTACGAGTGAAATAACAGTCCAGTATTTGAATCGCCTTGATCTGGTTGGTTGGTTGCCAAGCAACTACCACTGGTACACAACTACTCAAGTCAGTCTACCAACCAGTAATATTTAATTTTATGCGATTATGCTTTCTCTCTTCATTACCATTCATGATATCAAGCTGATCATATATTGTGGTAATGTGAATATTCTTCATTCCCTTAGGAAGTTATGAGGAAATTTCATCTCCTCGAACTATGTGAATTGCAAATTACATCTACGAAAGGGGGTTAGTTGGGAGTGACGCTAGTCAGCCCACCTTGTAGAAAAGACATACAGCCAGCACTAGTGACAATTCAAATCTTAAAGCCCCATGTTCCGCTTGTAATGCAAAGAAATGACGAAGAAGAATAGGAAGAAGAGGATTGATTTACTGGAATTTAACAGCAGTTACACAATGTAGAACACCAGTGACGGAATGTCAATATGTTGGCAACAGATTCTACCGATTCAATTCCATATCTGATAAGTTTATTTTAAATACCACATACAGTGATGCAGTATTAACAACTGGATGACATGGTTCGAGCGTAAATTAGGTTCTAGGTTAAAGTGGAGATATGTGTGGATGACATATGCATTCACTATGTTCAAGTCGGAACATATCCCTCAGTTCTTCACATATATGAAGTCAATAGTAGACGGAATTCAATGCAAATCTGTGGTGACTATTGCTAGGCAGTAGAATAAAAGGGAAACAAGACGGTGGGTTAGATAGAGACGAAATACTTAGACTTTCATTCATCCCATTCAGAATCAGTAAACATAGTTAGGTTTAGTTAAATGTGTATATGATCGGTTCAGGAGAGAGTCTAACTAGAGCTCAGACATTAAATTCGATTCACTTGCATGTATTCATCACACAGTAGGGTGAGTGGGACAGGATGAAAGTATTAAAAGGTAATATAGTTAAGTGGAGAACGGAAGAGGTTAATCACTGAAGCTTTATTTATCGATTCAACACACGTGCAATCGAAATAGGGCAACACCTTTACCGGAGATTTGGAAAGTGGTTACAAACAACAAAGGGAAGTTGAAGAGAGAGAAAGATAGAAAATATATACAAAAGACAAATTGTGAAGTAGTGTGGCTAAACTGATATGATTATGAGTAGCAATAATTTATGCTCGAAATGTCATCCAGTTGGTAATACAGCATGGTCACTGTGTGATATTTAAAGAAAACTTATCTACTAATATGGAATTACATTCTACCACAACAGTGCCGAATTTCTACACTCACATGAAAAAATTTAAACAATTCCCTCTAAAAACCAGTTACAATCAATTTCTCCACTGATAAACCCTCTTAAATATGACATTAGCTCATACCATAAACAATGAAATCACAATGGAGACGTAGAATAATAGCTCACTGTCATCCTTGTCCACTCTCCCTCTCCCTTTCTCCCAATTCGTCTCTGTCATTGATATTCAAAAAAGGACTTGATGTCGCATTTATTGAAGACAATACAATTCAAATCAAATCATAAACACACACACACACTCAGAGTTGATGAATAGGTGAGTGAGTTGAGCTGGAAAACGATAATTCTTTCAAAATAGCATAGAAATTCAAAGATTGCCTAACTAACCATAAGAAAATAACTCTAGATTCTTTTGTTTTCATTTGGTCCAAATAAGGTCAGAAGGTAGAACTAGACCGAGGTATTTTGCATTAGACTTAGTTTCAATTTTAGTCCCCTCAATGCAACAGTCTTCATGAGTACTTACTAGTGTTTGCAGATCTCGTTTATGCCTAAGGGAGAAGTCAATAGTCTGGCATTTTGAGGGATTCAGCATGAGACCATTTAGTTTGGACCACTCACTGATGTCCGACAGGAAGCTATTTAATTTGAGACAGTCTGACTGAGACTTAATGGAAAAAGGGCGGCCTTTTATTCGGCCAGCCACAGGCAGGATAAATTTGATTTGATTAGTGCCTCGACTATGCCCAGATGTCTTGATTTTACTCCCTTTGATAGGTTTGATTGAATCTTGTATATTACTTTGAAGGATTTTTCGAAAGGCGCTGAATGTCGTGAGTTGACCTGATGTTCTGTCACTGAACTGTATACACGTTTTTGGTCTCCTTTTCACTAGCCAGGCTGGGTAGTGTTCGCAAGCGCATTTTTCAAGTCGGAGCATGGTACGGCCGATATACTCAGCTCCACAAGAGCAAGTAAACTGGTATATGCACGTTGAGGTGGCCCAATGCGACAGCTTGTCTTTCACGTCCTAACTGAACAGTTTCTTGCAGGAAGACGTCAAACGTAGGCTCGCAGTGAAGTATGTTTTCCTCAGCGATTTGGAGAGGCGTTTACGAAGGATTTCTGCTTCAATATCATCTTTGAATTCTAGATTAAGCAGAAGTATTTTCTTTGGAACGGATTGGACTTGTTCGGAAGTCTTCTTAGATTTGAGATTCTTGTCTATAAATCTGGGTGGGAAACCGTTTTCCATTAGGGGCTTATTCCCTATGATCTAATGTAGTTTTGTGGAGACAGAGAGAGGTTGACTACTGAACCTTCATCTATCGATTCAGCACGGTGCACATGTGCAATCGAAATGATGCAACGCCTATACCGCGGAGATATGGGAAGTGGCAAAAAACAACAGTAGGAAGTTGGAGAGACAGAAAGAGAGAAAATATATATCAGACAAATTATGAAGGGATGTGACTACATTGATATGATTATCAGTAGCAATAGCTTATGCTCGAAACTGTGTCATCCAATTGTTAATACTGCATCATCTTTGTGTGATGTTTAAAATAAACTTAACTGCTAATATGGTAAACTAAATTTGAAGTTAGCGTCATCAAGTTCTGAATCCGAATCGTGTGACGATGATGGTGCGGTGAAGACGCCTGTAGTTGTAAATGGTAAGCCATTGTTGAATAGCGTGTTGCTGACGACACCGCAGTTTGTGCAGAATAAAAGGGTTACAGTTTCAGAGTCCATTTCTGACTTCACAAGTTTGCAAGGTGTTACTAGTCAGAGTAAAGGCATAAAATCTTTAAGGATTCGTGAGGAAGAATCCAAGTCGTCTATCGCTGTTATCAAAATGATGAAGTCGACCACATAAAAGGCGGTAAAGTGAATATTTGTGATAATGACCATGATAGTGCACATTTGTCTTTGGCTGATCATGATGAGACGAGCGGAATGCCTACTACTACTGAGTCGAACAAAGGTTCTGTAGAACTTGAACGTGAAGTAGAATTAAAGGCAGATGCAGTGGTAGAAAGTATGGATACTCATGGGACCGTCAGTGTAAATGATCCGCATGTAGTCCACCTATCGACAGATGTTATATCTGAACTGGAGCTAATCATAAAAGATAGCAGTGGTGGTAATCCTGCGGTTAGACAACCTTCTAAAGGTCGAAAAACAGCTTCTGATACACCGCTAAGTTATAATAGATGTTATAATAGCAGGCCCAAAAATTCAAACAGGCCACCAAGGTCAAGTTCATCAACTTGCATCAGTCAGTCGTCGTTGGTGTTGTCATCCACGGTGAAAAGAACGTCCATGAACTCATGTGTCTTATGCTGTGATTATGTTAGTAACGGTCCGTTTGAATGGGCGAAAGTCATTGGTCAGTTTAGTGAGGATAGGCCAACTGTGTATGAGAGGGTAATTGTGCTCATATTCTACAATGACATTCGTATTAATTTTATTGAGAATAGTAATATGGATTTTTAAAAATAATATTTTCTATGGATAGTTTTTTTTGGTTAAATTTTTTTGTAGAATCTGAAGATGCTCTATTGACTTGTGAAGAATCAACTTGTAAATATGGTGGAATGTGTACAGGGACAAAAAAATTACCCAGATGTTTATGCAAAGAACATATTCGTGGAAAAAGATGTGAAAGACGTAAGTATTTTAAGTGTGTGATAGTGTTATGCATTCACTTCCAGACACATGCTATGGAGAGTATTTCAGTGAAATCATATGTAAGGAACTGATAACGGAGCTTAAATGGAAAACGATAAATTGAATGTGGGCTCAAGTTTGATGTGGAGGAGATCGTATGAAGAGGAGATGAGAGATTAGGAGCAGTCGTGGAGCTGACTAAAGACGACTGAAGAGAAGAGGGTTATGTGGAGATGCTGTCATCAGGTTCTACAGTTACTTGACCATAATAATTACACATATATGCTTATTAACAACATTAGTATCAGTTAGAGAAGCATTGAAAACCAACAAAGGAGTACTGGACAGCTGTTTCGTCAGCCTTGTTCGGGAATCATCAGCTGTACGCCTCGAACCCCAGTGGGTGCATACTGCCGATGATTCCCGAACAAGGCTGACGAAACAGCTGTCCGGTACTCCAGTGCTGGTTTTCAATGCTTCTCTAACTGATATCAATCCGTCATCAACTCGTCAAAACAAATCTAATCATTACAAAGCAACTATTGAAAAATATTAATGCTGTTATAAATTACATTGCGGGAGTAAGACAAGGCTGGCTGCCTACTACCTCCAATGATTTTCCTGATTGCGGTAGACTGGATACTGCGATAGACAGACGGCAGGCAACAAGGAGACAAGCATAAAATGGACCCATACAAAAACTGGAAGGATCTGGACTTCACCGTTGTGATACATGTCTGATTTTCCACAAACTGGAAGATATGCAAGGGAAGTTGGCAGAAGAAGCATCCAGAGAAGATAGGACTTCAGGCGAACATAGAGAAAACAGAGGTGGGTGATGAATATCCCTGGACAACAGCAACAACAATCACAACAACAGATAACAATCAGCATAAATTTGAGAAATTTGAAAGAAGTGACCTCCTTTACCTACCCACCTATCTATCTACCTAACTGGGAAGCATCGTTTCAATTGCAGGCGGACGGAACTCACGAGGATATCAAAGAACGGGATCGAGAAAGCAAGGCAAGCTTTCATTACTCCCAAGTCTGTGTGGAGGTCAACAGCACTCAGCATGAAACATAAGATCCAGAATTTCAACTGCGGTATGAAGACAGTGCTATTCGCTATACGGACCAGAGACTTGGCGCGTCATGAAGAGCACTTCGAATAAACTACAAACCTTCATCAATCAATACTCAAGATCAGATGACTGGCCAGAAAAGATAAGCACCAGGGATCTCTGGCAATGAAGGAACCAACCCAGCAGGAACCGACTGTGCAACAAATGTGCAGGAAGAAATGGAGGTTGATTGGTCATACTCTGAGAAAACAAACCGTCAAGTGACATCACACACCAGGCCATTGCATGAGTGGAACTCGAATGGGAAACAGCGAGCCGCTCGTCAGTGCGAGGGTGACATTTATGGGGAGGTAATGTGAAGATGAGATGAAAGCATGTAGGTAGATGTAGAGCCAGGTAATAACTTTGTCAGAAAACTGAACGCAATGGAAACGTGGGGTTGAAGCCTTATGTTCCTCTAGGAACTATAGGAAACAATAATAATAATAAATTAAATGGAATCAATCATCAGTATCGATGGGTGATTACATTTCAGGAACAACAGAAAATTTTGATTTTATCGCCTGTATAAGGATAATACATTCATCCAATCTGTGCGCCAAGTTGATCCACGGCCACAGACGCACTCCTTTACCTTGCTGAGCCAGTAGTAAGACTGATAAAGAGGGAAAGTTGGGTATGAAGCCAGCCAACCCCATCCCATAAAAACAAATACCAACGCTACCGAAACTTCAAAGCTCCAGCTTGAAGGAGCCCTATGTTCCTCTAGGAACCTAAAGGAATAAAAATTAATTCATCCATTGTGGAAATGATCTAGATGAGGACGTAATAATATTTCAATTCAATGAAGTACATTCAGCTATTGTATTCACGTGTGCAGAAGAATCCCGAAGTCAAATTGCCTTGTTAGATGTCCTAATGACTAGAAGATCAAGCAGGAGGATTAGAAGGAATTTGCCCAAAAAAATTACTTGGATAGATCAATATACACATTTTCGCACCTTTCGTGAAGATCCTCAGCTGCGGGGTCAGAGCTATTTGTTCAGAAGATGTAATTAAAGACGAACTTAAGGTTGTCTACGGCACGTTAAATGAAAACAGGTACCCTGAATACGTCACCAGTAAACATGTGGCCAAGAGGGCAGAAAGGAATTCCTCCGTATCTGTTAACAAGAAGTCTCTCTACATAATATACGACTACAACTCAAATTTTGGTGTACTAAGGGAAAGAATAACCAACCAATTGGGAAGAATCGATTCAAAGAACTTGAAATGCCTGTAAGCCACAGTTTATATTTTCCGCAAAGAAGGCTGTGATTCCTCAATCCAGAGGTGAAGTGTTCAGACTAGTCAGTCTCACCAGTGACTATCGATTTAACTGCTTCTCGTGTGGAGTCAGCTATACTGACCGTGGCACTAGGAACTTTCATACTCCAGAATAACTAATAGTTTCATATTATAGCACCTAGTTCAAACACGCCATACAGCTAGTTGATATTGAAGAATCTTTCTCCATTTTCTATCGGAGGCCTTTAGATACCGGACACTTCAATCAACAGAAGTCCAACCACTATCGCTACCCTCCTGGCCTGCTATCGAACCTATAAATTCATAAATTCTGATGCTTCAATGAACTGTAATCACGTCTCGACACTATTGATTGATTCAGTGTTATTTAAAACACCATTCATCTTGTTAATAACAATAATTGGTTGGAGGATTACATCATAAGCTGACATCAGTTAGAGAACCATTGGAATACCAACAGGGAGTACTGCCAGACAGCTGTTTCGTCCTAGTACTCCCTGGCAGGTTTTCCAATGGCTCTCTAACTCATGTTACCTCATGATGAAACCCTCTAACAAATCAAACAAAGTCAGGACAAAATCAATACTTGAAAATCGATTTGATGCTCACTAGTGGGAAGCCGTGACCAGTAGGGTGCAGCAGGTTGAAGATGAGGCAGTAACTCATCGAAGAAGACATTGAGAAGTGGTCGTGCTATGTTGTGCATGAATTGGCAGAAGTTAGAATACATGGGCTGGCCAGTGGATTGAATCCCAGTGGGTGATGAATGAACTACGAACTCGCTAGCCTTTTAACCAGAAGTTCCTGGGTTCGAAGCGTGGTGGGGGTGCACACTGCTTAAGAGTCCCAAACTAGGTTGACGAAGCAGCTGTCCAGTACTCTTTTGTTGTTTTTCAACGGTTCTCAAACTGATGTCAGCTAGTGATGAAATCCTCCAACCAATCAAACAAAATTCCTACAAAAACCAATAATTGAAAACAACAATAATCTTTTAGACGAAGCAATAAGAAGACGGAATTTTTTTGACTCTGAGAAAGACGTGTACATCAAGCTACCCTATGTGGGGCATCAAAGCAGCTTGATAACTAGACAACGAATGAACGCTGCTGTGGTTAAAAAGACTTTTTATGCAGCTAATATCATAATAATAGGGAATGTGAAGCCAATATGTCTATCCATCTAAGCCCTTTGAACATGTGAAAAATGATGTCACATCCCACTGTACTTACTAATTTGAATGTACGTATGAACATACATACATAAGGAGGACTCACTGTCTTTTAATCCTATCCATAAAATGTGTTTTGGGGAGTATCCTTAAATTTTTGGAAGCCCACAACAAACCTTCCTTGGTAAACTTCGTTTTGTTCTGATATCAGGGTAGATGTACTATTACCTCTGCTGCTTGGTTTAGTCATTCATCTTCATTGTTTTTTCACCTTCAGTATGTCCTTTTGACTCGACCTAAGTAGTCTATTTTCTCACCTCTTAACTTTTTATTAATTTCATATATACACATTCCCATGACAAGTCCGTGTCTGATGAATCGGTTTGTTCGAAATGTGCAGCGTAAATACATTACACGATTCAGACAAATAATGTCTTCTTATTGCTTTGTCTAAATTCCTAAGGGGAACTAATTGTTTTAAAAATAATTCTTCACTTATCCTGGCATATGAATGTAGAACCTGGTGATAACGAATTAGTCATCGAAAAGGGATACTCCGGGTTCACTCATTATTCATTCTTTTAAATTTTTCAATCAGCAACCTTCATCAATTAAAACTACATTTCTATCCCACTTTCTTTTAATACTGTGCTTTTGTAGATGATTTAGTCTATGGCGTGGATTTCAAAGTGTATGAAAACGGCGTGGAAGCTATTTGGCATAAAGACTACGAAGATACATCCAGTATGCAATGCACTAAAAATGCTAAAAATATTTGCAAACTTGTGAGTGAGTCTTTTGTCAGTGATCCGTTTTAGGTTTTGATCTGGTTGATTGATTTAATTACGAAGCATCAATTTATATATGTTCAAACCAAGTTCACTTTTAACAGTTTGAAAAAATTTGCGCATTGGGTATATGATATTCATTATAACAAAGGTTTCTTTCGTATTTCCCAACGAATGAAAAACAAAACGGTATTGTCGTTTTTACTGACGTTTCGCTATTTAACGCTGCTGCTAATAGCTTTATCAAAGTATTATTAAACCAGAATTTACAAAATCCACTCAGTATATATATAACAAAGAGTTAAGAGGTGAGAAAAAAGACGAGTTAGGTCAAGTTAAAAGGAGGACATATTGAAAGTCAAAATAACAATGAAGATCACTAAACCAAATAACAAAGGTAATAGTACATCTGCCCTGGTTGGTATCAAAACAAAGTTTACTAACTTGATCATCGTTCGTCTGTCTGGGGGCATTTTTCGTTGTCAAGTTGGCCAATTGGTAAAGATGACATAACCATGCTGTGTAGATTGTTGGATGTGATCAGTGTGTAAAATTATAAAAGCAGCGTGTGTTTACATAGTGAACTTGCTTATCACATTCGTGTTGATTTTGTCACTTCATGGGGGCGGAAAGTGTTGCAGCCATGTTGACAATATTGAAATCATCATCCAGAAAAGCTTCAGAAATCACAAAGAACGTCTAATATCATCAGAAGCACTTCATATCAAGTGGAATGCAAATTGTCTGAATAGGAAAAACGGAATAAAACAGAATCTGACCTGGTTACACACCTCCCTCCCCATGAAGTGACAAAATCAATACGAATGTGATATGCAAGTTCACTATGTAAACACACACTGCCTTTATAATTTTAAACACTGATCAAATCCAACAATCTACACTTGATTTTGATTTTGTTATCTTTACCAATTGGCCGACTTGACAACGAAAAATGATCCCAGACAGACGAACGATGATCAAGTTAGTAAACTTTATTTTGATACCATAACAGATGTACTATCACCTTTGTTATTTGGTTTAGTGATCTTCATGGTTACTTTGACTTTCAGTATGTCCCTTTAACTTGACCTAAGTAGTCTATTTTCTCACCTCTTAACCCTTTGTTATATATATGTTGAGATTTTGTGAATTCCGGTTTAATATAGCTAATTTGATAAAGCTATTAGCAGCAGCCTTAAATAGCGAAACGTCAGTATAAACGACAATATCGTTTTGTCTTTCATTCGTTGGGAAATACGAAAAAACCTTCATTATCATGCGAAGCATCAATAATGATGATCACTTTGGTGACAATGTAGAACGGACACCAACTTCAGACGACCTTGAAACAGTCAATCAGATTCTTCCAGGTGAAATGTGGTACCGATGACATATGTATATACATGCAATAAAAATGAATTATACAGGGTATATATTTCTAGTATGCTGCAAAAACTGGCTCCAGTTTCTCACAGAAGTGGATATAGACATATCAATCCAATGTATTCTCTATTTCTGCAGCTGTAGCAGATACTGGTGTTTAAAAAATCACCATTATGTACGACTTACCAACTCTTACAGACTTCCTCGTATCACAGTGGTTACATCTGAATGCATAACCTGGTAATAGCTCAGCAATACTTTTTCAGAATCATTATCCTTCCACACATGCATGTTTTAGTCTTCCCCTGTTAACCTATTTTTCCACAGAAACGTTAAAAACCAAATCTAGGAGACAATTGCAAACCAGGATTATGACTAGCAACCATTTGTAATGCTGAGCTATCTGACTGGTCGAATCAACGTCATTTGACTTTGGTGTCTGCTGTTTGCTCTTGCCATCGATTTATTACGGAATTTTCAGCGTTACATAATCAATCAAAAGGGAGAGAGAGGGTAAAATCAACCAGTTACTAGGACATTGAAAGACTGATAATTGCTTCTTTCCGGACATATAAAACGAGTTTCATGAGTTTGATGGAAATTGTCTAAGAAAACTTGAGAAGAACTCTTTTGTCTGTTGATAATTTTGGCTATATTGACCTCATAACTTGTATCAAGGAGATGCCTAGCAATGGCACTGTTTGTTCCTTTGAGATGTAGACTTTTCGATACATGTTCGTTAAATCCGAGGTATGCTCGTCTTCTTTAAGTACACCCAATAGAACTGCTTCCTCAGATGTATGTAAATTTGTATACACTACTGGAGTTAACATGAAAAGAGTATCTGTCGACTTTCGATTGCACCAGTCAAAGCCTTTTTGATTAAATTGCTTTCTGTGAGTTGTTTGATTTAATTATGCACCTTTTATTGTCCCTCTAGACAACATCTTAAGCCTAAGTTTGAATTCTTTATGAATGGTGATATAATTGTATCTCCTGACAACGATAGTTGTCGTGACTGAATGTTAATCTACATCTGTATTGATCATTTTTATTGACTTGAAATTTCCCGTTGTTGGTAAATTTCTTCTGTAGTAATGTAAGTGTTATTCTCTGATTCATTTGAGTACTACACTTCAAATTGACCTATTTGACAAGGATTCGTCGTACAGACTGCATTGTATTGTAATGCAATCATTGCATTCAATAACACCATCAGAGGAAGAAATTCTCCTCACTGAAGGATGTTCTTTTCTGTACTTCGTAAATTTCCCAGTCTAATTTTCCAGAGATGACAGAAGTTCCTATATTCTCTTGAACACCAAGCTAGGAGACAAACCATTAGAGTGCACTTTGAAACCTGTATTCAAGTACCTGCAGCCTCAATGAAGCCGGTAACAACACTGTAAATGTGACTGACACAATTCGATAAACTTTACGGCCTAAACAGGAAGACATCCAACACATCATGGTGATGATTCGGTGTAACTATCATTACCCTACAGTATTTTATCTAAGAGAATAGGCGTTCAGCGAGAAGTTACTCTTTTTGGCATTATTATTCTCAAGCTGTACAGTGTGTAATAAATTGATTTAGCAACAAAAGAATATACCCAAAGATGTGTCATTGAAAATTGTAAATTTTAGATAACAAATTTCGTTAATGGGTTAAAAACTAAACTGGGATTGAATAAGCAGGTTGAGTAACATAATCTAATTGACGAGGTTGAGTAGAACTCAATTAAAATTAAAACTGAACAAAACTCAAGTTGATCACCGATTGATATCAGTTAGAGAACCATTGAAAACCAGCCAGAGGGTGTACTGGACAGCATTTTCATCAGCCTAGTTTGGGAATCACTGGTAGTACGAACTCACCACTAGGTGGCTGACTATTTGGGGCATAATTAGGCAGTTGGTGGAGGGGTAGAGTTCAGATTTACCTTGAAAACAAGGATTAATTTCCAACAGTTGGTTTTTAAGGATTGGATTTGTTTTAACGAGTTGATCATGGATTGATATCAGTTAGGCAACCATTGAAAACCAGCCACGGAGTACTGGACGGCTGTTTCGTCAACCTTGTTTGGGAATCATCGACAGTACCCACCCACCAAAAGTGGTCTATCCCGGGACCTTTGGGTTACAAGGCAAGCTCGTAGACCATTCAGCCACTAGGACCCGACCTCTCAATAGCCAACCTATGAATTCTAACTCCTACCAATTCGTGATCAAGCGCGACCCCAACCAATGTCGTCGGTGGGACATCCATCTTCACACGTGACATCTGGATGGACCTCACTGGTCTCGAATTCTCACTAGAACTGACTCCAGGAAACCCCATCCTGTAGCAAGTCACTAGCGAGCATCAGAATAATTTTCTATAGTTTGGTTTGTGGCTGAATGGTATACGAGCTTGCCTTGTAACCGGAAGGTCCTGAGTTCGAACCGTGTCGGTGGGTGCTTACTGCTGATGATTCCCAAAAGACTAGGATTAAACAGCTGTTCAGTATTCCCTGGTATTCAATGGTTCTCTAACTGATATCAACCCATGATCAACTCGTAAAAACATAACTAACCCTTACAAACCAAACTATAGAAAAAAAATACTCAAGTTAGCCACAGTGGTAATAATGGGTAGGGGAAGAAAATATCATACACTTAGGAAATAAACAAGCAAGAAAAAGACGAAATAAAAATTGCGTATTTGGTATTAAGACAGGTCAGGTCCACTGTAGACTTAATTACTGAAGAAACCTCTTTTGCGTGCACAGTTCAGGTTTTTTAACAGCTAAATAGGACTGCAGATAACAGAGGTTCTTTAAGATCCATATGTTCCACTCGGAACCCGAGGGAATAATAATTATAAATTATTTAAATTAATCCCAGCGTGTTTAAGAAAATCAAAACAAGATTTTTCTGAACTTTTCGCTGTGTAAACCACAGCTTCTTCAGCAGATTTATTCGGATTTTTATTAATCATCAAAATATATAGTCAAAAAATTTTACATAAATTGAAGTCAGTTTATTTGAAGGTCATTTGTCCATGGACATTTTTACCAATAGAAATATATAATAATAATTTATTGTTTTAATAGTAACACAGACTCGAACACATTAAATTGTGTTTCCGAAAATGTCGCAATATATTTTCGCACTTTGCGTTACTGTTGGGAGTTTGGCAACCTATACAGACGAACCCATCGATTGGTCTCCAGCACTGTGAATGAAATGGTTGGGTTTTAATCTTTACAAACTATACTGATAGAATTCTATGACCGCTGGAAATTCAAGGCATTACCACTGTATAATTAGAACTGTCGTCTAATCAAGCCTAACTTAGGAAACGTTACAGAAAACAAGAGTGGGTTTACGCTGAAATGTGATCGGTTCCAGAAATCCGATCATTTTCAAGGGAGCATCTGTCACAATTCCACTTTCTTAGTTGATCGGTCGGAAGTCTCACTTCGTTGGCTGAAAGTCTTGGTTTCAGCTTGTAGTTGAGTTGTGAGTTTGCGCCAACGAAGATTCTCCAACAGGTGTCCGTCACAAAGTCAACCTTAAAAAATGAATCGAATCTTCTCACTGTTTATTGAGAAGTCGTGACCAGTGGAGTTCACTCGGTCGGCGGTGAGGACAAATACTCACCAAAATTGCCATTGGCTTGTGCCAGTCTTAATAAAAATGACAAATTGAAAGAAGTTGGAATTAATAGGCTAGCCACTAAAGAGTCTGATCCCAGTAGATGAATGTTTTACAAGCTCACTTCGTAACTGCAAGGTTCAGCGTTCTAACGCCGGCGGCCGCATACTTCTGATAAGTCCCAAATTAGGACGAAACATCTGTCCAATGGTTCTCTAAGTGATATCGATCTGACGTCAAAATTGGATAGGACCAAATCTTTAAACATTGACTCTACAAAATATTACAAACATTACGAGGTAGATGAAGGGCCACATGGGATGCATGAAGACAGAACTCAGGGTCGAATGTGAGTGCGTTTGGAAGATACGGTCTCAGATCTAAAAGATATGGAAGGAGCCAAAGAAGAGGAATGTTTAGTCGAAGACGTGGTAAATTCAAATTCAGAGTGGTCCTTGCCTCCAGGATCCGAGACAGTATATAAGTATATTAGTAGAGATGGGAACTGGAACCCACAGGATGTCAATGCCCATGAAGCGGCTGAGATCACTGATTCAGAACAAGTTGCATGTTGGACAGAGAGCCATTCTGAAGTAGGGGATAAGTGAGGTCGCTCTCCAACAAAGACTAAAGAAGCAAAGGATGGTGTTGTAGAAACACCTGTCGAAGAAGAATCTAACAGCTACACACGTTTGAATGCCTACCAAGTCACACATCAGTCCACCACATCAAAGATATGTTTGCTGAAGTCAAGCCCTCACATAATATTCACATTCAGAAAGACGTCTCTTGTAAGATGTAGTTTGAGAATTACATTTGCTACAAGTCTTATCACGAAATGACATCGGTAAGATAAGAACCATTAGACCATGGACCATTCGGTTGGGTTCCAATGTGACCGGATATGGTCTACAGGCGCTTGCTTTATAACTGGAGGGTCCTGGGGTTGAACTCCACTTTGATGAGTGAGTACTGATGAAGAGTCCTTAAACAAGTGAAACTAAACAGCTGTCCAGTAATACCCCTTGATGGTTTTCCAATGACTTTCAAACCGATATCAACTTGTAATCAATCATGTAACTGATTGTTATCATTATCGATCTTTTTTATTGATTTATTTATTGATCGCTTACCTTTCCTTTAAACTTTCAGCTACATTTAGCTATAACAAGAGGACGTCATGCCTGGCTTTCAAGTTCATTTATTGATTGTAACCTTAAAAATTATCAGAAAAATGCAGGTGTAATTATCACTGTGAATTTAGTACTGGATATCGCATTAGATATGATTACAAATATATCTACAAATATAATTGAAGAACAAATTGTCACTGGTCTACAAACACTTGACAGAAATTTGGCGGAATTACAAACAATTTCAATGAATGAATTAATTGGCGGGAAAATAACCGGTTTTAAAGTTTACGGTACGCGAACTTTAGTTGAGTGAATATATATGGCATGTTATTAAATCATTCACATATTATTATTATTTATTATTGTATCCCTTAATTCCTACAGGAACATAGGGCTTCAGACGCGTGTCTCCATTGCGTTCGGTTCTCTGCTAGAGTCTTCACCTGGCTCCGAGTCTGCCCATATGTTTTCATCTCCTCTTCACATGACCTCCTCTAAATCACCCTTGGACGACCAACTCCCCGCTTCCAGTTCAGGGTTTCACTCGAGCAATGGCTTGTCTAGTGATGTCACTTGATGGTTTGTTTTCTCAGAGTATGGCCAATCCATCTCCATTTCTTCCTGCTTATTTGTTGCACAATCAGTTCCTGGTTGGTTCGCTCCCAGAGATCCCTGTTGCTGATCTTTTCTGACTGGCCATCTGATCTTGAGCGAAGTATTGAACGAAGACAACTATTAATGAAGATCTGTAGTTTGTTTGATGTGCTATTTATGACGCGCAGTGCAAGTCTCTGATCCGTATAGTAGCACTGACTTCACATTGGAGTTGAAAATTCGGATCTTATTTTTGATGCTGAGTGTTGTTGACCTCCACACAGTAATAGTAATAGTAACAGTATCATTCAGATATAGTAATAATAATCGCTCCACTCTGAACAGTGTTCATATAACATGCAAAAATTTAAGCACAGTTTATTCCACAACATTTTCTGTTTGTCTAGGATCTTCAAATAAAGTAGTAATTGACACTAGAGAGCGTGACACAATGTGATTTGATCGGAAATGAAAATCGATCCCTCTGTAATGTGATATTTCGTCCCTGCCTCCTTTGAGAAATACACAATCTTTGGTTGAAAGCTGGTTAAAAATAGGTCAGTAGTATGATTTGAGATCCAGTGAGACATAAGTGAATAATTGTTGATCTCAGGTTTTTAGTTTTATTATTCAAACGATTTCGATTAGTGCTCAAAATCTCAAGATTCAGATACGGATAACTCTAAACTATAGCGAATCAATGAGACGACCTTCACGGTGACCTTGACAGATTTTTATCAACCAATCAGATGAGCCCTGGGTTAATATACGTATTTCAAACAACCGGAAAACACCAACACATATTTGAGATACAGAGATTGGGTCAAAAACTGCTTTGATAGCAATGGCTACTGCAAAAACCGAAGAAACCATGTTATTCCGTGTTTACTGATTATTTTGAAAGCCTAAATAATTTGGTAACTGGCAGTTGCACCTGAAAACACTTGGCTGCCTTTCATAAGGAGACTTTCTGGAATATGCTCAGGAAATCTAGTAGATGCTCTCCTCTAAGTCCTTCCAGTATACTTGCTATCGTAGGTGCAAGTGAATTGGTAAAGGCAGTTGGAGTTGACATGCGAAGCAGGATACTCATCTACTTACGACTGAACTGACGGGCATACTCTGTTGTACAGTGGAATTTGAGTCTGGCAGCGGGGATTGTTCTTTTCAGTTCATCATAAACAGCTGTCTTCGCCTAATACTTCGCTCAAGATCAGATGGCTGGCCAGAAGAGATCAGCAACAAGGATCTCTGGGAGCGAACCAACCAGGAACCGATTTTTCAGCAAATATGCAAAAAGAAATGGAGGCGGATTGGCCATACTCTGAGGAAACCATCAAGTGACATCACTAGACAAGCCATTGTTCGAGTGGAACCCGGCCGAGTGGGAAGCGGCGAGTTGGTCGTCAGTGCAAGGGTGACTTGGAGGAGGTTATGTGAAGAGGAGATGAAAGCATGTGGGCAGATGTAGAGCCAGGTGGAAACGTTTTCAGTGAACCGAACGCAATGGAGACGTGTGACTGAAGCCGTATGTTCCTCTAGGAACTAAAGGAAACAATAATAATTTGTTGAACGATTGGCTCTTGGTTTATTTACTTTTTTTTATTTTGATTACAGGTTGATGCTACACCGTATTTTCAGGTACAGGTGTGGAATTTTCAACATGGAAATCGGTAGCCCAAATTTCGCAGGCCAACCATAGATATCGGGTGTGCACCGGCAGGGGGTCGAACCCCGGACGATGTGCATGGTCGGCGGGAGTCCTAACCATTGTGCCACCGACGCACAGCGAGAGTTTCTTCTTGCTAACTCTTGCTGGCCAGCCGGCCATGTCATCTTCACTATGGAGCCAGAGAAGGCAGCTGTTGATAAAAATCTATAACCTGTTGGAAATCGTTTTCGTGACAGGCTGGTCAAGTTTATAACCCGTAAATAAGGACCGACTTGATATTGGTATAGTAAATCCAAATCTTGTTGTTTATGCAGAGGCGGAGTGCAGAAGATTTCCAAACTGGTTTCAGGTTGATGAAGGCGTGTCTTGTCTTTCCGACCCTCTCATACTGGCTGGCTTTGACATCTTCATCCATGATTTCCTCCTGCCTGTGGTTGAAACCGTGCTTCCTGGTGAGACAAATGTATGCAGGAAGTAGCCTCTGTCGAATCTCTCCCATTGATGGTGATTGGTGCTGATTGTTGTTCTTGTTGATGTTGGTTGTTTGGTTGGTTAGTTATCTTCGTCACCTCCGTCTCCGTCTTCTTTATGTTCACGTGGATTCACGTTTTCTCTGCCAGCCCCTTCAGCCAATTTGTTGGTTTTCGCCTGTATGTTTTCGAGTCTGGGTGACATTAAACATTAATTGCCCTCGCGCAAAATCCAGATCTTATAGAGCCTTCTTATCGGTCAGCCCAGCGTTTTCCTGTTTTCTCACTTCCAACACATAATCTGGCGCATAATCCAGTCCACCACAATTAAGAATATCAGTGGTGACAATAGACAGCCCTGTCTTACTCCTGCATTCAGGGTTTGTTACTACTATAGTCAACAGATAGCTGAACACGCATGAGAAATGGGCAAAATCCAAATTGTTGGACTCTCACAAACACCCCCTTTATTCACACAACTCTCCTCGTTCCCGTTAAATCTCATCAAGTAGGACTAGAAGTCATTATAAAAGATTATACGCTCACTCGCACACAAGTAAGTGCAGAAACTCAACGACAGCCTATCTGACCCAACCGTGTTCTACGTGATCGAGGTAGTGTTAAGTGTGAGACTGACAACCTACTATGTAATTAGCAAAATAAATGACTCCTTTTTGATTGGAGACTAATCAGTAACTATTGTGATGCGTCTAGTCCTTTGTTTGTTTGGTACAGAATGAATTCTATCAATAAAATTTGCAATGCAGCCACCATGACAGTAGGTGGCTCACCATCATGCTGCACTGTGAATTGTTGGTATTAGATGGTTGGCGGTAATCGGCAGGTAGGCTTTACCTGACCTAGGCGTGTATCTGCAACCTCGGAGGAGCTCAAATCCCTTCTGAAACTCGAACCCGTGTCACCCAGTGCTGCCTGCAGTCAGAGGTGTTACAAATGAGCTATTTGAGCTCGCGACTGACCTCCTGTATGCTCTTCTATCCTCTTCTATTTGTAATTTATGGTGACATTATTTCAGTCATCTTATAATTCTAGCTCTTGATATTATTATGATCGTTATTTTACAATTTTTGTACATTTTTGATTTTAGTGGCTCTGCTAATACTGTTTTAGAATAAAGCAAATTACACCTAGATCGCAACCCGAGACAGCTGAAAAGAAACCAGTGTTTTTATCTGTCCAACGTATCAATGAGAAGAAGTATATACAAGAACGGTAAAAAAAGAATTAAGCATGCACTGAAAATAACAATTCCCGCTGCCAGACTGAAAGCCCACTTTCCAATAGCATATACTTGTCAAGTCACTCAGAAGTAGGTAAATATCCAGCTCCGCATTTCAACTCCAACTGCATTTACTAATTAATTCCCTTGCACTTGTGACAGCAAATACATTGGAAGGACTGAGAGGAGAGTGTCTACTAGATTGTCAGAGCATATCCATGAAAGTCTTTGTAGGGAAGGCAGCTAAGTATTCTCAGGTGCTTCTGCCAGACGCATCTAATTGACACGGAACATACAGTGGAAATTAGTTAGGCTTTCGCAGTAATCCATGCATAAAGAAAGCCATGGTTACTTCGGTTTTTACTGAAGCCATTGCTATCATCAAAATAATGTTCGACCCAACCTCTGTTTGTATACAGAAAGATAGTGTGAGTAATCTCTCACTGCCCTACCTGCTAACCGTAATTGTTTCATTCGTGTGTTTTTGTATCTTGCTCTGTCGCATAACATTCCACACAATTGTGATTTTGATTTTCACTTAGTGATTTGAACTAATTGTTAAGTTTCCTAATCTACCCAAGTGTTTTGTCTATCTTAAAATCTTACTTCAATATTCACTCCCATCCTCCAGAATACTCCGTCATAATACGTTTAAATTCACCGTGTTGTTTTATCTTGTGAGGACAGGAGTAAGACAAGGCTGCCTCCTATTGCTAATGATTTTCCTGATTGCAGTAGACTGGATAATGCGACAAACAGCGGGCAGCGAGGAAACAGGCATAAAATGGACTCACACAAAAAGTTTGGAGGATCTGGACTTCGACGATGATATATGTCTGAATTCCCACAAAGTGAAAGATATGCAGGCAAAAAGCAACAAGTTGGCAGAAGAAGCATCCAGAGAAGATAGGACTTCAGGTGAACATAGAGAAAACAGAGGTGATAAATATTCCTGGGCAACACCACCAACAGCAACAGACAACGATCAGCATAAATGGAAGGAACCTGAAAGAAACAACCTCCTTTACCTACCGACCTAAGAAGCATCGTTTCAACTACAGGCGAACGGAACTGACGAGGATATCAAAGCAAGGATCGAAAAAGCAAGACAAGCCTTCATTACTCTCAATTCTGTGTGGAGGTCAACAGAACTCAGCATCAAACATAAGACCCGAACTTTTAACTCCAATGTAAAGTCAGTCAGTGCTACTATACGGATCAGAGACTTGCACTGCGCGTCATAAAGAGCATCTCAAACAGACTACAGACCTTCATTAACAGTTTTCTCTGCTCAATACTACTCAAGATCAGATGGCCGGCCAGAAAAGATCAGCAACAGGGATCTATGGGAGCGAACCAACACAGCAGGAACCGATTGTGAAACAAATATGCAGGAAGAAATGGAGATGGATTGGCCATACTCTGAGGAAACCATCAAGTGACATCACACGCCAGGCCATTGTTCGAGTGGAACCCGGCCGAGTGGGAAGCGGCGAGTTGGTCGTCAGTGCAAGGGTGGGGTGACATGGAGTGGGAGGTGATTGAATAGGAGATGAAAGCATGTGGGCAGACGTGGAGCCAGGTGAAGACTCTAGCAGAGAACCGAACGCAATGGCTGAAGCCCTATGTTCCTCTAGGAATTAAAGGAAACAATAATAGTAATACCGCGTGATGCTTTTGTTGTTACTGGGTAAATTAGATGCGATAATATTGTACCAAATGCTGAGAATTCCACACTCTGTCACAATTTTTGTTTTATAATAAAGCAAATTACACCTAGGTCGAAACCCGAGAGAGCTAAAAAGAAACCAGTTCTTTTTATCTTTCTGACGTACAAAGAAGAAGAAGCATCCACAAGAATCGAAAAACGAATCACAGCTGCATTGAAAATAACAGTCCTCGCTGCCAAACTCATATTCTACTTTACAACAGAGTAAACTCGTTAACCAAGTCGACAGTAAAGAAATATCATACTACGCATTTCGACTCCAACTGCATTTACCAATCCATTCTCACTTGTGACAGCAAGTAAGTTGGAAGAGCTGAGAGGAGAGCGTCTATTAGATCTTCTGAGCATATCGCTGAAAGTCTGCATACGGAAGGCAGCAAGTTGTTCTTAGGTGCAATTATTATCAGAGAGCAAATTAGTCAGGCTTTCAAAATAATCTCTATACGAAGAAAACTCCGGTTGCTTCTGTTCGCAGAAGCTATTGCTGTCATCAAAATGTAACAGTAGAAAGCAAGACACGGAATCCAAGGTATATTTTCAAGTGTTCAAACAGCTATTTATATATCTATACAGTTTTATATTCTTTAACCAATCATGGAGCGTGGGATTTTGGTTTACATTACATAAATTATTCTGTTGCCAATACAGTATTGAACTGTGGGGAAAAGTACTCTGTCTCTAACAGTAAATAGAATGTTCATATATATATATGCTATTGAACTTTGGGAGTAGCATTCAGACATTAACACCAACAAATACAATGATTCTTACTGTGAGAATAATATTCCGTTGGAACCCATTGTCTGTATCACACTACCACAAAAAGACTTTTCTACCCAACATCTGTTTGTATGTAGAAAGATAGTGTAACAAATCTCTCACTACCCTGGTAACTGTAATTGTTTCGTTCGCGTGTTTCTATGTCTTATTCTGTTGCATAACATTCAAAATAATGTTGATTTTCACTCACTTAGTTGAATTCACTCTTAATTTACCAAACCTTTTTCATTGTTTTGTCTATGTCATAATTTTGCTTTACTATTCACTCCCACCTTCCGGAATACTCCATCATAACATGTTTAAATTCCCCGTGTTGTTTTATCTTGTATTTTATCTCTAGTTAATCCTTGTTTTACGAGTTGATCACGGATTGTCATCAGTCAGAGAACCATTGAAAGCCAGCCACAGGGAGTACTGGACGGCTGTTTCGTCAGCCTAGTTTAGAAATCCTCGACAGTACGCACCCACCAAAGGTGGTCGAACCCGGGACCTTCCGGTTACAAGGAAAGCTCGTATATCATTCAATGAGAATTCATGACGAGTGAGATCCCTCCATTCAAGTGTGAGGATTGATGTCCCATCCATGACGTTGGTTGGTGCCAGTCGTGCTAAATCACGAATTGGTAGAAGTTAGAATTCATGTGTTGACCATTGAGAAGTTGGGTTTCATTGGCTGAGTGGTATACGAGCTTGCCTTGTAACTGGAAGGTCCTGGGCTCTAAGCGTTTCGTTGGGTGCGTACTGCTGATGATTCGCCAACTAGGTTGATGAAACAGCCGTCCATTACTCCAGAGCTGCTTTTCAATGGTTCCCTAACTGATATCAATCCGTGATCAACTCGTAAAAACAAATCTAATCCTAACAAACCAACTATTGGAAATTATTCCTAGTTTCCGAGAGAAATTTGAACTCTACCCCGTCCCCTACTGCCTAATTATGCCTAATTAGGTCAGCCGCCTTTCACCACTGCATACTTCGTCTCCTCACATCAAATTTGGGATTATATTGCTTATATTTTCTACCTTTAACTCGAGTCACTGCAAGATAAAGGATTTTCAGTCACCATTTTGTAATTGATAATTATTTTTTTTGGGATGTAGGCAGCTGAAGAGAATCCATGAAATAAAAAGGAGCTCGTATTATCCTGTCTTTAAATATATGATCGTTCTTTCTTTATTCAAACGAATATAGGGAACCGACTGCATGAAATTCCTCATTGAATTTCTCCTTCTTATGTTTCTTTCTCTGTTACAGTTATCGATCCATGTGTAACTGGCAATCATGATTGTTCAATGAACGCCAAATGTGTTAGTCGACCAGAAGGAACTTATACATGTGTATGCAATGCTTTTACAATTGATGCATCAATGGACGCTAATTATCCTGGACGACGTTGTCTATGTAAGTGAATGTAAATTACTATTATTAGTAGTATTATTGCTTAATCAATGAATACGACTAATTAGCCAATCAGATTTCGGTATATATACTTTGGATTCAACCAATCAGATGACGGATTGATGAATAATAGTTTAATTAGGCTTATAGAACTTTGTAATAGGGAAATATTATTGTTATTGTCATTGAGTTGCTTCCACAATCGCCCATCAGCCTTCATTTCCTCTATGTCATGCTCGAAATTATGCTTAACCCGTCGTTTGCCATTTGTATTCCAATCTAGCGACGGTATGGCACGTGATTTCACTCAGTGGCTTCCGTAGCTTGTGCCGCAGCCATCTCCACTTCTGTCTGCACATTTCTTAGACGCAAGGTTCTTGATTAGTTGGTCAACAGAGTTCCATTCTGCTTATTCCATTAGAGGGCCATTTGTTCTTCAGAATGGGACGAAGGCAACTGCTGAAAGTCTTCAGGTTGCAGCAGTGAAGCATCCCGGGTGGTAAGATAAAGAGGTATTGATGAACACTATGAATTGCTCCAAATCGTTATTCACCTCACTAAAAGGGTACATGACAATACCATCACTTGTCAGGTGATCCACAACGGAAAATTCAGTGAGACGTTTGAGGTGAAACAGGAGTAAGACAAGCTGGCCGCCTATTATCATCCACGATGATATTACTAATTGTGGTGGACGGGATTATGCGTCAGACTGTGCGCTGGGAGTGAGAAGACAGTCAAACATTGGACTGGCCGATAAGAAGACTCCAGAAGATCTGGATTTCGCGCGTGGATGATTTATGTTTAATGTCATGCAAACCCGAAGACTTACAGGAGAAAACCAACAAAAGCAGGACTCCAGGAGAACGTTCAGAAGACGAAAGT
The DNA here is from genome assembly GCA_944472155.2 of Trichobilharzia szidati. Lineage (NCBI taxonomy): Eukaryota > Metazoa > Platyhelminthes > Trematoda > Strigeidida > Schistosomatidae > Trichobilharzia > Trichobilharzia szidati. Next base: position 4,514,677 of record OX235277.1, read on the forward strand.
GACGAAGATTACCAAACAACGGCAATAATTTAGAAAATCAAAACAAGTGATTCCGCGAAAAGACTATTTCCAACAAAGAATTTATTATCAAGCTGCACAATCGTATATATATCCAGTGAGGGAATTGAATCATAGGTGTGAATGCACAAAATAATAATGATAATAGTATGAAATGCAATTAGTCGACTCATCTGTATTGCTGAAACCATCCTTGGCTATCGAAACGGAAAGTCAGATCTCTGTATACAGGAAAAGTTCGTTCAACCCCTAGAACTTTCAAGGTCTTAATCCCTCTATGCTAAAGTATGATAATCCCCAATCATATTTTGGCTCTACCAATTTTTCATTTTTGTCTATTCAATTTGTATACCCTTCCTTTATTACGTCAATTGTTACTATTACTATTCTCACTTTTAATTGTCCCCGGTATTATTTCACTTGTTCCACTTGTCATTCTAAATCAATTCCTTTTCACAACGTTAAATTCTATGCTATCAAATTTCCCACAATGTTACGTAACGTATATATATATATAGGATTGTACAGCTTGATAATAAATTCGTTGAAAAGAGTCTCTTAGCTAAATCCCTTGTTTTGATTTCCTATATGTTACAATTGGAATTTTCCATGAACAGCAATAAGCCCTATCAAGAGGAGAAATTCGAAAGAGGTCACACCCTCCACGTATCTAGTTAGCGTCCGTTAGAACACAGACACTCCGCACACATCAGGATGTCAAAACCAGCTTCAATCGGGAGGGCAAGACAAACATTCATTCACTCAGTTTAAACAACAAAATTTAGATTTTCAGCACCAATGTTAGGTCAGTCAATTGTCCTATATGGAATGAACACGGAACAAAGAGTTCTCTTTTCGATAAATTCATCATCAGGTTCTACAATTATATGTACATTATAGTGAATGAATGAATTAGTGTTATGAACAACATTAATGTTGTTTAAATAACATCGAATCAATAATATTGATAGATTACAGTTCAACTGCATCAACATAACAACAAACTGAATATTCAGAAAAAGCAGGAAAGATAGTACTATAAATTCATGAGTTTATAGCTTCTACTGACGGCCAGAGTAGTAGTAGGGGCTGGACTTGTTTCTTTTAAACACAGAGCACTGGTTGTTTGAGACGAATTGCAATGGCCTCTACTGTTTGGAGCATGCGGCGCTTCGATGATTTTGGAAATTTATTAGGCGCCCGGTATATTATAGAGAAGGATTCTTCTACGCTGGTTTTGTGGCTGGTTTGCACCAGATGGTGCAATGTCGAACTGTTAATGGTTTTCACAACACCTTTACTTAGCCATAGTGGGATATATTCTCAAGCGAGCACGAAAAATCAAGTTCCTTGAGCAACGGCCGATATAACTCGCTCCACAAGTTCAGTTGAATTGGCAGATACAGTCTAAAGTGACTAGTCTAGGTACCTAATCTTTCAGTCCAGGTAGCACCATCGGTCGTGTAGAGAATAATACGTGTAGTTCGCCAGCATTAAAACTCCTTTGAACTGATTTTTTTAATTTCTTCGTAATTATCTCACTTGGTATATCGCCCATGAATTGTAGTCGTATATACAGAGGCTTCTATTTGGGTCAGAAACTTGATAGTCGTTTCAGGGAAATTATTTTCAACAGACTAATGAAGACAGACTACTCGGTTGACAGCGTTGACCTAGAAGTAGTTTGGAAACTACTTCAACAGTACGGCCTACCTCAAGTCTTTGTCAACCTCATTCAACAGCTGGCTAGATGACAGTGCCGCGTGTCAAGTGATCCACAATGGAAAACTCAGTGAGGCGTTTGAAGTGCGAACAGGAGTTAGACAAGGCTGGCTGCCTATTATCACCCACGATGATATTCTTAACTGTGGTGGACTGGATTATGCTTCAGACTGTGTAGTGGGAGTGAGGAGACAGGAATACGCTGGACGACTGATAAGAAGACTCTAGAAGATCTAGATTTCGCCGCGGATGATATATGTCTAATGTCACACCCACACACTTGGAGACTTGCAAGCGAAAACCAACAAAGTGGTTGAAGAGGTAAGCAGCGATGACAGGTCTCCGGATGAACATTGAGAAGACGGAGAAGGAGGTGGCGAAGATAACCAACTAAACAACCAATAGCAACAAGAACAACAACCAGCACCAATCACCATCAGTGGGAGAGATTTAACAGGGGTCCATTCCCGCCTTCATTTATCTCACCAGGAAGCACGGTTTCAACCACAGGCAGGAGGAAAGCACGGATGAAGATGTCAGAGCTAGTTAGACAGAGAGTGTCGGAATGGCAAGATACGCCTTCATCAACGTGAAACCAGTTTGAAAATCTTCTGCACTCCAATGTCAAGTCGGTCCTTCTATAGTGGTCAGTAACTTGGCCAGCGTGTCACGAAAAAGATTTCCGACAGCCTGTTGCAGACTTTTATCAACAGCTACCGACTTCACTGGTTCCATACTGAAGATCAAATGGCTGGCTGGTCAGAAAGAGTTAGCAAGACGAAATTCTCTCTGGAAACAAACCAACCAAGAGCCGATCGCTCAACGAAAACGTAGGAGAAAATGGAGATGGATCCGGAATACATTGGGGAGGCCGCCGAATCACATCACACGCCAGGTGATGCCTCGAGTGGAATCTAAATGGGAAGCGATCAGCGGATCGTCCTAGAGTGACATGGAAAAGATCGTGTGAGGAAGAAATGAGACAGTTTGGGCAGTCGTGGAACCAGCTGAAGGGGACGACAGAAAGTAGAACAAAGTGGAGATGTGTTGTTGAAGGTGTATGTTCCATTCGGAAAGTAAGGGAACAACAACAATAATATAATACTGGAGAAAATTATCAACAAATATCCTTCTCACTGGCCCCTTAGTGATGGTCAAATTACTGGCCAATCAGAAAGAATAAACAGCAAGAAACTCTGAGAATGAACTTACCAAGAATCTATTGCTCAACCCAGGAATATTCCAGAGAAAATGAAAATATATTGGACACGCGCTGAAGAGATCGTTAAATAACATCGCTCTCTAGAGCATTGCTTCAGTGGAACCCAAAATAGAAAACGATCAGTTTGACCCAACTTTGAGTGTGATATAGTGAGGAGTGTGTGATGGAAAGGAGATGAGAGTTTGTGAGCAATAATGCAGCCTGATGAGGAGGCTAAGAGAGAACTGAATAGCATCGAGATTTACTGTGTGATAGATACCCTACGTCCCATCCAGAACCTAAGGAAACAATAATAATACTCTGGCACGAAATTTATTTTCAAGTATTGGTTTTGTAGGGATTTGGTTTGATTGGTTGGAGGATCTCATCATGAGCTAACATCAGTTAGAAAACCACTGGTAAACCAGCAGAGAGGACTTGACATCTGTTTCGTCCCAGTTTCTGACTCCTCATCAGTACACACCCACCACAGGAGTTCGAATGCACGACCTCCTGGTTACAAGGCGAGCTTGCAGACCGCAAGACTTGTAACCAGAAGGTCGCGGGTTCGAACCCTTGTGGTCGTGGGTGCCTACTGCAGAGGAATTCCAAAGTGGGACGAAACAGCCGTCCATTTCTCCTCGCTGGTTTTCCAATGGTTGTCTGACTGATGTCAGCTCATGATGAAATCCCCATCCAAACAAAATTTATTGTTCATAATTATATCGCTCAGTTATAACCACACAACTTCGAAACTGTCATTTTTCTTTATCCCTTACCACTTCTTCCTAGGGGTAGCAGAATTTCCCAGATGTCTGGGTGGATAGGTGTTAAATCATTCCTATTACATAGACATTCTCACTTGATTCGAAAAATAAAGCTTTCGTTAAATAATCTCTCCCTCCACTCCGTGAAATTAGGTTCCGAGACCGCCATTTTATCCCATCCATCCTGAATTTATAGTTGTGTGTGTGTGCGTAATTGCGTGTAACGAGTGCTATAGCTGAGCTGTTCTCCAGATTTCTTATCTTATTAGAATCAATAAATCTAGACCTTACCAAGTGCTGGACTTTAAGGGATAAATTGTATCCTCAGAAGTCCACGACAGTGGCTGGCGAATTGGTAGGAGTTGGAATTCACCGGCTGGATATTGTGGAATGTGGTTCAAGTGAATGAACAGTCCATGGGCTCGCCTCGTGTAACCAGAAGCTTATGGGTTCAAACCGCTGCATTGTACGCAGACGGCTGAAGAGTCTCGAACTAGTGGGACGAAATGGCTAGCTGTCCAGTATACTCCCTACTGATTTCCCAGTGGTTCTCTAAATGACATCGACTTGTGATCAAACCTCTAACCACCAATCAAATCCCCATTGGAAATCAATACTTGATAATTAATTGGATGCTCACTAGAGATTGGCTCTATACTGGACGAACTTAACTGGAGTTCTATTGAGTAACGTAAGTCTCGATTTTGTGGTGTTCTTGTGTCCCGCTCATCTAACTGACTCAGTTCTCCTACCACTTTGACCTCACAATCATTCCAAGGTATTAAATTTCCATTTCACCAACTAACCATCGATCAATACATCAAAAATCGATAAGAATATTATGTGGTAGTTATAGCTTCACATATCGATTAGTTAGCTATATTAGTTATATATTCACCCCCCACCACTTCTCCAATTTCTTTTTTGACACTTTCTTTCAGATGATGGATTGATCATCTTTGCTTTCGCCATCGTTGGAGGCTTAATCTGTACTTTTACTGTCCTGATTTGTGGTTGTCGTCGAACAATATGGCGAAGATATCGACATGGACCAGAATCGATCGATTTAATCAATATGCCAAGAAATTATGAAATTTAAAATTAAAAAAATCAATTCACTTTAAACATCTGAATTTTAAAAACTGATCGATACACATATTTTGTTAATGTTGTTGTTGATATCGATCGATACTTTTTTGTATTTTAAAATGTGAAGGAAGATAGATAATAAGCAGGAGAGAGAGAGAAAAAATCAATAATTCGATAATTTTCTTTTATAAAATCCATAAATAGAAAGTAATCAATAATAAAATCGATCAGTTCAACCTCACACTCATGCATACACACACATACATACATGGAGTTTCACTTTCAGTTGACTACGCCATCTTTATTATCTCACCGATTTTATTTTCTTCTGAGACTTCTGACCTGTACTGTGGGGATATTTATATCCGTCGAAGTTGTGAAATCGATGTTTTTACACGCTTTCATGGATATCTTTTATGTTTTTGGATAAACATTTTGAGTTGTAGGTAGGGATTTTCACCGAATCGGTGAGTGTTTCTCAAGTAGAATGTGTTTACTAGCAGTTGCCGTCTTCCTACAACCACCAACCGACACCTCCGCCGTCGCTGTTCCCAGTCAATAAATAAACTCATCACCTTCTTTCTCTTCTGTCCACTATACTCGTTTTCTTATGACCATCATTATTATTATTGTTGTATTTTATTCTCAAATGGAAGTTTTTTGTAAGAAACAAACGTCAAACATCTGAGAAAATCGAGAGTGTAAATCACAAAATAGGCGAAACATGAAGGGACAAGTGTACACTCAAGAGCAAACACACAGAAACACACTCAGTGATTTTTCTATTTCTTTATTTCATTTGAAAAACTCTGTTTGTTTGTGTTTTTTTTACTGAATTTGTCATAAAAAAATAAATACAAATATTTTGAGATAAACTGTAGTCACATTGATTTATGAGTTGGCTTGGAAAGAAGTTCAAGTCCGTAGGATGCTAGATTTCTCTGTCCAGTGGTATCAGTTCTCGGGTGGTGGGGGTGGGAGGTTGTTGGTACATACAACTAGGATAAGACAGCCATCTAGTTCTCATGACTTTCAGTAACCCCCACCCTGCTAGTGTTGGCTGGTGTCAACCGGTGTCTTTAAAATGAGTGTATTGAAGTTCTTGTGAAAGGTATTTGACCAATGGACCAGATCCACCATTGCTAGATGTGAAGTGGGTTCTTATCGTAGTTGTCGGTTGACCCTTGGCGTTATACAACCAACTGTCAAAAGTTAGAATTCATGGGTTGTTGAAGTTTTATTGATATAAGAATAAAACTTGGGCACTGTGGTAGAGTGCAATTCCATTATGGGTAAATTTTGTTTTGATTAAGTCTCACAGTGTTATACAGTAATGTTTACTGATGACCACGTTTCGAGCACACTTTATTGCTCATAATCATATCAAGGTAATCACACGACTTCCTAAATTCATTTATATAGTTCCATTGTTTTTCACTTGATAGATATTTAGACTTTAATTCATCTCATCCTTTAACTGTTAAGGCAGGCTTAGTTAAGTGTTTAACAAAAAAAGACCTAAATGATGAGATAAAACAGATAGAAGAGGCGTTGGTGTTAAATAACTATCCTTTAAAATTCACTAGGAAGATTGAAAAAGACCAAAAGAAAAAGAAAAAGAATTGTGAAACTAGTAATAATAACATAAATAAGAGAGAATATAAATCTTCTACTGTTATGCCATATAAGGAGGGGACATCTGAGACCCTACGTAGGATTCTCAATAAAGCAGGAATTAGAGTGGCATTCAAACCCACAAACTCACTCAGAGACAAGGTCCGTAGGTTGAAAGACCCGGTGGACCCAATTAAACAAAATAATATAATTTACAAAATACCCTGCAATGACTGTGAGTGGTGTCAACTACATAGGTCAAACTAGTAGGCCAGGGGTAGTCAGATTGCCAGAACATAAGAATTTAGCTAAGATAAGAATGGTTGACCCAGAGAAGATAAGTAATTTAGAAAAAAGCTCGGCAATTGCAATGCATGCAATAACACACAACCACACAATAGGGTGGTTGGGAGAGGGTTAAAATTCTAAAAAGTAATCTAGGTAGGTGGAGAGAGAGGTTGATTACTGAATCCTTGTTCATCGAATCTACATCCAACACATGCAATAGGAATGATTCATCACTCATACCCGAGATATGAAAAATATTACTACCAATCCAATCAAATAAAGTGAAGATCAAGTGAAAAACAATGGAACTATATAAATGAATTTAGGAAGTTGTGTGATTACCTTGATATGATTATGAGCAACAAATTCTGCTCGAAACGTCATCAGTAAATATTACTGTATAACACTGTGAGACTCTATCGAAATACAAAATTTACCCATAATGTTGAAGTTTTAGACTAACTGGCTGTGAATCGGGTACGATCTTGGTCTCATAACCCTTGTAGTATCCTTGGTGTGCATTAGGATGAGACAGCTCTCACCTGGCTATCAATGACTCGCTGGCAGATCGTGGTTCATAAAAAATTATGGCTGGAGTTATCTAGTCTGTTTTACAGTTTTACAGTAATATTGTGGTGGCTGCTAGCCAAAGTTGGTAGACAGTAATTGACGTCAATGTTTATGTCCTCAATATTGGTGGTGAGAAAATGAGAACAAAAGCTTTGCGTAGGCGGATACAGTTAGCATATGGATGATCTTAAACAGCCACAAAGAGATGTAAGGTCAACTTTCTGTGAGAAACAACCAATCAGAAGACTTTGTTTTCTACTAACAGTAATCTACAATGATGGGCATTAAAATCTATAAATATGTGTTGATTTTCCTTAATAAACGATCTGTTGCCTGACCCTTGTTTTCTGTTGTTACAATATTATTGATTGACGACTATAATTACAGATTTAAAAGACTGAGAAGAGTGAACAAAGAATATCCCCCCTTCAACAACTCCTTCGTTATCACAACGTTCTACATTTATATGACAGAAAGAATTAAAGAATTACTGTCATTAACAACATTCGTGTCTTTTCACACCCTCTAGGGTACTTGTATTGGTACTGATTGCTTCCCTGACCTGAAGTTTGACCCTTCGTGTGTGACATTTTCTTCCCAGTGACTTATTGACCTACAAGATCGCCTTGTAACAAGAAGGTCCTGGATTTTGAACCCCAATGGTTGCTTACTGCTGAAGAGTCTCAAGCTAAATAGAAATAGACATCCATCACTCCTTTCTGATCTTACACTGGTCCTCTAACCAATGTCAGTTCATAATGAAATCCTGAGCTTGTTTTAATTCATATCAGGGGAAAATATCCTGTTCACTGTGTTCTATCATTATTCTCTGTATTCCTCTTGCAAATAAACGTCATTCTTAATGTAAAAGCCACTGGTTTTCGTGACTGGTTACCTCAAGGTTAGCCGCTCGTTCACATTCCATAGATCGATAGCTCACAGTATAACTTTGTCCCTTTTCCTTTCATGACAAAGGAAGTTATTTCATAATAAAACAACAAAGAAGAACTCCTTTCAAAAACAACACAATCTATTTATCTTTAATGAATGCATTATTAGAATTATTTTTATAAACATGAAGGTATTAAATGACGATGATTTCAAATATAACCAACATGAAATTTATGTTTCTTCAAACTGTGCTTCATTTGCCTAAGAGTATTACTAAGATCAGCAAAGCATTATTGCCTCCCTTAGTGAGTAATTCTCAAATTGTTTGCTCCTATGCAATAAATTTATTCCCATCAGGTTTTCTTGAATAACCACCATTTGTCGCTTGACTATGATGACCATCTAAAAAGTAGTAATAACACAGAAAATTTAGCAAATAGATTCATACTACTTGTTAGTAGCTTGAGTAAAATATAAAAATGATCAAGACTTTGTTGTACATCAAATCCCTAACAAATTAACTCTTGAAATTTAATCTGATTCCCGTTAGTGACTACTGCCTACGGGATGAGGTTGACTGGAGTGAGGAAAAATACTGGACAGCGATGACATTAGTTGCTGGTACCAGTAGCTCTAAAAATATCAGGAATTGATAGAAGTTAGAATTCATGGGCTGGCCACTGAGTCGGATCGCACTCTACGAACTTAACTTGTGACCGTAAGGCCCTGGGTTTGAACGATGACAAAATGGTGACGTGGTTTTTCAATGGTTCTCTAACTGATATCAATCCGTGATCAAACTTGAAACAGATAAAATCTCCAAAAACTAATTCGAATCCCGGTGGGTGCATACTGGGAAGAGTCCCAAACTAGGACGAAACATCCGTCCAGTACTCCCAGGTTTTCCAATGGTTCTCTAACTAATGTCAGCTCATGATGAAAATCCTGTAATTCCATATTAGTTTGTTTATTAGATGTATCACACAGTGAAACAGTATTATTTACTGGATGACACAGTTTCGAACAAAATTTATTGTTCATAATCATATCAATTGTAATCACACGACTTCGAAACTGGAGTTTCATAGTTTTCTTTATTTTCTCCCATTAGTCGTAGGAGTAGTAGAATTTTCCAGATATCTGGGAGAGGTGATGAATCATTCCTATCACATGTATTTGCAGTTGATTCGATAAACAAAGCTTCGGTTGTCAATCTCTCCATCCACCCTGAAACATTAGACTTTAAAACTGTCATCCTATCCCATCCTATTGTGTGGTTGTGTGTAATTGTATGTAGTGAGTGGTATAGCTGAACTATTCTCTAGATTTCTTATCTTATTTGGATCAACCAATCTAGATTTTGCTAAGTTATTAGGTTCAGCTAGTCTGACTGCCCCTGTTCTACTAGTTTGACCTATGTATTTGACCTGATAATCATTGCAGGCAAGGTATTAGATAAACTAAATTGTTTCGTTTTAAAGGCTCCACAGGATTGATCCTTTAACCGACAAAGCTTGTTTCTAATTGAGTTTGTGGGTTTGAATGCCAGCCCCTTTTATTCCTGCCTTGTTAAGAATTCTGCGTAAGGTGGTTTCCTAGGTTCCTTCGTTGTATGGAATTACTACTGATGATTTAGATTCCTTATTGTTGGTGTCATCATTAATATTATTATTATTATCACTATCGCTACTTTCATTATTTATTTTATTTTTACATTTCCTTACATATTTCCCGACTAATTTATCCGGGTAGTTATTAAGTTTCAAGACTTCTTTTATGTGTATCAGTTCCTGTTTTAGATTTTCTTTGGTACTACTTAGTTTTTGTGTTCTGTTCCACAAACTAAATCTTGAAAGTTCTATACACATCAAAAATCAGATAGACTTCATCTTATTTTTGCTCAAGAAAGTAGAGACGCAGTCTGTCTGACAGGGAAACGAGAAGATAGGCAGATGGAGATAAACCACAATTCAGCTTAAACACTCAGAAACTGAAGAACAAAACTACCAAGAACACAAATTCATTGAAGCCATCACAGCAAATTCAGAGACATTATGATGCATTGCCAACGAGAGCTGTTCAGAAGAACTATGGAGCTCTGTAAAAGCGATGCTCAACAAAACACCTATTTCAGGGAACAGGCTGTTTTTCGGTGAATTCATTTTACTCTTTAGGTACACAATCGCATTCATGTACAATCTTCCTTTTCATGAAAGAGGGTAGTAACAAAAGTGATGAGTTGTCGAACGACCAATGTACCTGGCTCGACGGCGACCGGTGAACTGACATGTGCACATAGAATAGGTCAGACGCAAGATCTTTTCCTGTCTAAAGGGGTTCAACAACAGTATCTCGTACTGCTGCAGAAAGTTAGTAGTAGCTCTACAAGGTTTGTGATAATCGAACACCTTTTCAACACTGATGATCATTTCATCCCAACAAACGCCCCCACTAAGGGTGAGAAACAACCTGTCAGAGGCAAAATGCTTTCGTCTCCTTTGCTTTAGCCATTCAGATGGAGAGATCGGAGCTTTGCATACAAAAGAAAATTATTCAGCCACTTCTATTACTATTATGGTAACAACGTCAATGTTGATTTCTGCCAGCTTGACTTTGTTTGTTTGTCTGTCTTTCCAATCCCTTATAACAGTCATATTTCTTTATAACCCTTAAATAATTCCGAATTCCAAGTATTAGTTTCGTGAGGATTTTGTTTGATTGGTTGAAGGATTTCATTATGAGCTGTCATCAGTTAGAGAACCACTGAAAAACCAGCGGGGAGTACTGGGTAGTTGTTTTGTCAACCTAGTTTGGGACTCTTCAGTAGTACTCACCCCCCCACAGGGAGTCGAACCCAAAACCTTCTGGTCGCAAGGCCAGCTAGCTCGTAGACCATTCATCAGCCACTGGGACCCAATCCAATGGCTGACTTTTGCCAATTCATGCACAACATAGCACGACCACTTCGCAATGTCTTCTTCGATGAGTTACTGCCTCACCTTCAACCTGCTGTACCCTACTGGTCACGGCTTCCCACTAGAACCCCTTGCTAACTGCCTGAATATGGCCAGTCTCTAGTGAGCATCAAATCATATATTCTTTGTTTTCTATGTGCACATCCTGATTACAACTCATTCGTCACTAAATTATTCATCATATTACGTAACTTAAATACACTTATTTAACTCCTCGTATGCATTCATTGACTAATATTACACAACTGTGATTGTGACACATCTGAAGTGGTGACGACTAGTGGTGTCCGTCAGGGATGCCCATTATCCCCATTCCTATTCAATTTCATCATAGATGTACTAATGAACTTAGTCCTAACAGCTGACTTCAGCGACTTAGGGATTGACTTGCTACCAGGGAATAATCTCATTGACTTAGAATATGCAGACGATATAGTCCTTCTAGGCGAGGACGCTGATAAAATGCAGTAGGGTCTTCTGAACACTTTGAACTGCAATCTACGAATGTTCGGCATGCGATTCGCCCCTGTAAAATGTAAGATGATGTTGCAGGATTGGACTACACTGACTCCTAGCTTAGAAATAGGAAGTGAAGTGGTAGAGCACGTTGACCGCTTCACTATTTTTATTTTATCATTTTCATTATCAGAATTTTTCTAGTAAATAATGTTTGCTCCTCTTACTGGGAAGCTTAATAATTTAACGAAGGGCTCTCAGGAAATACTGAAAACCATAGGGTAACAGCGACAAAAGAGGTACAAAAATAACTCGTATACAGAAAGTGGTCTATATTAAGAAATGATACTCCTCATCATAAGAGAGATATGTTTTTAATATTCACACTTTGGTTTACAAGGATTTGATTGGTTACAGGATTTCATCATGAATTGACGTCCGTTAGAGAACCATTGGAAAACCACCAGGAAGTACTGGAGAGCTTTCTCGGTCTACTTTGAGATTCTTCAGTAATAAGCACCCACTATGATTTGGACCCAGGACCTTCCAGTTACAAGGCAAGCTGACAGACCATTAAACCGCTGGAACCCTATCCAGTGATCCATGAATTCCAATTTCTGCCGATGTTCATAATGAAATCCTTTAACCAATCAATCAAATCCCTGCAAACCAACACTTGAATATCAATGAGATGCTCACTGGTGACTGGCCCCAGTGGGAAGTTGTGACCAGTAGGGTGAAGCAGGCCGGGTGTGAGGACAAATACTCGCCGAAGACATTGGCTGGCGGTTGCGCTGTATCGTGCATTGGCAGAAGTTAGAATTCATGGACCATTGGGTCGTGTCTTAGTGACTTATTGACCTATGAGCTCGCCTTGTAACCAGAAGGTCCTGGATTCAAACTTCAGTGGGTGCGCACTGCTAAAGAGTCTCACACTCGGACGAAACAGCTATCCAGTACTCCTTTCTGGTTTTCCAATGGTCCTCTAACCGATCTCAGTTCATGATGAAATCCTGAGATTGTTTTAATTCAAATCAGGGGAAAATATCCTGTCCAGTGTTTTCTGTCATCACTATCCTCTGTACTTCTCTTGTAAATAAACGTAATTTTCCACGTAAAAACCACTGGTTTTTGTGATTGGTCGCCTCAAGGTAAGTCGCTCTTTCACATTCCATGGATCGATAACTTATAGTTTAATTTTGCCCCTTTTTCTTTCATGACAGAAGGACTTATTTCATAATGAAACAACAAAGAAGAACTCCTTTCAAAAACAGCTCAATCTATTATTCCATAATGAGTGAATTATTAGAATTATTTTTATAAACATGAAGGTATTAAATGACAATGATTCCAAATACAACCAAAGATCAATTATATGTTTCTTCAAACTGTGCTTCATTTGCCTAAGAGTATTACTAAGATCAGCAAGAAAGCATTATTGCCTCCCTTAGTGAGTAATTCTCAGCTTGTTTGCTCCTATGCAATAAATTTATTTCCATCAGGTTTTCTTGAATAACCACCATTTGTCGCTTGACTATGATGACCATCTAAAGAGCACCAAAATGGAAAAAATTACACAATAACACAAACAATTTCGCAATTAGAATTTATACTACTCGTTAGTAGTTTAAGTAAAATATAAAAATATTCCTAATTTTCTTCATGATTCGTTAGTTGAACATCAAATCCCGACAAATTAATTCTTGAAATTTAATCTGATTCTCGTTAAAGACTACCGTCTACAGGACGAAGCTGACTACGGTCAGTAAAAATACTGGTCAGCGATGACACTGGCGGCTGATGATAGCTGCTCTAAAAATATCACGAATAGATAGAATTTAGAATTCATGGGCTGGCCACTGAGTCGGGTCAGAGTCTACGAGTTTACTTTGTAACCGGAAGGCCCTAGGTTTGAACGATGGTGAGATAGCGATGTGGGTTTTCAATGACTCTCTAACTGATATCAATCCGCGATCAAACTTGAAACAGATCAAATCTCCACAAACTAAATCTTGAAAGTTCTATACACACCAAAAATCAGATAGACTTCATCTTATTTTTGCTCAAGAAAGTAGAGACGCAGTCTGTTTGACAGGAAACGAGAAGATAGGCAGATGGAGATAAACCACAATTCAGCTTAAACACTCAGAAACTGAAGAACAAAACTACTGAGAACGCAAATTCATTGAAGCCATCACAGCAAATTCAGAGACATTATGATGCATTGCCAACGAGAGCTGTTCAGAAAAACTATGGAGCTCAGTAAAAGCGATTCCTAACAAAACACCTATTTCACGGAACAGGATGTTTTTCGGCGAATTCATTTTACTCTTTAGGTACACAATCGCGTTCATGTACAATCTATCTTTTCATGAAAGAGGGTAGTAACAAAAGTGATGAGTTTTCGAACGACCAATGTACCTGACTCGACAGCAACAGGTAAACTGACATACGCACACAGAATAGGTCAGACGCAAGATCTTGTCCTACCTAAAAGTGTTCAAGAACAGTGTCCCGTATTTTTGCAGAAAGTTAGAAATAGCTCTACAAGGTGTGTGATAATCGAACACCTTTTGAACACTGATGGTCATTTCATCCCAACAAAGACGCCCATTAAGAGTGAGAAACAACCTGTCAGAGGCAATATACTTTCGTCTCCTTTGCACGGTTGAAGCTTTAGCCATTCACATGGAGAAATCACAGCTCTGCATACAAAAGAAAATTATTCAGCCACTTCTATTACTATTATGGTAACAATCTCAATGTTGATTTCTGCCAGCTTGACTTTTGTTTGTTTGTCTGTCTTTCCAATCCCTTATAACTGTCATATTTCTTTAGAACTGTTACGTTATTCCAAATTCCAAGTATTGGTTTCGTAGGGATTTTGTTTGATTGGTTGTAGGATTTCATTATGAGCAGTCATCAGTTAGAGAACCATTGGAAAACCTACCAGGGAGTACTGGATAGCTGTTTCGTCAACCTAGTTAGGGACTCTGCTTCAGTAGTACTCACCCGCCACAGGGAATCGAACCCAAAACCTTCTGTTTGGCAGCTGATTCATGCAATAGAAGCTAATCTAACTTTTGCCAATTCATGCACAACATAGCACGACCACTTCGCAATGTCTTCTTCGATGAGTTACTGCCTCACCTTCAAACTGCTGTACCCTACTGGTCACGGCTTCCCACTAGAACCCCAGGTTAACTGCTTGAATAGGGCCAGTCGCTAGTGAGCATCAGGTCATATTTTCTTTGTTTTCTATGTGCACATCCTGATTACAACTCATTCGTCACTAAATTATTCATCATATTACGTAACTTAAATACACTTATTTAACTCCTCATATGCATTCATTGACTAATATTACACAACTGTGATTGTGACACATCTGAAGTGGTGACGACTAGTGGTGTCCGACAGAGATGCCCACTATCCCCATTTCTATTCAATTTCATCATAGATGTACTAGTGGATTTAACCTTAACTCACTTAAGAGACTCAAGGATTGTCTTGCTACCAGGGAATAATCTCGTTGACTTAGAATATGCAGATGATATAGTCCTCCCTCGTAGGTGAAGACGCTGACAAAATGCAGAGTCTTCTGAACACCTTGAGCTGCAATCTGCGAATGTTTGGCATGCGATTCGCTCCCGTCAAATGTAAGATGATGCTACAGGACTGGACTGGACTACATTGACTCCTAGTTTAGAAATAGAGAGTGAAGTGGTAGAGCACGTTGACCGCTTCACTTATTTGGGAAAGACCATCAGCCTCAACAGGTTGATCTCTGACGAAATCTCAGTACGAATACAGAGGGCAAGTTTCGCATATGCCAGTTTACACCGTCTCTGGCGTAGACGTGATATACGACTATCGACCAAAGGGTGTGTGTACTGCTCAGCAGTCCGCTCCATCCTCCTTTATGGCTGACTGTGAGACCTCGCCATTGAGAGCGGAAGACATGAAAAGATTAGCTATCTTCGATCATAGGTTTCTGCTTTCTATCTCCCGTATGAAGTGGTATAATAAGGTGAGCAATATTGAGAATTGGAAATATTTATTTCCCGATACGAATTTAAAACAAGCAATAAAGGTTAATAAAGCAGGATTTAATGAATTCATCAAATTTCGGTAGAACTCGTCAGCTGAATACTCTACATACACGGATATATACTTTTGAAGTTACATTGGGAGATATAGGACTGAATACTTTACATACACGGATTTATATAGTTTTGTAAAGTATTCAGTCCTATATCTCTCAATGTAATTTCAAAAGTATATATCCGTGTATGTAGAGTATTCAGCTGACGAGTTCTACTGAAATTTGATGAATTCATTAAATCCTGCTTTATTAACCTTTATTGATTGTTTTAGAAATATTGAGGTTAGGCACCAGTTGAGTGCTAGGTGAGGAGGGGAAATCAATCAACGAGGCTGTGAAATTACATCGACTGAGATGGTTAGGACATGTGTTATGCCTGCTAGCCTAGTCATCGCCTTCCTTGATAATGGGCAATGTTAGCTGATATAGGGTCAGGGTGGAAAAGAGCTAGCAGCGGTCAAACCAAAACATGTCACCTGTCAATGAAATCTACAACAGTTAGTCTAAGCCACCTAGGAAGGTGTAGACCGGCTTCCTGGTTGGAGTCCTAGGGACGGTAAAAACGAATGGTTGGAAACAATTGGTGACATGGCTCAAAATCGTTCTCAATGGCGCAGATGCATCCACTCCTTGTGACTTATGATTTCCAATGAAACTGTTTTGTTCTCCGATATTACTATTCCTTTGTCTCACACCTCTGTTTACTGTCTATATTATGCATTTCTCCTACTTTCTTCTCTTGCTTTGTGTGCTACATGGAGTGTGGCGACTCGAACTGCCGCACATATGTGCAAAGTTCTATGTCGAAAACAGACAGACAGACAGACAACTCATCACCCTTGTTACTACCCTACTTCGTGTAAAGGAGATTGTATATACTATCGATTATCTGGCTAAAAGGGAAAATGAGTTCACCGAGGAGCGCCTCCTCACTGAACTACTTGCCTTGTTTTCATTAATGTCTTGATGTGGATCTTTCATGAAAGTGATGTTTATCTAATCAACACCAAAGTTTTGTGTACAATCGAAATAAATCACCGTCTATATACTGGATGGATTTATAAAAAGCTGCAATCAAAAACAGAGGATAGTGAAAATATATAAGGCAAATTATTAAGCCATGTGAATGCACTGACATGATTGTGAGCAGCACTCAGTTGTAATCTAAACGTCATCTAGTCTTCAATTATGTATCAAAGTATGAATTGGATCAAATTGAATCCCAGTATAATACTTTTATCACTGGAAGGACAGATAGTTCTATACCTTTTCGATTGAAACTCTGTCTGTCTGTCTGTTTTCGACATAGAACTTTGCACATATGTGCGGCAGTTCAAGTCACCACACTCCATGTAGCACACAAAGCAAGAGAAGAAAGTAGGAGAAATGCATATTAGAGACAGTAAACAGAGGTGTGAAAAAAAGGAATAGTAATAACGAAGAACAATATAGTTTCATTGGAAATCATGAGTCACAAGGAGTGGATGCATCTGCGCCATTGAGAACGATTTTGAGCCATATCACCAATTGTCTCCAGTCATTGGTTTTTACCGTCCCGAGGACTCCAACCAGGAAGTCTACACCTTCCTACGTGGCTGGCTTAAACTAACTGTTGTGGATTTCATTGACTGGTGCCATGTTTTGGTTTGACCGCCGCTAGCTCTTTTCCAGCCTGACCCTATGTCAGCTAACATTTCCCGTCGAGGAAGGCGATGACTAGGTATACGTAACACATGTCCTAACCATCTCAGTCGATGTAATTTCACAGCCTCGTCGACTGATTTCCCTTCCTTAACTAGCACTCGACCGACGCCTAACCTCAATATTGTTCACCTTATTTTACCACTTCACACGGGAGACAGAACACAGACACCTATGATCAAAGACAGCTGGCCAGGCTTTTCATGTCTTCCACTCTCAATGGCCAGGTCCCACAGCCAGCCATGAAGGAGGAAGGAGCGGACTGATGAGCAGTGCACTCGCCCTTTGGTCGACAGCCAGCCGTATATCACTTCTACGCCAGAGGAGGCGTAAACTGGCATATGCGAAACTAGACCTCTGTATCCGTGCTGAGATTTCGTCAGAGATCAACCCGCTGGCGTTGGCTGATGGTACTTCCCAAGTAAGTGAAGCGGTCAACGTGCTCTACCACTTCACTTCCTATTTCTAATCTAGGAGTCGAAATGGTTGGTGTGCGTTTGTTTTAGTCAGATATGTCCAAATGATTAAGTTCTTTTAATCAAATATGGCGGAAAATGGAGGGTGATCTGAACATTCCCAGTAAAAGCAGTGTCTGAATATATATATTGATATGGATTTTATATTGCCATTTGAAAGATGATACTCCAAGACTGATCTAAAGCTGTGGAAAGTGTTCAACACAGTACTTGTTTACAGAGCTGCATTAACTCTGATGGACTAATCGATAGAGAGGATATACACATTACAGAGAACACAGAAGTTTCCAAACTAGAATTACACTGTTTGTAATAGTCTTAGTTTTATCATTATTATTGCTGTTCCTGTGAGTTCCAAGTGGAACATAGGTCTTCAACAGCATATCTCCACCTTGTCCTATCCTCTGTGGCCCCACAATAATCCATCGAAACAATGCCCAACTCGTCGCTCATTTCTCATTTGGGTTCCACTCGAGTGGTGGTCTGGAGTGCAATGTTATTTAGCGGTCTCCTCAACCTATGTCCTATCCACCATCATTTCCTTCTACATATTTGATGAGCAACTGGAGGTTCCTCACTGGTTAATTTTGAGTTCCTTGTTGAGAATTCTTTCTAACCGGCCAGCCACCTGATCTTCAGCATGAAGCCGGAGAAGGAGACAGATGTCGATGAAAGTTTACAGTAGACCGATGAAAAGGCTTTCAGTAACGCGAACGCGAACACATCATATTTATACATTTTTGATAGCACTAAAAGTCGAATAGGTCAGCGATTAATAAACTCTTCTAACTGTTTGAGGATTGGCCCAAGGTTAAACAGTGGGATGACTCGTTTCCAGACTAAAACGTTAGCTAGATCCAGCATTTTCAGCCATCGAGTTACCATGTTGATTTCACTTTTGGTCGCTTCCTATCAATTCGCATCTACATACTACTCACAAATCTTATCAGTAGCACATGCCATATATATTTATTATCAATCATACTTGATACATTGCAATCTATGTACCCGATTAAAATAAAGGGAGCGTACAGTAATCCAATGAGAGACACTATACTTATATGTTATGGTTTAAAAAATGCTTTCCACTCTCCTTCTTGAGTGACTACTTCCTCAGAGCCAAAAAAGAAGAAAGATAATAAAAATTTGTTAAAATAACAATATATAAATATACAGGTATATATATTACCTATTGCTTCTGAAACATTCTCAAGACGATCTCTACGTTCACATGTCCACATTGTAAATGGCTGACTTGGAGGTGGTTGCTTAACTGGAACTTTTACAGGACGATTTTTAAGCACTCTTCTGAAGGAGAAAACAGAGGGAACACATTTTAAGGACAATATAAGATATTTGTATCTATACTCAATTAAATTCATTTAAAAAGTCCGAGATAAGGCGCTTCAAATCTGGTTATACCAGATCCAGTAGCCAAGGAATCCCTGTTTCCACGAAAATACCTGAAAGAACTACTCCTCAGTTACGACATCAGCATTTAATTCCACCTCCATGAAGAATTCTACGTACAAAAAGACAATGTGATTATAGAATCCCCTCTCTTAGATGTCGTGTTCTAAGTGACAGAGACAATGTTAAGCGCGAAACCTATGACTTGCTTTGTTATTAACAACATAATTTCAGGCTCTTTTATTTCTCTCTTATTTTGTATTCTATAGTGAACTCCTTCTTAAACATACTTAGCTACCTAAATTATTAACATTGGCTTACTTTTCTTTGTACTTTACTGTATTCCTTCTTTTGTCTATCTACTGGTTCCGACTTTATTAGCACTGAGTATTACAAAATTGTCCTGTCATTAACCATCATATAATTATTAGTCTTTGTGGTTGTTGTTTTTTTGTTTGGCAACATTAACTGACAATCGTTGGTTGTGAACGCCATAGTCACCACCTTAAAACATTTTGCATTAAGCAGGATTACTCACACTACTACTGCAAACACTGCATTAGACCTGACAATAAAAAACAAAACAACAACCCTGAAATGTTATTTTATGATTGTTTAGTGTTGTTTCAACCAAATTAACCGACCATCTTGGCGATAAACATTCTTAAATATCATTTCATAACTTCTTGTATGACTATAGCTTTACTGTCACCATGCATAATCATATCATAGCTTCCACTACCCAAAACTGAGTTATTATTATATGCTGTTTATTTTCCTTTCTACTTTTTGGTATTTTTTCTCATCCTTTTTATTATTTTTGTGCTTTTTGTGATTTTTTGTTTTTGTTGTTGTTGTCTTTATATTTATTTTTTTGAAAATACTCCTTTTAAATGTTTGATAAAATAAGATGCAAATATTGTAGATATGTGCTGAAAATTCCACACTGTACCACTAGTACTGTTTCAAGAATAAAGCAAATTATTATTTATATGGTCAGAATTGAAAATAATATCCTCGATCCTTTGATTATTCAGCTTCATATTTACATAAGATATATAGATCCTATGTTTCTTATTTCTGAGGAAAAATTAGAACTAGACACTTGCCTGATCTTGATCCACAACGCAGAACTCATCGAAAACTTTTAAGTTATGACAGAAGTAACACAAATCCGCTGTCTAATATCACCCACTATGATATTCCTAAATGAAATGGACTGAATTGTACTGTAGACCATATGTGGGGAGCCAGAAGACGGAAATACATTGGACCGATGAGAGGTCTCACGAACACATGGGCTTTGGAGGCGATTAACGTTTAATGTCACATAAAATTCAAGGTTTAAAGGAGAAAACCAATAAGCTGGAAGAAGTAGAAGCAATCAGTGAGGACAGGACTTCAAGTGAACACACAAGAGAGGTGCTGAAGAAGATTACCTACCGCAACAACAATAACAAGCTCTAGTAAGCATCAAAAGAATTAAATTGAAAGCGTTAACTTCCTTCACTTATCTAGGAAGCATCGTTTCAACTACAGCCAACACCTATGAAGATGCGACAACCGGAATTGAAAAAAGAACAAGTGAAACCTTCATCACTCTGAAAGCAGTCTGGAAATCTTCTACACTCAGTTACCATAAACAACAAAATTCGAATTTTTAATATCAATGTTAAGTCAGTCACTGAATACACGAATCACGGAAAGCACTTCTAACAGGTGACTGAAGACTTTTATCAACCTCTGCCCCTCTCAACGGCTTCATGCTGAAGATCCTAATGACAGGTTGAAAAGAATTAGCAACACAAGACTCTGGGAACGACCCATCAAGAACCTACTGCTGAACAATTCTGTCGCGGAAAATGGAGGTGGATCGGACACATCGCGAGGTGACCGTTGGGCAACATCTCGCTGTAGGCCATCGCCTGAGTACAACCTGAGTGAAAAGCGACGAGTTCGGTCATAGGTCCGAGAGCGACATGAAAGTGATCGTGTGATTGGTGGGAGATGATAGCCTATTCTGAGTCGTGTGGCCAACTTATGAGGATTGGAGAAAAGAAGGTGAAATGGAGGTACGCTGTTAAAGGCCTATATCCCACTAGGAACTAAATAGTGAAAAAGTAATAATGCAATATATCTAGATGATAAAATGGAATGGTCAAGGATAAATTCTCGCCTATTTTTACCAAAGACAGATGGGATATGTGTGTATCAGTCGACTACAAAAGGTCGTATCCTATGAGGCAAAATACAATCGTAACTGGAGTCGTTGAGGCAGAAAAGAAGCATTCATTCAAATGACTGAAAAAGAATAGAACAACGTTCATCTGTCTGGATAATTATTGGGTGAATGTCACTTTGCCTGAAACCAAGAGCACAAGTTAACTTACAAAAAAAACACCAAATGAAAGACTAAAAATATTATACGAATATAACTTTCATCCAGAAAACTCTCGGCCTTTAGAAGGAATAATGGTACATTCTGCGTGCCAAATACCAATTTCTATTTCCTTTTCAAACTTTTTGAAGTAAAACAAATATATATTCGACCACATCTGTTTCTAATATGCTTTCTAGAGTATAAAACATTTCCCCTGAGCTAATATTGTACAACCAAGCACTGCTTCCCTGACGTAGTGGGGCAGTTTGCACACTGTGATAAACCAACGTCCGATACTGATCGGAAAGAATGTTTCTGGCGCTCACAAAATACCATTAAGTTTGGTCGAGTAGTAGTTAGATTAAAAGCAGTTATCATCCCAGTATATGTTGCTTACTGTGTAGGAGGGTTTGAGGGCAAAGTCACAATGCTGGTAGAATTGAAATATGATAGCCCAAAGGTGTTTCCCTAGTACGAAGAGAAAGCCATGTATTCTATCTTCCCAATCCAGTTGATCAGGCTTAAAAATGATCAAAAAGCCTTCAAAATCCCGTATCCCGACTCACCTTAAGACTGCCGTTTCCCGGCACTAAGGCGTTTACTCTGTGTGAATAGGCTTCATTAGCCGAAAATATGAAATCTTTGGCTCTGTATGTATGTTATGTCACTGAGAAATGTACATAAGTTTAGTTATATACTTAGACCAGTCTGAACAATAGAAATATTTGAAAATATATAGGTGTTTCAGAGATAGAATCAACTAGATTTTCGTTCTCAGTTTTTGAATGGCCCGAATACTATGACTGAATCAGGCGATAATAGGTGATAATAGTAAAAACATATAGTGGTGGATATTTTTATGGTACAATAACACTAACATCATAAGGAATCAATAGGTTTCCGAAAAGGTTACATGTAGCCTGCAGATCAAGTAAAACGAAAACTCAGTCTACACAGAATAAAATCTACGTTCGAACTTACTTTGTTTCATTTAACGTCTCAAGCTGCAGTAATGCTTCAGATTTAGACTTCCACCAGTGCCTGTGTTGATCGTAGTGAGATTTTAATCTGAAATCAAGATCATCATTTGGCGCCTCAGGATCAAAATATTCAGCCTAATGATACCATGAAACCTTAAATTTTGTGGGCTCACTGTGTGTCTTAGGCTGGAAAGGGTATGTTGAGTGCAAAGTTTATTCCAAGGATCTTCAAGTTGGGCTAAATGAGGTGGAAGATTAAATACTTTGTGCTTCCAAATATCAAATAAGTTGAACAGATTACCTCCTTTTTCTTTAAATGGGTAAAATCGTCATCGTTCTCGTAAACAAACGGTGGTAAGGGATTACGTCCAGCAGGACACATAATTACCCTGAAATTTTAAAAGGAAATCTACTCTTGTTGTCATGTAAGTTGATTAAAACAAATCCACAAGCCTTCGCGAGTATAAATACCAGGCTGACAAGGTTTTGATAAGTTTCACTGATAGTTCCATTGTTTTCCACTTAATTTTTAACTTGATTTGATTGGTAGTAATATTTTCCATATTTCAGGTATGAGTGATGAATCATTCCTATTGCATGTGTTGAGTGTAGATTCGATGAACAAGGATTCAGTAATCAACCTCTCTTTCCACCTACCTATGTTACTCTTTAGAATTTTAACCCTATCCTACCCTATTGTGTGGTTGTTTGTTAATGCGTGAAGTGCAATTGCTGTGCTTTTTTCTAAATTACTTATCTTTTCAGGGTCAACCATTCTTCCCTTAGCTGAATTCTTATGTTCTGATAATCTGACTACCCCCGACCTACAAGTCTAACTTATATAACTGACTTCACAGTCATTGCAGGGTATTTTGTAAATTATATTATTTTGTCTAATTGGGTCAACCAACAGGGTCCTTTAACATTACATCACAACACTCTAAGAAGTAACTTATTATGATTTTAAAAGCACTCGTCTCTTTTCCCATCTAATTGTAATTGATCAATAACATTCGTAATATTATTTCTGAATGTACATTATCTCATACTGAATTTTATTCCAATATCTAATCATCAATTCCACTCATGTATATAAATGAAGCAAGAAAGTTGTGTGAGTAGTGACTTGATATGATTATGAGTGACAATAATTTGTGCTCGAAAAGTGGTCATCAGTTAATATTACTGTATAACACCACTGTGTGATTTTATCAAAATAAAATCTTATCCATAATGGAATATAATGTCGATTCGCTGAAAAGGGAAGGTGAATGAATGTATAATATGAGTTGAAATGGCTGGAAATCTCTGAAAGTGACACTTGAGGAAGCATGCACTGCCTTTTTAGGAAGACAGAAGCGGCAAGGCTAGAAACTGTTATGTACTGACACACAGAAGGTAATAGAGGAGAGGGTGATGATGAAACAGAATATAAACCAGTGCAAAGATTGGCAACAGAAGGAGAAGCTGAGTCCAATGCAAAACTCACCGAATAAAGAGGTGAGGAAGAATGCTAGGCAAAACAGAAGACAATTCCGTGACACACTGGCAACTGAAGCAGTGCAGGCCTCAAGCAGAAGAGACCTAAGAGCATCTGATCAGATAACGATGTCCCTATCCGGTAATGGATCAACACAGGTGAAACCATTGAATAATAGCGGAGACAGCCTAATTACCAGAGGGAAGAGTAGAAGAATGGCTGATCAATTCAAGTGACTCGTGAACTAACTATTACCTGCAGCTTACTTAGAAATACTACCGACCGCCACAGAGCTGCGAGTGGCGACCGATACTCTGACAAAAAGACAAATCAAAAATATAATCAAGCGACTGGTAGTAGAGGCGGTTGGAATTCCCTCTGTATCACTGAAAACGGGGACGGGGACCACAGCTAATTCGCCCACACCACTAGTACAAAATGCTTGCAAGGAATGTGCCTACTGATTGGCTATCTGGTTAAACCAGTCGGGGTGGGAGACTAAGGCGTCTGCCAGAACAGACGAGGAATTATGTTCCTGTCTATACTAAGGGAGATAATTTTTGTCATCCTGTAGGGATTACAGTATGCCCTGAATGCAGGACCCCAACCAGTACAAGCTGGATGAAGGAAAGGCAAGTAATGTGTAACTACACATATCACTGTAGAACAGAGTATAGAATGGCACTCAAACCTGCCCCATCTATTCTGACATGGACCTCAATAGAGTTGACCACGAAGCGATTTGGAAACTATTTTAGCAGTATTGAGTTCCCTGAGACTTTTCCAGCCTCACTCAATGGATACATAACAATACAACACTTCAGGTGATCGGTGATGGGAAATTGAGCGAAGCCCGTGGAGGGAAGGCAAGAGCAAGACGTGGTTGAGTACTCTCATCGATGGTGTTTCTACCTATAGTGGACTGGGTCGTGAGACGGAACAAAGGAAGCTAGAGGAGTGGAATAAGATGGACTGAAAAGTAGCATGCAGAAGACATGGACTCCGAGGGTGATTTGTGTCTAGCGTCGCACAAACTCGAAGACCTACAGGAGAAAACCAACAAGTTGGAAGGAGAAGCAGATAGAGAATTCGGAACTTTATGAGAACATAGGAAATATGGTGGCGATGAAGATAACCAGTCAATAACAACAGGCACCAATTATTATCAGCGGAAGAGATATGAAAGTGGTCAGACCTTTAACTTACCTAGGCAGCATAATAATAATATATTCTCATTTTTGTACATGAGGAACGCCAGTTTGCAGGAATCATCAATTCGATAAATTACACATACGATTAGTAAGTATAGTTAGTAATGATAATATAATAAGGTACATATTTATTCCTACAAATGTAGGACACACAAGTTGTATAGGCATGGATAAGTATTATTTAAGTTACATATTTAAATTACATGATTTACGGTTAAATAACATGGTTGCTGTCATTTTATCTTTAGTTTGTGGGAAAAATCTGATAACTAGTGATTCAATGGACCACATCAAGAAATATAGAGATATTGACTTCGCATTAACAAAAAAACCCAAGTATGCGTTGGATGGGTTACAGATACTTGGGAAAATAAATAAAGCTTGAAGTCAATTCCCTCATAAAACAATAAAATGCGTCTTATAATAATATATTCTCACTGCACATGAGGGACTCCAGTTTACAGGCATCATCAATATGATAATAATGCACACATGGAGTAGACATCCTTAAAATTTTCACTAACACAATATATATATATACAAGGGAAGATAAAGGAATATTGACTGTGTGTACACTCTGCATAAGTTAAAACAGTTTATATGGCACAATCCTAGGCAACATTATTGTTTGAATTTTTTGAAAATGAGCGTAACAACTGAGTGCTGCGTTACATTCGGTCGTTATGGTGGGCTACTCACAAAAGTATAAAAATGGCTTAAAAACGCCAGCTAGTTTGCCGTAAACGATGTTTTAAGCAATGTAATCTGCAAGAGGCTCACTACAGCAGTTAGATCCAGTTAAACATGCAGAGAAGTATTAATAATTCAACAACCGGTGAATTTTTGATTCTTTTCGGTCTGGAACCAGAGTAAATCTATTCAAATACAGGCGATCGACACGGATGGGGACATCAAAACAGAATCACAAAGGTAAATCATTTTTGAGACCTTCCACACTGATCATAAGGAATGAGATTTGGATTTTTAACTCTAATTAGTCAGAGATTCCATGTGTGTCAGAAACTGGATGCACGTGTCACGAAAAGTATTTTCAGTAAGCTTCAGACTTCAATCAACAGCTCTTTTCGCCTTATAAGGAACATCAGGTGGATAGAAATGACAAGCAGCAGGGAACTCTGGAGATGGATCAAGAACCCATTGTGGGACGAATATGCCGAAGAAAATGCAGATGGATAAGACAAACTTTGAGAAGACCACTGGATGGCATCGCGCTCCATACCCCTAAGTGGAACCCAAAAGGAAAACGGTGGTTTGGGTGCCCGAAAGTCATATGGAGTAGGTTATGGGCAACACGGATGATTGCTGATGGGGAGGGCCGCAGAGAGCAAGACAAAAAGGAAATGCGTTGTTGAAAACCTGCGTTCCATTCGGGACCCATAGGAATCATAAATACATTTATATGATGTGTCCAAATAATGGTAACATTAATTGTAACTTCGTCGCCGCTATGTGGGCCGAGCCAATTTCGTTCATTTCTTGGTGATGTCCGTTAACGCCCTAATAGAAGAAATGGGGCATTTTTGAACACACAAGGTGTCTCGATAGTCTGATGCATGTGGCAGCTGATAATAACCCTGATGTTTTCTTCCGAAATGTTTATGTAGATTTCTTGCTGTGAAGCGAGTTGATCCCGGAGATTTAGTTTATCTCGCCCAAAATTGTTCTGTGGTGAACTGTCTGAAGTCGTAAAGGATGTTATCTCTCGGTGATAGAAACACAATCTACGTTTGGCAACGGTTGACTGGAAAGTGGCGTGAGCTCTTCATGTTTCCTGAGACAGTGTCCTGCGGCTGCTGATTTCACAAGGCGTCACAAGCCGCTACGTCAAAAGGAAAGTTACTTAAGGCGATGCATTCAACCAACTAGAAGTTTTAAACTTTATGCGTTGGTTCTGAAGGCATGTTTGTCAAATTTCATTAAGGATAGCTAGTAAGTGACTTCAAAACCTTACGTGTATTCCTGAACTTGCAAACGGACTAAGCCTTATTACAGTTGCTGGGGTGTTTACCAGATGCTTTGCTGACGGACAGCAAAGAAACTGGATCAGAATTGATGTTGGCATGGGGGAAGATCACTTGGGACTGCAGCAGGACAAGTGGATTTAGAACACCTCCCGAGCGACCTATTCATGGTGCTGATATTAACTGGAATATCTTCACTGCTTTGCAGGTTTCACCTTTCATTCCTGACCTACGCGTAATTGTTTCGACACTTAACAGTATTCTTCTGGCTTAATCCCTATTATCTGTCATACTCTTTATGCTGAACTTCGTACTGACCAGTGATAAGGTGGTGTCGTACCATTCTCGACAAAGCGTTTGGGTTAGCTCACAGCTGCTCAATGAGGTGACCCCTGGCCCTTCAATTGAGTTCTCGAAACGTTCACCGTTCTATGAGAAAGTTCCGGATAGAATTTTGATCCCATTTTGTTTTGAATATTTTGGATAGTGATCATATATTTGACCTCCCTGTTAATTCAACAGATTTCACTTCATAGTATGCATTTTTTATAAGAGAAACCTATGAACTGTACAGCTGCTAAGCGGTCTTGAAGTGTTTCTGTATTTTTCACGTGATTTCTTGTTGTTTCACGCCAAATCATATTTTAATACTGCTGGATATAATATTCGGTCAAATAGGACTCTTAACAGTTTCATGGACTATCCATTAGAATGCTGCAAATTACTAACCTAGTAATAACTTGGTTAAGTAAAACCGCTTACCACATTCTGACTGAAACTGAGGGTAGAGAGGCGACTTAATACCTGATAAAGTCAACCACTGTGATCAGGGATTATTTCAGCTGGCATACTGAGAAAGACATCCTAGGATAACCGTGAGAACATTATTCTTCCCTCATTGGTTGGACAGTGTTATTTGCGACCTGGCCACCAAGTTCAACTACGCCAAGTTATAATGATGTATTTATTTCAATCTGTGTTGGAACACATCAGTTGTACATGCATGAATAAGTATCATCTATATAACATAAACTTGGTTTATGGTGAAATTACATGGTTGCTGTCTTTCTGTCTTTAGTTTGTGGGAACAATCTGCTAACTAGTCATTCAATGGAGCACGTTAAGAAATATAGAAACATTGTCTTCGCATTAACGAAAACCCGAGTATGTATTGGATAGATTACAAACACTTGAGAAAAAAATAAAGCTTCAAGTCATTTCCTCATATAACTTTGCTGTGTACTGCATCGAATCTTATTCTTGATTTACACCCAAATTGGGTATTGATTTAAAATAAGTGATACATTTGTATAATTTCGTCAGGGCTTGAATCTTTATCTTGAAAAAGATAATAATGATCGCCTAGACAGATCATGCTTCTACCTTTAAACATATACCATTCGGTCAGCCTAATGCTGAGATGCGACCGCGTGGGCTCTGCACAGATTTATGGGGTATCTTATAAATCAACATGCTTTCCTTTGTCGTATCTTCAAATATCACTTAACAATGTCTCATCTCATACATTTTCTAATAACATCTTCACTTGCTCATTATATTCCACTAAACCTAACATTTTATAGCTCTTTATGAATTTGATTCGACTTATTTTATTCCTATTCTCTATAGGGTACGGTTGTGCACCAAACACAAAAAGGTATGAAATTAAAACAACCGGCTTGTGGATAATTGTATTAAACCAAAAGTGGACAACATGATAGTAAAACCTATAGGGTAGCATTATACATTTCAAATGAACTTTGTCAGCCTAGGGATTATAGTCTACCATTATGTTTCCTTTATGAATACATCTATTAATGATACCGTGCATTCACCTATTTAATGATTCACCTTAGCACCTTTACTTTTCTAAAACAGCCTACTATCCCTTGTAAACGTTGTACTTACCTCAATATTGGTTGGTTATCGTATGCCTACAACTGCGGGTTGAAAACGAAACGAAGTCGAATTTCCTGCGCAACCTGGAGGACCGCTGTTTAATTCAATAATGATACGACATGGATCAGACAAAGAATGTATTTATATATATATCAAGTATTTAGCTGTTCAAACATTAACTTGTAGACAATCTACTATTTGATATTATATCATACTTGATCGTGCCTGTAAAAATGGCATGCATTTTCATGTAAATTTATGTTTATATGAAAATATAAATTATTATTATTAAGTAACACCAGAAGTGAATGCAGACTAATATTAGACATAGCCAAACAGATTTGTTTAGCTGCACCGAGGTCAGCTGCCATTTGTAGCCTCATGGTGTTTTGTACAAGTTGATTAAGATACAAAAAACTATTTGTAAACCAGTTGCATCTTCACTTTAAGTCACGGATACTGCAGCATACGGTGTCCTGATATAGTGATATGGTTGTTTTTAAGGATGTTGAGTTATGAATAGCCAACAGATTGAAAGATGGTGTGGTATACATAAGTAATGGCTCCAAGTCCTGTTCTATTTCAGTCTTACTGCAGATCTATGCAACTTCCTCTACAGGGAAGCGAGCAGCAAAGTACTTGAGAGGAGGCTTGGGTAGGAGCTTTTTGGCCTGCGTTTGAACAAGCATTGAATGAGGTTGATAATTGCGTGTGCACTGTGCTGTCTGTTTCCTCCCCAATAGGTAGTCGAAATTAGTGCTAGAGGTTCAAAAGAGTTAACATCCCTATGGGTTGTTTGGTCGGCGCTGACAGGGATGTGGCAGATAAAAAATCATTGATACCTCGTGATGCCCCTGACTTATTAATCTGCCTAATATTTGATGACATTTTGAGTGTCCTGACATGGGTGTCATTATGTGCATTGTCGAGCTGTGGTTTGAGTTCTGGCACACTTGTGCCACATATTCTGTCAGAATTTGCTTGTGTGTCATACTTTGAAGACCCAGAGTGGCTGGTAGTTGAGCTCTTAGTGTAATCAATTGCACCATCTTGCGTAATGGTGTTACTACGCCAGCTTTGAGTGCAGGCTTTAGCGTGAATTGGCATATTATGAGAGCATATTCTGGCGTTACTCTCCGTAGAGAGTATAGCCTTATTTCTGCTTGTAGCGTGATTGTCAGCATCATTTTGTCTCATTCCCCTCACAGCGCGGATTCTTCCTGGGAGTTTGAAAATGTAGGGTATTTTTCATTACGAGTGGTGCATTTCGGCATGTTTTGTTGTCGAATTCTCCCTCAACTCTCGCGTTATGACTAACAGGATACTGTCGACTTACGAGAGGCATTGATATCTGTCTTAGAGCTATCCAGAGATACATCTAGATACACGGTTGAAGAAGGGGCTAATTAGGGAGACGGATTATAACCCACTTGACTTCCGGCTGCTGTCGTGTTCTGTGCAGTTAGTTCTGTGAGATTTGTGAGAGAAGAGACTACGAGTTCTACCATTTTTGCCGTGGGTTTACCTATTTCGGTGACTGCGGTGTCTTGCCCTTCTTACCACTAGGTTTAGTGAGGTGATTGTAAGCACGCCTTTCAGTCACTGTCTTACCTGCCACAAATTTTATCTCTTTCTAGCTCGTATCATTCAATAAGATGCGTTGTGAGTTGATGAATTTCTTATCATCTGTCTGTGTCTCAAACTGAGGGGGTATATGTCGGCAGTGATAGTACTGACTTTTTCAGTCTATGGCACCTGTTTGAGAGTTAGGCATTTTTGCCGCCCTAAGTAAGATGCCTTGCACCTTTTTAAAACCTAATTAACTGGTATATTGTAGACTGTCGCGCTTAGTTTTGTATCTAGCCTTTTGACGACCTCTGGATGTCTACCTTGGTTACTGATTCTGTATCAAGTTCGACAGGGTTTGTGGTTCTAATCAGGATGCTCAGAGGTATAAGTTCACAGACCTGGAAATTTGTCACTTATCTGTGCTGACAATTCAGATATACTGGCCACATGTCATCAGTACCCTGCACTCTTAGCCCTACTACACGCTAAATCCCGCAAATCAGTCTTAAGCTCTTCTACAGACGGCTTTAGTTGTTCTATTTGTGAAATAAGTGTCGAAGCTGGACTTGGTATCTGAACTTTGTGACACGTACATGAGGTGTAGTGAAGAGGTGTACGTCATAATCAGGCGCTGAGTTTGCAGAAGCGATGCTACTTCTAGTTCTCAACATAATTTTGCTGTCTGTTCCAGCCACGTTAGATGGTAATGACACAGGAGCTTGGGGCTTTCGGCGTATCGGCAAACTGTGTGACTCATTCCCAGGCATTATGGGGGTTGTTGCAAGCATGCATGTGCTTCCAATCATCAGGTTAACAGGTGACTGATTTCTTGGCTTTTTTATATGACTGAACATAATTAATTAGTGGAAGAGTTACTGGTTACAATTATGGAACTGGAGATACACTATTTTCCAATTTACGTGCTCTAACCGAAGTAGTAAATACTGATTTAGCATAACTTTTGCATCGTGGCTTCAAGTAATTGAATAAGTTAACGACATTTTCCAAATAACCCAAGGAATGACAGCCAGTTAATAGCATAATATGATAGCCTTTTCGGTAGGAAATCCAAGTCACCCGAGTTTCAACTTCCTCTCACACCTGTTACTGTCTGCTTTAAGGTTCTAGATTCTTGCTTAAAAGACAGTGGCTAGACGGTGACAGGCCGATTTAGTTCCAACCTAACTTTAGGATGATTAATAATAGTTTAAGATTGACAGAGAAAAGATAACTCGGCATTCTTGGTGTGACAGAAGCCTAAGATTACGCCATTTTTATTTCAGACGTTGAGATCCCTGAAGACTAAAATAGGAATGATTATATTGAAAACAGTAGTTTATACTGCTGTCACTTAATCTGGAAATCAGCAATAACTGGAGTGAATTTATTCAGTGGGAAGATAGCACAGCATTACTCAAATGAAATATATGTTATCAGAGTTAACGATTAACACTAACAATCACTAAATCCATGGCACAGAGTATACTATACTTTAAGATGACTACTAGGAAGCTTAGTTAGGTGTGGTCATTAAAAACTCTGATGATGAGCACTGCATTTCATGCGCGGGAGAATGGAAGCACTGAATGACAGAAGGTATTTGTTGAATCGAACGTCGACAAGTTTGATTTTATCGACTTTTGTTAACTTTTGTGGTCACAAAAGCTATACCAAGAAGTATTCCGTTACATATCTTTTCGACGATTAGTTGTTATAAGATAAACTATCATAGCCAAAACTACAGTGATCCTGAACGACTAATCAGCATTCAAATACAAAAACTGGCTTGATCGTTGAAAAGTACACTAAAAATGCCGTAAAAATGACATCACACTGTTTACTTGCAGCTCATATATTGTAAGAATGTCGCTCAGTCAAAACACAGATGACCTATGGAGAAATTGTACCATGTGCGATATACCTATTCATCCAAGTGACTGCAGGTCACGGTGTGTTGACAGCTGTCTACTAGCCAAATTGGTAGGCAGTAATTTACGTCAATATTTACGTTCCCAAGATTTGTCGTGAGAAAATGTGAACAAAGATTGATTCAAAACCGACCAAAGCAGATTTTGCGTAGGCGGATGCAGTTAACATATAGACGATTTGACATTCAAGAAACAGTCACAAATAGATGAAAGATTAACTTTACGTGAGAAACAACCAATCGGAAGGCTGTGTTTGTTTGTTTACGCATCCATAGTAATGTACATGAAAACATATAAATATGCGTTGATTTCCTTAATAAATGATCTGTTGCCTGACTCCTGCTTTCTGTCGTTACAACGGTACTTTGAGATCCGCTGGTATTTCTGACACTGTTCTTCAGCATAGTCTCAACTACAACTATAATCCCAACTTCTAACCCTAACTTTAGCCCTAAACCTAACCTTAACCCCAGATCCTAAACCTTAATATTAAAAGCCATAACCCTACCTAACAGGACAGATTTACAAAAAGGTACCTAGTAAATAACGCCGTATCTATCGCGTCAAAGTACAAAAAGGCTGGTGTAATTTGATTTGGAACGACATTTCATATCATTTTCTGTGTCTGATCGCTCCTTGTTGGTCAACTTTTCAAAGACCTTGACTTTGACTATGCTACTTTAACATCACCCAAAACTGCAGTAAATTCAACCAACAGATAACGGAGTAATAGGCAATGGATAGAGGCACACACAGAGTGTCGTTATGCGTTATCGCGCAGTTGTGTTTGGGTTGTTTTATGCTGTTTTCAGGTGTTTTTTCAACTGAAATGCATTACAAATACCATATTTTAGCGAAAAAACTTAGAAAAATGGTGAAAAGTAGACTTTTTCAACAGTTTGAGTGAACACGTATTTTTCACCAAATTTCGTTGTTCTTTTGCATGTGGAATGTTAAAATTCTGTGTAAATTGTTGATTACGTTAATAAAAGCGAAATAAATTAAGAGAATGAAGTATATTTCGCGAAATTACGAAGTGGTGCTTTGAATCGATGAGTTCTGAAAATTTGGTTACAATCAGAAGAGTTTACAGCAAAAGAGGAGTATTAATTTATTTATTCGGAACATAACACAGAAGACACAAAGTTTTTACTTAGATGTCCTTTGCTTTGTAACAGTTTTGTATTGGTAATTATTTGCTAACAGAAGTATCACTGTTGTTGGTTTTCAGGTTACAATTGCAATTTACGCGATGGTTCACTTGATTTGGATGCTTTGATGAAGTGCAATTGAAGAATTTCCGTGTTAACGTTGGAATCGTTGTGATGTTATGAAGTCGTTCATTAAAATAAATATTTCTTAGAAGTTTTCTCAGTATTCTTGCACTACTACTTCGTTTTACTTGTCGAAGGAATAGTGATACAGCTATTTTTGGAATGCGTAATGATTTGCTTCGAAAGAATGATAATTTGCGCAGTATAATAATACTAGGATAATTATCTTAAATAGGATATACCTATAATTCGTTATTTTAGATGGCCGTAGTCGTCCTACATTTGTTATTATGCATATGTAGTGATCGCATAACAAACATAAGCTCAACGTATAATTTTTCGGTAGCCCTGATGAAAGGTAATCTTTCACGCACTCGGATTTAGTAAAACTTAACCTTTGCATGCACATAAGGACTAATAACGGTCTACGACTTTGACGCATTTCACACAAGTATTACTACGTTGCCTATCAATTTCGTTAACTATTTAATGTCCTCGAAATGATAAATAATAGATAGATACAAGCAATCGACATAAATGCATATATTTACAAAATAACAACAGTAAAGCAGTACAATTTCACATTAAAAAGGGTTTATAACAGTTCAGTGAAAAAATTACAGTTGTAGATTTTTTATGGCTACATCATAGTCAAATTAAAATCTACTGATCGTTTTTTCCATAATATGTGGATCAGTTTCCCTCACATGACAGAGACACGATCCGTCTTTACAGCTTCCAGCACCACCCGATCCTTCAGAAGAAACTGGTTATGATCTTTCCATGCAATGATTGAGATTGTATTCCTTCGATCACCTCCAGCCGCACTGAGAAATATCTAAGGATGTATAGATATCAGGTGAATTAATCTTACCTCAGATGAACAATTCCTTATCTTAGCCACAATGAATGTGTGAATAGGGAACAATAGTAGAATCGGTAAGATTAGTACATATATTCTATGACACATTTGAAGAATTATAGAACTTCCGATTTACCTTTCACAGTTTGTTTTCTGCAAAATGTAAATATTACACAACTGCCTCTCCTATCCGTCTGTTACAACCAGCTGAAAAAAAGACTAAATCTTCAAACTTTATACCTCTTTGATTAAGTTACAGAATAATATTCTTTTTGTTAATGGATCCAATGCAAGTCAAATCTGTGAAATTTTACATATGTTAACTTGTCCCATTAAGCTGAAAAATGTAATGTTTATGCGATTTTTATTATTATCATTTCAAAGCCCGCCTCAGTAACGTCTGCTACGTATTAGCCGCAGCGTTTACGCAAAGGAAAATCCACCAATCACAATATGCATAAGTGACCTTGAAGTGCTCAGCCTCTCCATAAGGTCGTGTGTGCCTCTACCCATTGCCGGAGTAATAACCCGGAAATAATCAAATTTCTCAACTACTGACCAAATATTTGGTGTTACTGTCATTAAATTAACAGTAGTAGTTTATCCTACGTAGGGGTGGATATGTAAAGGTATGCTGAAGGAACCTATGACCAAGGAGACACATATCTGCCGCATGCATTGCAAACGCGAAAGTAATTTGCAGACAAACTGTGCCTACATTTACCTACTAAGGTACTAATGTTCATGTCAGCATTATATTCAGAAAAATGATACATGCTGAACACAAATATATACAAAATTTTTGATTATGGCTTGATTCCACACATTATTCATGGTACAAGTATGGAATTTTCAGGATGTGATATCGGTAGCCCAAATTTGGCGGGCCGACCACAGATATCAAGTGTGTGTTGGCAGGGTATCGAACCCCGGACCAAATGCATGGTCGGCGAGAGTCCTAGCCGCTGTGCTACCAATGCACTTGTGACAGTCTCACAACAAACAGAGATCATACATGACGGATCTCACTAAAATGTAACGCGAACGTTGAATTTACCGGGTAGCCAAGTTAACGCTTAGGTGGCTGCGCCACCAAGTCAAAAACGTACACAGGACAGTGCCTTGGGTAGTCACCAACTGTACTACTATTCGGGCTCACCTAGATAATAGGACCGAAATCCTTCATTCATTTTGAGAGTACGGACTCTCAGTTCATCATCTCACGAAGTTAAGGACGGAAAGCTTAAGCCACTAGTAAGTTGCAATGTACCAGAGCTCTTCGTGTCACCCAAATCTATGTTTTAAGAAAGCCTTAATCACCCTCATATGTGGAAGACAAGATTTAGCTCACCTAAACATGAAACTTGCTAAAAAGTGGAAGGGATTCATTGCAGACTAATTAATGCGGTACATGTAGTGTGCAGAATTATAGAAAACCCGATTAATGAGGCTATTCATTCACACACGGTCAGCAGTAATACTACATGTGCCCAAAAGTATAGATTCATTATCACAAACGACCTGATTACCGAAATTCTTTAGCTCCACAATTATGAGTAAAGGCAGATAACAACTAGTGCTCATCATTTACTTCGACATCTACAGACCATTAGAAGGAGTCATTCGTCCGTTACTAGTTAAAATTTTGAACTCCCCAGGAATTGATTATCCGTTGCCAGTGTTGGTGAACAATCATCATGTGGTCTGTCGGTCGATTGTGAGACTGAACTTGATGGATGATATCGTGTTTCAGCTCTTTTTCTCAATATATTGCCTGTGCTAACTTTCGGAAGGACTGCAGTAATCTGACATATGGTGTACTAGCGCTGAGGTGATGGTAGGACTCACTGAAGCACGGTTAGTGAGAATTCAGGAGGATGTGTTGCCTGTAGTTCCACGTACTTTGAGTGAAACTTATCTGTGCACGACTAGGGACTCAGTTCCAGACGTTTTGTCTGTGATTCCAAGTAGTCGACTGGATGAGTTGTGTTGTCTAGCCATGGCAGCCGTCAGTGACTGTCTGCCTTTTCCTGGAAATTTTACCGGGTCACATAACTTCATGCTTCATTGTCAAGTCTACCACCGGTACCATCGCGTATCCTTGCGTTTCCCTTACCTATGAGTAATTGACTGAATAATCTGATGTCAGAAGCGCGAAACTGCTTATTTGACCTAGGTGTCGTTAGCTGACTCCTTAATACACCAATTTTTAGTTCCAGATCCTCATTACTCTAATCTGGTGGTTCACTGACATAAGAATTACTGTGAAATTCTCTTGGGCATTCTGCCAGCGATTATGACAAGTTTATCTCAATTGGACGCATCGTCTCCGAATGCTAACATGTCGTGCGCTCCGAGGCAATCTCTGGGCAATAGCTGGTAGAAGGGTTTGGGGTTCATTTTCCTGCTTCACAGCAAGCTGGACATTCTTCTTATGCGATCCTATAGCCCAGCCCAACCACTGGAATCGGTTACAGTCTTAGAAATCCTAATAACCTGGTCGCCACAGGGAATTGCCAGATTCACATGCGAGCCAACTTCTTAAATAATATTTCAGTTGTTTGGAATAAACTAACAGTTAATAAGAGTAATGCAAACACACCTCCAGTCTTCACCTCCCCAGTCACTAAACTCATTATGTATGTATGTATGAATAACTGTGAATATACGCACTCCATATACATGATTTAGTATTATGGTGTCCCTTATGTACAGACAAATGAGATTGAATAGTTATCATAAATCTGTTGAACTGCGTGTAGGTTCTATGTCCTAGACAAACACTACTCACCAGCTAATTGGTGGTTTTCTGGCCTAATCAGAATGTGACTTTGATAACCCTCATACAGAGCCACTGGATCAAGGTTAATAAAGGTTCCTGTCGGAACGTCCTGCGTTGGTAGACGCAGTCTACGTAGTCGATTCTTGAATTACCCGAAGCAGCGCTGCAAGATGGGAAATCACAAAGAAGGAGATTTAGATTCGACAGGAAGCACAGACATACCAGTCAGACCGATGCCCTCGATTATATGGCATGTCCCTTTTCTGAGGTGGCACCATCAGCCTTTTCTAGTGAGCATTAGAAGGTTTCAATAAACAAGCAAAAATATGCCAGCATAATACAATGAAAATTCAGTAATATATACCTTCGACCTTACTAACTTCTTTCATTCATTACATTATCATTATCAGACAACATTTCTCGACAGGATTGCAGAAAATGTGGCATAGTTCAAAAACAGTAAGCCACCAACAAAACGTACGCCAGAAGTAGGTTTTCAGTGCAAAATTCCGTTTGAAAAGCATATTAAAATAAGCTTGTCATTAAACTACCAAAGCCGTGGCGTTACGATTAGCGGCAATATGCCCTGAGGCCGCTCCACCAGTGGATTTCCTGTACACAGCAGTTTGACAGCCAACACTTAATGACGTCGTAAGGATATGAGGATGAAATGATAGGAATATAGAAACTAAGAGCAACTGCAAAGAAGAATTTCTTGCGGTAGTTTATTAGTAACTTATTGTCAGTATCCAAGTGAAATGTTGTTCAATAATAAAATATTTGCAGCCATTGTATGCAAGGGGTTGTCACATACTGATCAACATATATAGTTGAGGTCACAAATGTGAATCGCTCCAACCTGTAGGAAATCAACTTGCATTTTTGGGTGCTCGAGAGTTTTACATGAATTTGGATACTTAACATAAAAAACAATAGTGACTGTTTAGACCCATATAAAAAAATAAATCTTCTGCTCCTGTGGTCAACTAGTTTGCTGAACTTCCTTTCAAAATGAGTCCCCCACAGACTCGTGAGACATCCTACAGGTCAGCATGTCCTACAGGTTCGAATTTTTCAGATCCTTGAAGGCACTTCTGACGAAACTAACACTTCGCAATAATATTTAATCTAAGCAACATTATATTGTTACAGGATTTTATCATGAGCTGACATCGGTTAGCGAACCATTGAAAGACCTGCAGGAAGTAATGGACAGCTGTTTTGCCGGCCTAGTTTGGGACTCTTCATTAGCACGCACACGTACTGCGCGTTCGGACCCAGGACCTTTTGGTTACACTTAAGCCACTCGTGGATCATTCATTCGGTCACTTGAACCCGATCAAATGGCCCATGAATTGCAACTTCTGCCAATACATGTACGACATTGCGCGACCGCTTGGTAATGTCTTCCTGGATAAGTTACTGCCTAACCTTCAACTTGCTGTACCCTACTGGCCACGAGTTCCCCCTAGAACCCCAGGTAACTGCCTGTGTGAATAGGGCCATTTGCTAGTGAGCACCTCATTGATATTCAAGTACTGGCTTTATGAAGAGTCCCAAACTAAGACGAAACAGCTGCCCAGTACTCCCAGGATTTCCAACGGATCTGTAAGTGATGCCCTCTCACGATGAAATCCTATAACCGATCAGTCAATCTCCACAAACCAACACTTAACTACTATACTTTGTTATGTCTCGGCTGTCTAAGCCTTTAATGAAGCTAAATCTTGCTCTTTTCATTCGTATACTTCATTCCGTTAACGTGTGGTTGTGCTGGTGCGGAAAATCACAATAACACCAGTGTTTGAAGAAAGGTATATTTTCATCGAAAACGCCATAGTGTCCATAGAAAGACCAATATGGTTAGCATTATACACTGCGAATGTTTATTATCATTCCAAGTGCTCCTTCTTGTAAATGTAATTTCAATGATATATTATCCTTAGCCGAATTTTAACGCCATTTCGAAGGTTCTCAGGAAGTTCTTCTCTTCACGGAATAGCTTTTAATCACGTGTGGACATAGCACTTACCCAAATATCGGCCGCTCAATGTTTGAGTATAATTATCAGAAAGAAAAGTGGAAGTTTGGGTTGGCGCTCAACCTTGACGGTGATCTTGGTGAAGGGTTCACAATGTATCATTTACACGGACCTGTTCTGATTGCTTGTACTATGGTTAAACTATCAAAACTTTTGAAAAAGTACTAATTTATTTATATTTCATGATTGCGATTTACGCTGTGTTTGGTCATGGCTGCAAAAATGACAAGAATCTCATGTAAACTTACCATTTTATGCGAAATATGAATTATTAAAATATTACCAACATATTTACGGTCACTGTATGTGGAACAACTGCAGAAAATGTGGTTTTTAACCTCATAGAATAATATTCACTGTTCCTGACTCAGATGGCGTAATTACCACTAGTTCTACATATTTCTCAATGTAGTCAAGCCTGTTTTGTCAACGCACATAACGTTTGATATCGGAAGAGTTGGCTAAGACGCCTGAGACTAAACTTAACACTTTACTATAAGCTTCTAAACCACTTAGTTTTTACCTCTACTAATGGCACTCGACTTTCAGATGACAGTGGTTACAAACTAAGACACACTAAGGGTACAGTAGCTATCGAACAATGTAAAACAGCCACCAGACAAATGTTTTACTTGATTAGGTATGCACAGATATGGAATAAACTACCAATGGAAATGCGTCAAGCAAGTACATTGGCCTCCTTCAAAAAGGTGCTTAATGACAAACTACAAGAGTTTGCAAACGATAGTAGTTTTAGTTCCTATCTGAGAGCCTCCGAAATTACAGGTCTATTTAATGTATAAGCTTAAATACTACACTTGTTGTTTTTTGCCTATATTTATAATTCTAGATAAAACATTAACGGTTAAGATACGTATCCTCAAACAGACAAGAAATCTCGTTTGTAAAACTACTACCCAACACAATAAGTGGAATAAAATGGACATAAACCGACAACATGAAAAAGGTATAACTCACCACAACATCACATGGACAGGTGTACGCTCGTTGGGCACCATATATCCCTCACCAACTGCAACCCACCTTTCCTTAGATAATGTGATGAACTTATATCCATAATGTTGCTGAGCAGTTAATATTCTCAACTCCTGTCGGAACAGCTGAAATTCATAAACCTTCCTCACGCTAAGAAAATACCCACAAGCAGTAGAAATCCATTAATTAATGCGTCTGAAGCTTATGTACTTACTCCCGACAATGACATTGCAGATCAAATGAGATAAACACATCACTGATTTCAAAATAACACATCAATGAACTATAATTCAAGGATTCTGCATACAACAAAGTTATGTATGAAAATTGACTTCAAGCTTTATTTTTTTCCCAGGCACTTGTAATCCATCCACCAAAGACCTGGTCTTTTTGTTAATGCGAAGACAATACTTCTGTATTTCCTGATGTGTTGCACTCACTGACAATCTAGCAGATTTTTCCAACTGTGCACAGAAATGGTTGTATATAAGTGAAAAGTCTGTTTTATACTATTGGGATTAACATTTATCAAGTGTATGTATAATCTCCAGCGAACATGTAAAGCATATCTTGCTACTGCCTGTAAATTGTGATTGAATTATATGGTTCTATTTCTGTAACAATTTAATAATAATAATATATATTTTCGTATAAACATAAATTTACATGAAAATGCATGCCATTTTTACAGGCACGATCAAGTATGATATAATATCAAATAGTAGATTGTCTACAAGTTAATGTTTGAACAGCTAAATACTTGATATATATATAAATACATTCTTTGTCTGATCCATGTCGTATCATTATTGAATTAAACAGCGGTCCTCCAGGTTGCGCAGGAAATTCGACTTCGTTTCGTTTTCAACCCGCAGTTGTAGGCATACGATAACCAACCAATATTGAGGTAAGTACAACGTTTACAAGGGATAGTAAGATTATCACTTTTTTTAAAAGTTCAGATTGTTGAATTATATAATACAAGCAATCGGAACAGATTCTTATAATTTGTAAATCTTCCACGAAGGTTTCCATCGAAGTTGAGCGACAACCACGTGCTTGAATGCTATTTCAGGAAGAGGAGAAATTCCTGCACGGCTACAAAGTGGTATAAAATGCAATCATGAATAATACATTTTTGGAATTATATTTACAAGAAAAATACAAGAATAAGCTATACTGTACTTGATATGATAGTGCACATTTGCAATGTATGATGCTAACCATATTGGTCTTACCGTAGAAAACTATGACGTTTTATATGAAAATAAAGTTATTCTCAAACATGAATGCTGTTGTTATGTTTTTTTACCATCAGAGCAACCGAACTTTATGCGAGAGAAGAGTGTGAATGAGAAAAAAGAAAGAGTAAATTTCAGCTTTACTAAAGGCCTAGGAAGTTGAGATAAAATAGAGTATAATAGTAATTAGTTAGAAGGATTATCGTGAAGTATATAAGTGGCTTTTTAGAGAGAAGTGGCTAGAAGGATTAGAACCTGTTGAATATGGTGACCTGTAGGATGTCTGGCGAACTTGTGTATAGCCGATGGGATAGCATCTTGACAAGAAACTGAGCAGGCTTGTAGATGTTAGGAGCGACAGCATTATTTTTTTACAAGCTAAAACTCTACAGTCATTATTGTTTTAGTTTGTTTGTTTTTTAAATTTTTTTTATAAAGTCAATTTTTTTATACTTTCAGTATCTAAACTCATGTTTAGTTATCGAGCTGCCAAAATAATGCATGTTGCTGTCCTACAGACCGGAGCGATTCACATTTGTGACCACTACCAAATCTGCTGATCAGCATGCGCCAAATTTGATGATGCCTGTAAACTGGCGTCCCTCATGTACTGTACTATGAGAATAAATTTATTTATTTAATAAGACAGGTGAAATCCCAATGGTCTATGTATAACCAAACAAACAAACATTTAGTTACAAAGTGATAGTTGGTGAACAGTGGATGAAATCGCTAAAGGTTCTGCTACTAGAATCAGATATCACTGGATTTAACATTAGTACCATTCATTCAAAGGACTCCAGGTGAAAAATAGAGGACATGTAGGTGATGAAGATAACAAACGAACAGAAACAGCAAACAGCACCAATCACCATCAATGGGGGAGATTTGACAGAGGTTACTTCTTTCATTTATCTGGCTAGGGAGCACGGCTTCAACCACTGGCAGATAGAACGGTTGAAGTTATCAAAGTTGGCCAGAGTCGGAAAGACGAGATACGACTCCACCAACCTGGAACTAGTTTGGAAATCTTCTGCACTCAATATGTCAGCACCAAGAAGAAGATTAGGATTTTCATTACAAATGTGAAGTCAGTCAGTTTTTCTGTTTGGGTCAGGAAATTGCGCTACATACTATGGAAAGAATTACAAAAAAGCTACACACTTTCATTAACAACTGCCTTTTCTGGCTCCATACTGAAGATCAAATGGCTGGCTGACGAGAAAGAAGGAATTAGCAACAAGTAACTATGGGAACAGACTAACCAAGGACCTATTGTTCATCTAGCATATAGGAGAAAAAGGGGTTGGATTGGACACTTGCTGAGGAGACCATGAAATGACATCGCCCACCAGGCCCTTGAGCGCAGCCCAAATGGGAAACGACAAGTTGGTCGTTCGAGTGATATGAAGGAGATCTTGCGAGGACGAGAAGGAAGATTACAGGCAATGGTGGGCCCATCTAAACGGGAGTTAGGTCAAACTCCATTAACGGTAGCAACACAGTCCTAACATACTGCATACTACAAACCATATTTTGACCAATCCCTGCACCACTCCTCTTGAAGTCTACCAGATCTAAAGCAATCGAGTGGCGGAACTTACTATGCATACGTTCACCGAAAATCTGCAACCTCTACCTTACAATCAAGAAGCGGGCTCAAAGAAATCACTGATTTATACTAGCTCGTAATCGGGATATTGGATAGTGAATGTCCTTGAACACTTTTGAATGCAACGGTACTTGGACTTCGACGTAACAACTTTCCTTGATTCCCTGCAAAAGGCTGTTGATATATGGTTAGCTCTATAGTTATTCGACTAATTCAATGACAGTACAGAATATGATTTAATACCACATGTAGCTGATGAACATCATCAGTACCTTGTAATCTGCGACAGTGCCTTTGGTATATGTGATTGTACCATAAAGTTGGTGTTCTGCAGATATACAGGTTTTTCGGAGTTTATTCCTCATAGTACGTGGTATTTCAGTATATATTTCAACTTATTAAACGTCATTTAAATAAAGGATTTAAATTCATATCTATAGACCTGGATATATATATATATATGTATAACTATATATATTGGCCATCAAAACTTGACTCACAATTTCTTATACTTGCTTCCGATTTTCGTTTGGAAGTATAATGCTTCGAAACCCATAATTCACCAGATATTTGTGTTTGTACAGTTGGAGATCGTGTGGCGAGAAGGAGATGAGAGATTATGGTCATCTATAAAACACAAAATAATCGAGCAAAGAATATTCTTTTCGATAAATTCCTCTTCCAGGCTCTACAATTATACATATGTTGATATACACAGAATATTTGAAATTAGTAGTTAATAACAATATTAGCGTTTTTTTAAAAATAATATCGATTTGTAAAGTATGATCAATGCTATTGCAGTTCATTAAAGATGCTTAAATAATAATAATAATAAAGATATAATAGCGAATAGAATATCAACTAAAATTAGGGAAATTTCACAAAAATTCTGGATTATTCAAACCTGGATGGCCAAGGTAATGATAATATCTGAACTAACTTCCTTTGGCTGCATAAATTAGGCTTGTTAATGTGGATCCTAATAGCCTCA
Organism: Trichobilharzia szidati; assembly: GCA_944472155.2. NCBI lineage: Eukaryota > Metazoa > Platyhelminthes > Trematoda > Strigeidida > Schistosomatidae > Trichobilharzia > Trichobilharzia szidati. Next base: position 4,559,191 of record OX235277.1, read on the forward strand.
GCAATATTTAGTAGACGAACTCTTAAGGCGAAACTGAGATTCGTAGTTATGCGGTAAATGACCCTGAAAGCATGATTAACGTCAGTCTTGTGTTCTGTCTCCACGAGATGAGATAGAGTAGCGCTGCGAATAGATTTTTTTCAACCTTTGCTTAACTAGGCAGGGTGATGTTCGGAAATTCGACAAGAAACACGCCTAATTGTACGGCCTATGTAACTGGCTCCACAGGAGCAGTTAAATTGGTATATACACATGGGAGAGGCGAAATTTCGCCTCTTCTAAATATTGCTGAGGCTGTGGGGATCCATATTAATAAGCCTAATTTATGCACCCAAAAGAAGTTTGTTCAGTCATTATCATTACCTTGGCCATCCAGGTTTGAATAATCCAGAATTGTTGTGAAATTTCCCTAATTTCAGTTGATATTCTATTCGCTGTTATATCTTTATTATTATTATTATAATTTAAGCATCCTTAATCAACTGTAATAGCATTGATCATACTTTACAAATCGATATTATTTAAAAAAACGCTAATATTGTTATTGACTACTAATTTAAAATATTCTGTGTATATCAACATATATATAATTGTAGAGCCTGGAAGAGGAATTTATCGAAAAGAATATTCTTTGCTCGATTATTTTGTGTTTTATAGATTATGGTCAGTCGTGGAACCAGCTGAAGATGACAGCAGAAAATAGAAGGAAGTGGGGATGTGTTGCTGAGGACGTATTTTCCACTTGTTACCCAAAGGAATAATAATAATACAATGTACCGTATTGTTTCCTATTTTGACTAAAAATTTAATCAATATTTTCCATTATTTAACCACTACTTCCCCATTTTAAGTATTCGATAAATATTATTTTCATATTCTGTACATTTTAAATAGGATTTGCACATTACATTATCTTTTATATTGTTTGTCCGAAATATGCCCATTTTAACCATTATATATATATATATATATGATGGGATGAATTTTCCTGTAGTATTTGATGATTTTCATAATGTTGTCAATATAAATCAAGTGTTATTTGGCAACCATTTGTATGTTCATTTGCTTATTAATGTGCCACATCAGTGGTGTTGACCTAAGAGAAGGTTTTATCAGCAGATTGAGGTTGTTATAAGTCATGTGCTGTCCCCCTGTGACATCATAATTGATACACAAACGAAAATTTGTGACTTTGGTAGTTTTCACTATACACATATATGTTTGCAGATTTAAATATTTACTACACAAAATGATTTGCAAGTTAGTGACTTTGGTCAAGAGTGTTTTTAAACATTTTTAAATTCGATGTAAATGAAAGGTAAAGCGTTTGGTGAAATACACTGGACAACATATTTCAGAATTTGTTCCTAGTTTAACCATGGACTGATATCGGTTAGAGGTCCATTGAAATCTAACAGGGAGTACTGGATAGTTGCTTTGCCGTAGTTTGTGACTCATCACCAGTACGTACCCACCGAGTTTCAAAGCCAATTAATCTGATGGTCGCTAGTGACTAGCTACAGGATGAAGTTAGTCGCCTGGAGTTCTAGTGAGAAGTCCATGACCAGTAAGGTCCAGCCGGTTGGGAATGAGGATGAATACTCGCCACGGATGACATTGGCTGGTGCCAGTCGCGCTAAAATCATTAAATCGGTAGAAGTTGGTATTCATAGATTGGCCATTCTGTTGGGTCCCTTGCCTTGTAATCAGAAGGTCGTAGATTCAAGTCCCACTGAGTCTAAAACAAGCAACAAAGCAGGTTAATAAAGCAGAATTTAATCAATTCATCAAATTTCGGTAGAACTCGTCAGCTGAATACTCTGCATACATGGATATATATATCTACTTTTGAAATTACATTGGGAGATATAGGACTGATAAGTAAACAAACTACATTGAATTAGTCATGCAGAAAGACAGGTGCGAGTGTTTTTCCAGGTCATGTTCAAATAGATAAGTGGGGGAGAGAGAATATGAGAAATCAAAATTAAGAAAAATTGCATTACGCTTCAATTACATTACTTAGATAAATGGTTGAAAACAGCTGAGTGCAAAGTGCCAAAATCCTCAATAACAAAACATCTTGTGGATTACGGACATGATATCGACGCTGTCAAGTCATTCACTGTTGCCAGTCAGCAGACAAAGAAACAAGAAGATGCTTGCAATTGCAGAGGCTTGTGCAATTCGAGTTTACAAACCAGGTCTCTGTGTACAAAAGGAAGTGGTCGTGACTCTGAATCTACCATAGTAATACGTTTTGCTTATAATTCTACCTCTTATTATTATTTTATTATTACTATTATTATCCTCATTATTATTATTCTTGATTCATTTAAAACTATCCTTTATCAGTAACATTATCTTAACCCAATTCAACAGTATTATTATTATTGTTATATTATATTATTGTTATTATAACTATTACTATTGACATCCCTCTGGTTGCAATTCTTGTTAAATTCTCTAATGTCTAATTGTTTATCTTAGTGATGTAATTGAAGCGTAATGCAATTTTTCTTAATTTTGATTTCTCATATTCTCTCTCCCCCACTTATCTATTTGAACATGACCTGGAAAAACACTCGCACCTGTCTTTCTGCATGACTAATTCAATGTAGTTTGTTTACTTATCAGTCCTATATCTCCCAATGTAATTTCAAAAGTAGATATATATATCCATGTATGCAGAGTATTCAGCTGACGAGTTCTACCGAAATTTGATGAATTGATTAAATCCTGCTTTATTAACCTACTTTATTGCTTGTTTTAAATTCGTATCGGGAAATAAATGTTTTCAATTCCCACTGAGTCCCAAACTAGGACGGAACAACTGCGTACAGTACTCCCTGGCAGGTTTTCAATAGCTCTCTAACTGATATCAATCAATCCATGGGCAAACTTGCAATTTTACGTGCATCTATTTGATGGTTCACTTTTCTACAAATTATTTTTCTTTAGATTTATTGAACTATCTACTATTGGTAGCACCTAATACAACAACATTTTGGAATTACAGACGTCAATCTCTATTGAGCAGCAGCAACTCTAAAGAGTTAGCCAATGCAGAAGTCAAATTTACTCAGCTGATTCTAAGCAAATATCCGCGTTCAAATGAAACCATCCTTTATCGGTAATTCTGTCTTGGTCACATATATTATATGTGTGTACCTTTTGAATAATTAATATTTACATTGAATCAATAGGCAATGGATTATTGAAAAGTGTAATTATCTTCAGAACGATGAATTTTTATTAAATGAATTCAAGTTATGCAATCAAATTGCTGATAAATATCGGTGTAATTATGGTTTATGGCAGTATCGTCGGTTTTTATTGAGCCATTCAATGCCAAAGGTGAGTTGGGGTGTTTTGATTGGATACTAAATTAACTGGTGTCACATGTGTTATTTAACTGTCGACAAGTTTATTGGCCTTCCACATTACGGTGCGTCTTCCATGTGTGTATCTACCAATTTAACTGCTCCTGTGGAGTGAGCCAGTTACATAGGCTGTACGATCAGGCGTGTTTCTCGTCACCCTGCGTGGTTAAGTAAAGGACAAACAAAATCTATTCATATAGCGCTATTCTATCTCATCTTGTGGATACAGAACACAAGATTGATGTTAACGAGGCGGCTTTCAAAGTCATTTACCTCATACTAACTTATCTTAATTTCGCCTTAATAGTTCGATTACTAAATATTGCTGAGGCTGACTGTTGGGATCCATATTCAGAAGCCTAATTTATGCGTCTAAAAGAAGTTAGTTCAGACATTATCCTTACCCACTTGGCCATCTAGGTTTCAATGATCTTCAATTTTTGTGGAATTTTCCTAATTTTAGTTGATATTCTATTTGCTACTATATCTTTATTATTATTATTACTATTATTATTATTATAATTTAAGCATCTTTAATGAACTGTAATTCCATTGTGATCTTACTTTACAAATCGATATTATTTAAAAAAAACACTAATATTGTTATTGACTACTAATCTAGAATATTCCATGTATATAAACATATATAAACATATATATATATATATGCATAATTGTAGAGCCAGAAGAGGAAATTATCGAAAAGGATATTCTTCGCTCACTCAATTATTTTGTTTTTTATAGATGTCTGAATGAATATTTTCGCTATAATGAATTGAATTGTTGGTATTAGATGGTTGGCGGTAATCGACAAAAAGAAGCCTTGACTAGACCTAGGTTACGTGCTAGCTGACACTTACCAGTTAGCAAGGCGTGTATCTGCAACCTTGAAGGAATTCATTTCCCCTGTCTGAGATTTGAACCTGTGTCACCCAGTTTTGCCTGCAGCTAGGAGGGACTTTACGACTGAGTTATTCAGACTGGCGATTGACCTCCTGTAGGATTGTATTGGATACTTTGACTGGATACTAGATAGTAACTGCTGGCATGTGTCTAGTCATTCACCAGTCCAAATATTTCAGTGGTAAGGTCTCTGACTGCAGCACTGAGTGACATTCTTGGTTGGGGTCCTCGGGATGGTAACAACTAATAGAGGCTGGTGACAATTGGTGATATGGCTCGAAATCGTCCTCAATGGCTGACGCAAATACATTCACTCCTTGTGATTTGTCTTATCCCAACGAAGTACTCTATTGTTTTTTCATATTACTATTCTTTTGCCTCATATTGTAACGACAGAAGACAAGAGCCAGGCAACAGATCGTTTATTTACGAAATCAGCACATATTTATAGATTTTCATGTACATTATTATAGATTATTGTAAGCAAACAAACACAGTTTTTTGATTCGTGGTTTCTCGCTGAACATTAATCTTTCATCTCTTTGTGGCCGTTTCTTGAAGTTCACGAAACTTAGGAAGTTGAAGGCTTCCTACCGATTACCTCCAACCATCTGATGTCAATAGAATGACTGACTGACTGGTTTCAAAATAGAACTTTGTACCAATATGCAGGCCGTTTGAGTCGCCATACTTCACTCAGCAAAGAAAACAAGAGAAGAAGAAAGTAAAAAAGAAACGCCAAATAGAGACAGTAAAGAGAGATATGAGGCAAAAAGAATAGTAATATTGAAGAACAGTATGGTTTTATTGGGTATTATAAGTCTCAAGGAGTGGATGCATCTGTACCAGCCATTGAGAACGATTTCGAGACATATCACCAATTGTCTGCAGCTTTCATTGGTTTTGACTGTCCCGAGGACCCCAACCGAGAATATCACTCAGTGCTTCAGTCAAAGACGTTACCACTGGAATATTCAGGGCTGGCGAATAACCAGACATGACAGCAGTTATGATCTTTTGACCCTTTTTGATATTCCTAATGAATTTTATAGGATAGTCAGTTATTTAACACGAATGCCTCTTCTATCTGTTTCATTTAATCGTTTTGTGCTATTGCTCGGTTTGTTAGACACTTAACTAAGCCAGCCTCCACAGCCAACGGATGTACATTATCCTATATTGATTTTTATTCAAATGTCTAATCGTCACTTCCACTCATGTATATAAATGAAGGAAAAAGTTGTGTGGTATGATTATGAGTGGCAGTAGTTTGTGTTCGAAACGTGGTTATCATTTAATACTGCTGTATAACACTCCAGTGTGATTTTATCAAAATAATACAATCTATAATGGAGTTATAGTCTACCACATTGCCCAAGTTTTATACTTATATCAAAAATATCCTACTTAAATATGTTTTTTGAACTATATTCGGTGTATTTGTCTCGTAAATAAATGTCATTTTTAAGTAAAGAAACACCGCTGGTCTTTCTGAATGGTCGACTCAAGGTCACTCGTGTGTTCGCATTCCATAGATCGTTATAATTTAACTTTGTCCTTATAAGAATAGTAATAATGATGTGCCGGGTTCGAAACCCGGCCGACGCACTCCTTTACCTCGCTAAGCCAGAAATAATGCTGGTGAAGAGGAAAGGTTGGGCATGAGGCTAGCAAACCCATCCTGTAAAATAAACACTGCTACAGAAACTTCAAGCCACTAGCTTGAAGCCCTATGTTCCACTGGGGAACGTGAAGGAATAAAAAACTTTTTAGAAAACAGAAGACTCTAGAAGATCTGGACTTCGTGGAAAATTTATGTTACTGTCAAATACTCACAGACAAAAACGAAGAAGCTGCAAGAAGAAGCAGCCAGCAAAGATAGGACTTCAAGTGAACATAGAAAAGACGGAGGTGATGAAGACAACTAAACAATAACAACAACATCAACAGGCACCAACCACTATTGACTGGAGAAATTTGAAAGAAGTCGCTTCCTCCTCTTATCCATGCAGCGTTGGAACTGATGATGTCAAAACCAGAATCGGAAAGTTAAGGGAGACGTTCATCACTCTAAAATCAGTTCGGAAATCTTCTGCACTCACTCAGCATAGAGAATACAATTCGGATTTTCAACACCAATGTTAAGTCAGTCAGTAACTTTGTCTAAATGGGTGAGGAACTTGGCGTTCGCGTCACGAAAGGCATTTCCAACGGGATACTACAGACTTTTATCAACTGCTCCTCCTTCACTGGCTCCCTACTGAAGATCAAGTGGGCGGCCGGCTAGAAACAATCAGCAGCAATAAGAAACTCTGAGAAGGAACTAATCAAGAACCTTTTGCTTAACAAATATCCTGAAGAAAGCGGCAATGGATTGGGCACACGTTGAGCAGACTGTCAAATGACATCGCGTGCTAGATCCTTGAGTGGAACCCGAGGGTGACATAGAGGAAATCGTGTGGCGAGGAAGAAATGACAGCTTATAGGCAATTGTGGAGCTAGCCAGTTAAAGAGGAATTCAGAGAACCGGGTGAAATGAAGATGTGTGATGCTGTTGAAGTCCTAAGTTGTTCCACACAGAATCTAAGGGAATAGTAATAATATTGATATGATATAAGTATAAAACTTGGGCACTGTGGTAGAGTGTAACTCCATTATGGATAAGATTTTATTTTGATAAATCACACAGTGTACTATTATACAGTAATATTAACTGATGACCACCTTTCAAGCACAAACTATTGCCACTCATAATCATGTCAAGTTACTCACACAACTTTTTCCTTCATTTATATACATGTGTGGAATTGATGATTAGACATTTGAATAAAAATCAATATAGGATAATGTACATCCGTTGCCTTTAAAGGCTGGCTTAGTTAAGTGTTTAACAAACCGAGCAATAGCACTAAGTAGCACAACAAAAGACCTAAACGATGAAATAAAACAGATACAAGAAGAAGCGTTGGTGTCAAATAAATATCCTATAAAATTCACTACGAAGATCACTAAAGGCCAAAAGCAAATTAAAAATAATGTTGAAACTAATAATGATAACATAAATAAGAGAGAATATAAGTCATCTATTGTTATACCATATAAGAAGGAGACATCTGAGAAAAGCCCCTACGTAGGATTCTCAATAAAGAAGGGAATTAGGGTGGCATTCAAACGTACAAACTCACTCAGATAGGACAAGCTCTGTAGACTAAAGGACTCGGTGGACCCAATTAAACAAAATAATATAATTTATAAAATACCATACAATGACTGTGAATGAAGTCAGCTCTACATATGTCAAACTAGTAGATCGGGTGGGGGTAGTCAGATTGTCGGAACATAAGAATTCAGCTAAGGGTAGGATGATTGACCCCGAGAAGATAAGTAATTTATTAAAAAAACTCAGCACTACATTGCACTGCATGCATTAACACACAACCACACAATAGGGTGGGAAATGGTTAAAATTCTAAGAAGTAATCAAGGTAGCTGGAGAGAAAGATTGATTACTGAATCCCGGTTCATCGAGTAATCTACATCCAACACACGCAGCAGAAATGACTCAATACAAATACCAGAAATATGGAAGATATTATTACCGCCAGTCAGTCAAATCAGAGGAGGATAATAAATAATCTTAAAATTCTATTTCAATTCACGTACATCACAGCATTCTAACAAGTTATTTATTTTGACTATAAAAACACTCATCTTATTTCCCATCTAATTGTAATTGATCTATAACACTCATATTATTATTACTGAATGTACACTATCCTATAGCGATTTTTATTCAAGTGTCTAATCTTCAATTCCACTCATGTATATAAATGAAGGAAAAAAGTTGTGAGAGTAGTGACTTGATATGATTATGAGTGGCAATAATTTGTGCTCGAAACGTATAACACCACTGTGTGATTTTATCAAAATAAAATCTTATCCATAGTGGAATAATGACATGGATTTTTCTAAAAAATTATATTCATTTTTATTATTTCGTTTTCTCCTCTTTGTTCTCACATAAATAGATATATGAAATTGAGTTGAAGCACATGAATGAATGGTTAGACAGACATCCAACAGATACAAGCGGTTGGAGTTATTTGTTCACTGTCCTTAACAGTCTACTCAAGCATTCCGTTCTTGCCTCCACCTCCACCTCTAACTCCCCATCCTCCACCCCGTTGTCGTCGTTAAATAATCAACTCCAGCTGGAGAGTGTTAAAGACATCCTGAAAAGGTATTTTGAAAAAGTTCACAATATCTTAAAATTATATCCTGAACGAGAATCCGTATGGACATTTAGGTAAATTATTTTTAATAATTATGTGTAATTGTTATTCTTCTGATGCGAATTATTAATATTTAATCTTATTTAATGCATCAGAACACAATCTTGGTAAGTCGCAGGATTTCATCATGAGCTGATATCGGTTAGAAAACCATTGGAGGACCAGTGGTTGGGAGTACTGGACAGCTGTTTTGTCAACCTAGTTTGGGACTCTTCAGCAGTACGCACCCACCGATAACGTTCGAACCCAGGACCTTCTGGTTACAAGACTAGCGAGCTCGTAGACCATTAAGCCACTGGAACCCGATCCAATGGCCAGCCCGTGAATTCCAACTTCTGCCAATTCATGCACGACAGAGCGTGGCGAGTATTTGTCCTCACACCCGACCTGCTGTCCGGTACTCCCAGGTGGTTTTCCAATGGTTCTCTGACCGATGTCAGCTCATAAAGAAAACCTATAACTAACCATTCAAATCCGTACAAACGAATACTTGAATATCATTCGAATTACACGTGTGTGGTATTGAAATGATAAACAAAGATTCAGGGATTAACCTCTCTCTCTCTGTCTCCACCTAACCATATTTTACTTTTTAATACTCTTACCCACTGTCCCACTCAACCTATTATGTGATGATTACATGCAAGTGAATAAAATCCAATGGTTGGGCTCTGTTCTCTAGGTTATTTAACTTAGCAGGGTTAATCATTCTAGGCGTCTGGCTGGATTTTTATGTTCCAGTAATCTAGTTGACCGCGATCTACTACTAGTTTGACCTGCGTAATTGACGTCACAGTCGGTGGTATTACATGGTATTTGGTAAATTATATTATTTTACTTAATTGGATCTGTCGAGCGGATGCTTAAGCCAACATAGTTTATCTGTGAGCTAGGCGGTTGTTTGATTGGTTTAAATGCCACCCTAACTCTAATCCTAGCCTCAATGAGAATCCTGCGTAAGACCTTTCTGACGTTCCTTCTTTATACAGCATTACTAACACAAGTGCTTTAAATTGCATATCATTTTTTCGTTATTTCTGTCATTTTCAAATGGGATACGTACTGGCCGAACTCTCAAACGGAAGGAACTAGTTGTCTTAAAGGGGACCAACCCCCGATCCACAATGTAATGGAGCTGTGTTTCCATGGTTTCTGATGGTCAAGATAGATTCATACACCATTGGACTCATTCAGATTCTGAAGGCCGTTTACACTTACGAGATTGGAATCAGGCTTTTTCCAACTCCTCCTAGACAATGAAACCAACATGTCCACTAGCCAGTCTGGCTGTAGGCGCCTTTTCACTTTTTTTGAGGAACACTGATGTGGCAGGTGAAGGCCAGCGGTGAACAGGACTTATCTGACTGGCAGTGGCTATGAACGCACGTGACTTCATGAGGTCATTTCGGGCGTACTAGGTAGTTTATTGTTTGAATGGGAACTTGATACAATGTAGGAGTAAAAGGACGCTCCCTGGAAGACTAAAATAAAGCAATTGATTGTCTTAAAAAACAACTTCTTGAGCCTTTGATTGACAGTGTGGATATCCTTCAGGGGCTGCATCCTCATAGTTGCTGATGATCGAAAAGGCTGTTCACAAGTCATTCGTTCCTTTCGGATTCTGGAGGTCATAAGTACGACAGGTTGGGAACTGTAGTTCTCCGACCCCTCCCCCCTAAGTAAACCTTCCTGTCCACCAGTTCAATGATAAGCGGTGAATATTTGAATAAGATGTGCGAGGTAGAGGGTATATACGCATAGCCATAGGAGAGTATTTCAGTGGAGGGGGGATCCCAGTCTGCCCAACGCCTGGTCTCACTAGATCATTTCAGGGGAGCTATACACCTTCAACCATCGAAGATAAAATGACGATAAGTGGTTCTATTGACAATTTATTACTACATTTAAGTTCACCTATTTAAAGATAATACTTCTCTGTGTTGGAATTTACTGTGAAAGATGTCAACTTGCATGAAACCTGAATTATTGAATCTCATTTGTGATAGTGGTGAATTGACAGAGTAGTCGTGGTGTAACAGACGAAATACGGTGTCCATCTCTTCTAGCCTCGACTTCTCAAGACGTTCGTTTAGTAATCTAAATACCGTAATTTTCTGTCAATAAGAATTTAAATCTTTCCACAAATTGTCACTTTGTAATGCGTATAGTGCTGTATTTGTTGTGCCACCCTTCCGAAATCTATATGAGATAACCACTATTTGGAAACTGCTTTAACACTATAGAGCACAAGGCCGAAAATCTTTACCAACCTCACTCAACAGCTATATGACAATTCGACATGTTGAGTGATCCACAACGGAAAGCTCATGGAGGAAGCCTTTGAAATGAAGGTAGGAGTAAGACAAGGCTGCGTATTACCACCGACAATCTTCCTAATCGTGCTGGACTGGATTATGCAGAAGACTGTGGGGAATGAGAAGACAGGATTATACTGGTCTCTAGAAGATTTGGACGTCGTGGGTGGTTTACGCTTGTTGTCACACAAATTCGACGGCTTGTAGGGAAAAATTAACAAACTGGCGGAAAAAGAAGAAGCGAAGACAGGACTTCAATTGAACATAAAGAAGACGGAGGTGATGAAGATAACCAACCAACCAACCAACCAATAACAAAAACAAGCACCAATCACTACCAACGGAAAAAATTTGAAAGAGGCCACTTCCTTCACTTATCTAGTCAGCATCATTTCAACTGCAGTTGGGAGTGATAAGGATGTCTTAACCAGAACACGAAAGACAAGGGAGACCTTCATCAATCTTGAAATAGGTTCAGAAATCTGCCCCATTCAGCATAAATAAAAAAATTGTGATTTTCAGCACCAATGTTAAATCATCCACTTCTCGTACATAGACCAGAAATTTAGAGTGCGTGTCACGAAAATCATTTCCGACAAGCTGCTGTGAACTTTTATCAACAGTTGCCTTCGATCCTTATTGAAGGTCAAGTGACCTCGGGGAACGAAGCAACCAAGGAAATATATCAAAGAAAAAATGGAGATGGATTGGACAAAAACGTTAAGACGGCCGTCAAATGATACATCGCGCCAGGTCATCGCTCGAGTGGAACGCGAATGGGAGACGACGAGTTTGGCATGAGTCCAAGGGTGACATGTAGGCGATCGAGTGGTGGGGAGAGGTGGTAGCTTCTGTATAATTGTGGGCCCAGCTAAAGAGGAGAGCAGACAATAGAACAAAGTGGAGATGTGTCACTGAAACCATGTGTTCCACTCGCAACCCAAGCGAATAATAATAATAGTGTTCATCTCATATAGATATTCGAAGGGTTGCTCGACAAGTACAATTTCATCCCCATTGCAAAGAGACGATTCCTGGAAGGATTTACATTCTTATGGACAGAAAATTACGGTATTAAATGAACGTTTTGATACGTCGAGGCTAGAAGAGATGGACACCGTATTTCGTCTGTTACACCAAGACTACTCTGTCAATTCACCACTATCACAAACGAGATTCAATAATTCAGGTTTCATGCAAGTTGACATCTTTCACAGTAAATTCCAACACAGAAAAGTATTATCTTTAAATAGGTGAACTCAAATGTAGTAATAAATTGCCAATAGAACCACTTATCGTCATTTTATCTTCGATGGTTGAAGGTGTATAGCTCCCCTGTAATGATCTAGTGAGACCAGGCGTTGGTTAGACTGGTGTCGTCACCTTGAAGTCACTTCTGCCCTGTGACACGGCAGCAGGAAGCGCGGTCGTTGTTAATCCGGGCCTCGACCGATCCGGCATGATATTTTGTGATTTACTTTGAGTCATAGCATTGGGTTGGGTAACTGATTTTTGTCTAACCGCTATCCAAGCAACCTTTCTGGCATAGTAGGACCTCAAGCGACCTAAGTCTCAGCCGGTATAGCTTGTTGAGTCATTGCGGTGTTAAGGCCCGACCACCACGTCAAGGTAGCAGCTTTCGGTCGGATGAAACGCTTACAACTCGGCTAAATGTGGCTTAGGAGTATGCGTCGACCGAAAATCGAGTCCGGATCAGGTGAGGCGTATAGTTGGCAAGTACTACTGTACCGTTAGCTAACCTCCTCACTCACTCAAAATTGATTTTTTTTATAAATTTTTGTTTTTATTTCTTTACGTTCCCCGTAAAATATAGGGATTCAAGCTAGAGACTTGAAGTTTCGGTAGCATTGGTGTATAATTTTACGGGATGGGGTTGCTAGCCTCATGCCCAACCTTTCCTCTTCACCAGTCTTATTATTGGCTTAGAGAGGTAAAGGAGTGCGTTAGTCGGGGATCGAAACCCGAACCACCTGCATGGCTGGCGAGCATCCTAACTCTGTGGCACCGACGCACTGAACTTTACTTGAGCTTCTTTAATAAATATATGCATAACTTTCCTTTACAGAAGACAATTGATAACTCTATGGCTTCAATTACACCGAAATCACATTCCTGACAATCCTAATATCGACAACATTGATTCAACAAGTATGCAGGAGAAAATGGAAGTGAGTTGGGCACACACCAAGGAAAACGTCGAACGGCTTCTGGTAACAGGTCATCAGTCGAGTAGAACCCGAGTGGGTGGTCCGAAGGTGACATGGAGGAGATGAGAGGTTATTGGGCAATCATGGGAACAGCTAAAAAGGAGAGCAGAAAATAGAACAAACTGGAGATGTGTTGTTGAAGCCCTATGTTGTTCCACTCAAAACCCAAGAGAACGATAATAATAATAATAGTGTTCATCTCATATAGATATTCGAAGGGTTGCTCGACAAGTACAACTTCATCCCTATTGCAAAGAGACGATTCCTGGAAGGATTTACATTCTGATTAACAGCAAAATACGCTATTTAGACTACTAAACGAAAGTCTTGAGACATCGAGGCTAGAAGAGATGGACACTGTATTTCACTAGAATTATATTTGTCTATTACATAGAGACTACTCTGCCAATTCACCACAATCGCAAGCGAGATTCAATAATTTAGGTTTCGAATTTGAACAAAGCAAGAACTACAGTTCTAGCAAAATAAAGTGGTACCACCTTTTATTTCGTTGCCTTCTCGTCAGCTGCTTACAGGGCAAAGACATTATTAAATGTATCTACAAAAGCAATTTTAACATACTTGCACAGAGTTCATTTTAAACAATAATCAATTGATCAATATATGCATACACTAATAATATATATATATATATCTTATATTAAACACTATTCCGAACAGTAATGATCATACACAATGAAAACTTTTCAGCATCTCGCATTCGGATGAAAAATATCCAGTTACCAGCGCAAAGAAAGACTGATAACCGCTTTTTTCTGAACGCATAAATCAGTTTTCAGGCGCTTGATGGAAATGGCTTCAGCAAACTTAAGGAGAATTGAGCTCTTTTCCTTATTGATAATTTTGAACGACTTTTCGACGTCCACCTCATGACCAACCCGTGTCGAGGAGATGCCTGGCGATGGCACTGTTTAAAGCATTTGTTCCCTTTAGACGTAAGGTTTTTGGTACATGTTCAGAAAATCGTAGATATGCCCTTCTTTCTGTTCTTCCAATGTAACTGCTCCCGCAGATACATGGAGATGACAACTTTCATGTTAACTCCCAACACGCAGAAGTATTATCTTTAAACAGAAGAACATAAATTTGGTAATAAATTGTCAGTAGAGCCACTTATCGTCATTGTATCGCAGAAAATTGAAGGTGTACAGCTCCCCTGAAATGATCTAGTGCGACCAAGGGTTGGGTAGACTAGTGTCTTCGCCTTGGAACGCTTACAATCCGGCTAAATGTGGCTTAGGAGTTACGTGGACTGGGAATCGAGCCCAGACCAGGTGAGGCGTGTAGTTGGCAAACACCACTGTCCCGTTAACTAACCCCCTAACTCACTCACTCACTTTAACTTGATTTGACCATCTTTAATAAATACATGCATAACTTTCTTTTACAGGAGACAATTGATAACTGTATGGCTTCAATTACACCGAAATCACATACATGACAATCATAATATCGAGAATGTTCACTCTATACTCAATGAAGTTGAACCATTATTGCCTAAATCCCTCAACATCATTAACAAATTGAAAGTATCCTATGATAAATTATTCCATGGCTTATCTTTCAATGAATTTCTAAATTGGTCCCATAAAAATAATCTTTGTAAAGAACCTTCTTCACTGAAATGGGTTGATCTACTTCTCTTACGATATTTATTTTGGTTATCTGAACGTATTACTGATTTGTATATTATTCAGTAGTATCATATCAAATAAAATTGTTTGTGTGTATATACAAAATTCCACTCAATCACAAATGTGATATGATTATTATTATTGATTTTGTCTTTTCTACTTATATGTAATAATAAGTAGTATAATATTTTGATGGAAAGTTTGGTGACAGTTCAACATTGATATTTTTCAGATATTTTCAGATATTTTTTTTGCTTTACAACTGACCTTTGTATAGAGCAACACTATTTTCTTATTATTCTAATTGCAAATGGATAGCCTTGTTACATTTCTTCTGTCTGTCTGATATCTGGTGTTGTTTGTCTTTTACTTTGATAAACGTTTCTATATCATACTGGATATCTTTATCAGTACAATTTTTTTATTTTTTTATTTTATTATAGCTTGATTCCACACAGTATTTTGGTACAAGTACAAAATTTTCAGGATATGATATCGGTAGCCCAAATTTAGCCGGCCAACCATTGATATCAGGTGTGCGTCGGCTGGGAGTCGACCCCCGACTATGTGCATGATCGGCGAGCATCCTAACCGCTGTGCCACCGACGCACACTTTTTTAAAGGGAGGAACGTCAGACCTCCCCACTGACAAAAACTACACGTCCAAGCGCATTTGATTAGGGTCCGTCGCCAGTTTTAACCCACTGAGGCACAATGGTAAGCCTCCACCTGGAGTCAGAGCATTCTTGATCACCGTGAACCTGGTGCCAGGTTTTACAGGTTTACAAATGCGCGGGGTTATACAGGAGGTTATTCATGACCCCGGGGAAAGCAGCAGTAATGTGCTTACGATTGTTAAGTTGACTGATACTGTTAGGAATAACCGGAGAAGTGGGAGGTCAGTTCACGTATATATGTAGATATCATAGGCGGCTGAGTGTCAAGTTGCTATAGTCCGTGTACCACATAGGGAGACAAAAGAGAAAAAAGAGATTCACAGTGACGATAGTAAACAGAAATGTCAAGGAGAAAGAATATTCGTAACGAAAGAAGACAAAAGCCAAGCAACGGATCGTTTATTGATAAAATCAAAAGATATTTATATATTTCTATGTACATTATTGTCAGCGGAGAAGCAACGTCTTCTGATTGGTTGTTTCCTTGCTGAAGGTTATTCTGTATTGCTTGTGACCGTTCCTCAGAAAGTTAAGCCATATATCTGCGAATCGTATTTGCACACGTTAAGTCTGCTGTGATTGGTTGGTGAGTTCCTCAAGGTTAAGCTTTGTTATCGTTTTATTCATGACCCTGATTCCGGACGTAACACTGACGAAAATTGTTGTTTACAATTTTGACTTGTTCGCAGCCAGCTCTCACCACATATTAACATGGAAAAACATTAGCGTTTTAATTGAATATGGCAAATCACAATGAGGGAATGCATCTGTGTCACCATTATCTCCAGTCACTAATTCCTATGTCTGCCGACATTTGTCGTCGAGAAAGGAGGTGGCTTGGCATGTTGACACGTGTCTTAACTATCTCAATCGATGTAACTTCACAACCTGATCGATTGGCTTTCTCTCTTTACATTACACTCTGAGTCTAACTTTAATCTTACTACTCACCATATCATACCTCAGCCATCTGTGCTCAAAGACAGCTAGTCTCACAGCCACGAAGAAGCAGAGAGTGAACTATTGCGCGGTAAACACGTCCCTTGATCAGCAGCCGGATGTGACTTCTACTCTAGAGACGACGTAAGTTGGGAAATGCCATAAAACCTTTCTGTATCTGTGCTAAGTTTTCGCTAGGAATTAGTCCATTGAGATTGATGTAACTTCCCAAGTAAGTGAAGTGGTTAACACATTTCAATCCCTATCGATGTGATCCAGTCCTGTAGCATCATCTTCAATCCTGACAGCAGTGACTCACTTTTCAAACATTCAAAGACTCTGAATTTTTTAACAACGTTGTCATCTAGGGGGACAATATCATCCGCACATTCCACGTCGATAAGATTATTCCCTGGTGGTAACAAGTCGATCCCTGAGTCGCTGAAGTCAGTTACGGTTATGTTGTCCATTAGTACATCTATGATGAGGTTGAGCGAAAATTGGGATAACGGGTATCTCTGATGAATACCACTGGTTGTCATCATTTCAGATGACAATTGTTCATCATCTCTTACATAGTTGCATGAATTCGAGTAGAGTGTCTTGATTAGTGCGATGCACTTTCTCAGCATTCCCTTCAGGACCCCTAGGCAAACTGAGTCGAATGTAACCTTCAAATCAAGAAATATGGCTATTGTTCGAAACTTATGTCTCTAAATCTTACCACACTGTTGGAACTACTGAGACAATCGTTGAGCGGTATCAACAATTTGATAGTCTGAGGATTTCATCATGAGCTGACATCGGTTAGAACACCTTTGGAGAACCTGCAGGGAGCACTGGACAGCTGTTTCGTCAACCTGGTTTGGGACTCCTCATCAGTACGCACTAACCACAAAGGCTTGAACGTCGGACATTCTGGTTACGAAACTAACCACTCGTACACCATTGAGCCACTGGGACCTGATCCAATGGCTAGTCTTTGAATTCCAACTTCTTCCAATTCATGCGCGACATAGCGTGATCACTTCGCAATGTCTTCTACGATAAGTTACTGCCTCACTTTCAACCTGCTGCACCTGAGCCATTGAATCGGGTCCCAGTTGCTGATGAATGGTCTACGAGCCCACTAGCCTTGTAGCCAGAAGGTCCTAGGTTCGAACTCCTGTGGTGGGTGTGTACTGCTGAGGAGTTCCAAACTAGGCTGACGATACAGCTGTCCAGTACTCCCTATTGGTTTTCCAATGGTTCTCTAACTGATGTTAGCTCATGATGAAATCCTCCAACCTATCAAACACACAATTCCCTACAAAAAATAATACTTGAAAATTTGATAGTTCCCATACGACGATTAACAGGGAATTGTTGACGACGAATACTTCGTTGGCTTTGCCTTGTACTCTGACTTTACTTGTTATTCATTCATGTACACAATACAGTGTAACCGTTGGTTAGTTGAAACCCGAATCGCTAGTTTTCGTGTCTCTGACTTCAGCAGTAAGTCAACTAGGCTTGAAATTTTCGCAGCTTGGAAGTGACTGAATAGTGACAACAATCAGTGGTCAGGCACTGTTAACGACGAAAGCCTATGACTCCAGATGCCTAACAATTATTCCAACCAAAACCGACTCGTTGTAGTCTGAACCCAGGGAAACTGTCTTTGCTGTCCGAAACTTCCTCGAGACACACAGTACAGTCGCAAAGACAGCAAAATGACGATTGTTCGTCGTTGGAATCTATGTGAGGTTCTATTCAACAGTAATAAAATCAAAAACTCAAAACTACCCTCAACAGTGCTGTCAAGCAGCTATACAGACAAGATAACTAATTGTCTAGTTACCAGTGAAGTACTGCAGAACAGAAGTAGTTAAACCAAATCGAAACGTAAAAAGCACCTGTGTCAATGGACGCGAACATTGAACGTTTGTTTATTGGAACTGGTAGCCATTGGCGGGCAACTTGAAGGCGTGAATCTTTCAATCGTGTACAAGTTGGAAGAAGACTAAGGAATACGAATAAAAGTACATTATATTTATTTGTAAAACATTTGTTTATAGACTTTGTACAGAGTATTGATTTTAACTGCTGAAGAATACAATTTCTTATTGGTCCTTGTGTTTTGGAGTTAAAGTCAATAATCGTACCTAGTATAATTGTCGATTCGGAGCGTCTTCGCAAATAATAGAAACTTAGGGTTAAGTACCTTGACAACCTGTGAATCGAGTAGAATATTTACAACCAGCAAGGTGAGATCAATACTATGTCAGCAAAGACTGTCTAATGTCAGAATGACCTACATTGACTCAAACAAAATTACACCGCGAAATAATACATTGCCAATATAATCATCAAACAATTACAAAGTGAAGCATTAAAATTAGAGACTAAACAGGGACACAAAGACAGGTAATATGCAAATTTTAGAAGAATGATATGCAGTCTAGGGGAGGGACGGATAGTGATCATAAAGTTAGTTGTGATTGGATTGTTGGGAAGGGATTTTCCAAACAGTTATTCTGTTATATTGGTTGGAGGATTTCATCATGAGCTAACATCACTTAGAGAGCCATTGGAAAGCCGGCAAGGAGCACTGGACGGCTGCTTCGTCCTAGTTTGGGGCTCTTCAACAGTACGCACCCATCACAGGGGCTCGAACTTAGAACCACCCGGTCACAAGGCGGGTTTGTAGACCCGATCCAATGGCTAGTGCATGAGTTCTAACTTCTTCCAATTCGTGACACTGCGTGACCGGTAGGGTACAGCAGGTTGAAGGTGAGGCAGGAAATCATTGAAGAAGACATTGTGAAGTGGTCCAGCTGTGTCATGAATTCGCAGAATTTGGAATTCATGCGCTGGCCACTAGGTCGGGTCCCAGTGGCTCAATGGTCTACGACCTCGCTAACCTTGTAACCGGAAGGTCCTGGGTTCGAACCACCGCGTTGGGTGCGTACTGATGAGGAGTCCCAAACTAGGTTGACGAAACAGCTGTCCAGTACTCCCTATTGGTTTTCCAATGGTTCTCTAACTGATGTCAGCTCATGATAGAATCCTCCAACCAATCAAGCAAAAATCCCTACAAAACCAGTACTTGAAAATTATTCTGTTACACCAATAGCTCCTGATACTCAACGCTTCGCTACCAACCACATTCGATGCCTTCATATATGAAAACAGATTACCGCATTGAAACTAATGGTATCATCATTCTATTTCACGGGTCCTCATCAGCTGCAAACTACCTGGAAATGCAATGGTTAGAAATAGCTAACCAATACCACACATCACCATCCGAAAAACAGAAGATGCTTACTGAGGGGCATAGAGCGATACTGAAGAGACTACATGAAAGTGACGACATCATCATGTTTAGAGCCGATAAAGGCTCTGGAGTTGTTATAATGAATAAAACTAATTATGTCCCTGAAATGTTAACAGTTCTTAACGATCCCGAAGTATTTCAGGTGGACAAAACTAAGAAGGATGGAACAACGTCATTTGAAAATAAAGTAAATAAATGCCTCAAAGAACTGCTCATCATTAAGAAACTGATTGACAACAAAACTTACAACGAACTTAGGTCAAACGTTGGACGCCTCCCATTTATGTACGACCCGAAAAAATCCATAAGGCCAATGTGCCCTTAAGACCCATACTACCAATGATAAACTCACCATGCCACAAATTAGCTCGATGGCTAGCTGATTCATTGAAGCCAATTCAAAAGAAATTTGCAAGTCATAGCTTGGATGACACCTTCCGATTTTCTAAAGAAGCCGACCATGTTGATGTATTAAGTATAAACTAATGGTGTCATACGACGTGACTGCCCTATTTGCAAGTGTACCAGTGATGGAAACAATAGACATCATTTGTAAACAAACAGATCTCTTGTCATTAATAATAATAATTTGCTTTATTCCAGAGACAGTACTGTAAAGAAGACAAGACTGTGAAGGCTGAAAGGAATGTTTATTTGGTGAAACGTATGGTACATAGCTAAATTTGGTATACCATATTCTCAACCGGCCATTTGCACATCATTTACCGCATCCTTGACGAATTGGTCGAATATCGTCTCATTCGATAGCTTCTTGGATTCTGCATCATATGGCAACATTCTTCTCATGGTTCTCTTCTTTGATTGCTCTTTCCAGTGTGCCAAACATATTGTTACTTCGTTTCTGATATACCACTTATATCGGATTATAAGTAGCAGTCACCACAGTACTGGTGGTAGAGTGTGGAATTTTCAGCACATATCTACAATATTTGCACCTAATTTTATCAAACATTTAAAAGGAGTATTTCAAAAAAATAAATATAAAGACACAAATATAAAAAAACAGGATAAACCCAAAATAATTATAAATGCGAAAAAATACCAAGAAGTAGAAAGGAAAATAAACATCATATAATAATAACTCAGTATTGGTTAGTGGAAGCTATGTTATGATTATGCATGGTGACAGTAAAGCTATAGTCATACAAGAAGTTGTGAAATGATATTTAAGAATGTTTATCGCCAAGATGGTCAGTTAATTTGGTTGAAACAACTCTGAACAATCATAAAATAACATTTCAGGTTTTTTTTTTAACAGGTCTAATGCGGTGTTTGTAGTGATAGTGTGAGTAATCCTGAATAATACAAAATTTTTTTAAGGTGGTGACAATGGCGTTCACAACCAATGATTGTCAGTTTAATATTGCCGAAAAGTATAGAAAATAAGAAAAAACAACCACAAAACTAATAATTACATGATAGTTAATGATAGGACAATTACTGGAAACAGAGATGAAGTGCCTACTGATTCTTTGCACAAAAGACATTCAATTCGAAATTAACAACCGATTCTACCGACAAATCGGTGGGGTCGCCATAGGTTCACCTCTAGGACCTATTCTAGCCTACATCTTTATGGGTTATCTCGAACAGACGCAACTGAGTGACACTATCAATGGGACAACATACAATCGTCAATATGTCAATGATACGTTTGTTGTTTGTAACGACATTAGTCAGGCATCGGTATTATTTGACCGCCTTAATGAGATCCACTTAAACATTAAATTCACCATGGAATATGAACAGAACGATGAGTGCAACTTCCTAGACGTTAATGAAGGAAGAAACGATGTTACAGTCCGAGGATCGATCTACAGAAAAGAAACCTGAACTGGTCAATGTTTTCACTACAACAGCTTCTGTTCTGTAAGCTATAAGAGCAGCTTAGTGAGAACACTGTATGACAGAGTCAGGAAGTTAAATCTGCCTAACAAGATAGAAGAAGAATTAGGTCTTGTTGAGAAATGCCTAAGGAAAAATGGTTATCTAAAGGGATTTATCCACAAGTATAGCAAAGAAAAGGACGAGAGAACGAAACATCCAACTGTTTAAAGGAAGAAAGTGCTCAAATTTGTCTTAAATTCACAGGAGAAACCGTTTCATTACAAAACAATTGACAAGAGAATGAAAGGATCAATAAAAAGATACTTCCTTGCCGCTAACGTCGTAACGCTTTACAGTACTGTATACTCTGTAAGCCAATCCAAACTGAATAAATACCCTGCTGATGTTACCTCCAACTGAGTTTCTAAATTTACGTGCATTTACCGCAGCAAGTACATTGGGAGGACAGAAAAAGAGGGGCTTCTATCCGGTTTCTAGAACATATCCCAAGAAAATTATGTTGAAAAGGAAGTAGGTATTCTCAAGGTAGAATTACCAGACATCTTGTGGATACGGGTCATTTTGTAGAGATTTCCAAATCGTTCAAAAAACTATAAACATACAAAAGACAGCAACTTTACTGCGATTTGCCGAAGCAGTTGTCATCAAGAGTTTCTGACCAAACTTATGCAAATACAGCAAGAGAGTGTAGTCAATCACTCACTCCCTTGGTAACTAACTGCATTTTGATTACATTGATTAGTCACCCATATTAGTGAGTGATTTCAGCCCAATGAACAAGTTGGTATTAGATGCTGTGAGGCAGTCGGCAGGAAGCCCTACCTGACCTAAGTTTTGTGCTAGTTTTCACTCACCAGTCAGCAAGGCTTGAATCTGTAACCTTCAGGGAATTCACGTCTCATCTGAGATTCTGACCCTCGTCATCCAGTACTGCCTGAGCGATTTGGACTTGCGATTGACCCTCTGATTGACTGTATTGGATATTCGTTTTTGATTGAACACTAGTCAGCAACTAGTGTAATGTGTCTAGTCTTTTGTTTGGTTGGTGCAGACTGAATTCTATCATCGGTCAATTTCGCAAGTTTCCAATTTTATGAAGTAAAGCCTTCTTGAGTTGCCATGTAAAACCTACAAGCTGACATTGTTTATTAGATATTTTTCTGTTTTCTGTCTTCTCCCCATAGCATATAAATTGATGGCAACTCAAACTAAATATTGTAATTCTTCTCATATTTCGGATGCGTTAATTGCTTAACATTTTCTCCACTTCTACCGCCACAGAAACATTAAAGTAATTTCAGGTAGTGGCGTGCAGCTGAGGAGAACCTGTGAAAGAGGATGATAATGTCATTATCTTATACTACAAATTTGATCTTTCTTGATTTCTTCATATATATTTATCAAAGGAGCCAAATATAAGAAATATTATTGATTTTTTTGTTGAGAATAATTCAATTCTAGGTATATAAGAGAGGATGATATATCGTCTTCTTCAATGGTTTGATGATTCATGTGACCTTTATGGTTAGTGAATCATTCTCGTCAATGTACACAGTGTGATCGCTTTACTTGTTAAGACAATACTAAATTATTGATTTTAGCTGATTGGATTTTATGAAATAAATTAAAAAATAAATAATTGTTTGTGCAGAATTAGATGAGGCTATCGTCATTTATTTCATTGGTTTCTCTTCAGCTGTGTGCAACCCAAAAAGTCAAGATTTTATTGGTTACAGGTTTGATCACGAGTTGATATAAGTTAGAGAACCAAATTGAAAAACCATCTGTTTCGTCCTAGTTTCGGACTTATCAGCAGTATATATACCTATCGGGGTTCGAACCCAAGACATTCCGGTTGCATGTCAATCTCTTAGACAATTCAGACACTGGGATCCCATCCAATGGTCAAACCATGAATTGTGACTTCTACCACTTCTTCAAATTGTATCTACCAATTCAACTGAGCTCGGTGTGGAGCGAGTTAGATCGGCCGTTGCTCTAGGAAGTTGATTTTTCGTGCTCATTCGAGAACATCTCCCACTATAGCTAAGTAAGGGTGCAGTGAAAACCATTAACAGTTCGATATTGGACCATCTGGTGCAAACCGGCCACTAGGCCAGCCATCATTGAAGAATCGTTCTCTGTTATCTACCGGGTGCCTAATAAATTGCCAAAATCATAGAAGCACCGCATTCTCCAAACAGCAGAGGCTATTGCAATTCGCTTCAAACAAACAGTGCTTTGTGTTCAAAAGAAGCAAGTCCAGCCAATACTTCTGCCCTGGCCGGCCTACAGTTGTTGTTGTTCCCTTGGGTTCCTAGTGGAACATAGGGCTTCAACTGCACGTCTCCACTTGCTTCTGTCTTGTGCTGTACTTTTCACTTGCGTCCATGTTATTCCATACTGTCTCATCTCCTCCTCACACGATCTCCTCCATGTCACCCTTGGACGTCCCACTCGCCGCTTCCCTTTCGGGTTCCACTCGAGCAATGGCCTGACGCGCGATGTCACTCAACGGCCTCCTCAGCGAGTGTCCAATCCATCTCCACTTCCTCCTGCATATTTGTTGGGCGATTGGTTCCTGTTTTGTTTGTTCCCATAGTTTCTTGTTGGTGATTCTTTCCGGCCATCTAATCTTCAGTATGGAGCGAAGACAGTTGTTGATAAAGGTCTGCAACAGGCTGTTGGAAATGTTCTTTGTGACCCACCAAGCTTCTGATCCGTATAGAAGAACTGACTGACTTGACGTTTGTATTGAAAATCCGAATTTTGTTGTTGATTCAGGCTGAGTGACGAAGATTCCCAGATTGATTTTAGGTTGAAGAATGTGTTCCCGCCTTCTCGATTCTCGATTTGACATCCTCGTCGTCCGTTTCTCCTGTAGTTGAGACAATGCTCCCTAGATAAGTGAATGGAGTGACCTCTTTCAAATCCCTCCCGTTGATGGTGATTCGCACTGGATGTTGCTGCTGTTGTTGGTTGGTTATTTTCATAACCTCCGTCTTGTCTATGTTCACCTGGAGTCCTGTCTTTGCTGCTTCTTCGACCAGTTTGTCGGTTTTTGCTTGTAAGTCTTCGATTTGACTATCGACAAGTTTATTGGCTTTCCATTACGGTGCGTCTTCTATGTGTGTATCTACCAATTTAACTGCTCCCGTGGAGTGAGGCAGTTAGTTATATAGGCTGTACAATTAGGCGTGTTTCTCGTTGGATTTCCCAAAATCACCCTGCATAGTGGTTGAGTAAAGGACAAACAAAATCTATTCATACAGCGCTATTCCTTTTCATCTTGTGGAGACGGAACACAAGATTGATGTTAACGAGGCGGCTTTCAAAGTCATTTACCTCATACTAACTTATCTTAATTTCGCCTTAAGAGTTCGATTACTAAATATTACTGAGGCTGACTGTTGGGATCCATATTAATAAGCCGAATTTATGCATCCCAAAGAAGCTAGTCCAGTCATTATCATTACCTTGGCCATCCAGGTTTGAATAATCCAGAATGTTTGTGAAATTTCCCTAATTTTAGTTGATATTCTACTCGTTATTATATCTTTATTATTATTATTATAATTTAAGCATCTTTAATGAACTGTAATTCCATGGATCTTACTTAACAAATCGATATTATTTAAAGAACACTAATATTGTTATTGACTACTATTCTAGAATATTCTATGTATATAAACATATACATATATAATTGTAGAGCCTGGAAGAGGAAATTATCGAAATGGTTATTCTTCTTTCACCCAATTATTTTGTTTTTTATAGATGTCTGAATGAATATTTTCGCTATAATGGATTGAATCGTTGGTATTAGATGGTTGGAGATAATCGACAAAAGGAAGCCTTGACTAGACCTAGGTTTCGTGTCAGTTGGCACTCACCAGTTAGCAAGACGTGTATCTGAAACCTTGAAGGAATTCATATCCCCTGTCTGAGATTCGAATTTGTGTCAGCCAGTTTTCTCTGCAGCTAGGAGGGACTTTACGACTGAGTTGTTCAGACTGGCGATTGACCTCCTGTAGGACTGCATTGGACACTTTGACTGGATACTAAACAGTAACTGCTGGCATATGTCTAGTCATTCACCAAACTGAATAGTCCAGTGGTAACGTCTTTGACTGCAACACTGAATGACATTCTTGGTTGGGATCCTCAGGATGGTAAACACCAATGGCTGGAACACAAGGAGACTAAGTTGATGTGTAACGATCCATGAGAGTATGGACGCACCAATGGCCTTGATTGCACACTAGTTATTGTATAACGGGACCATCTGTGATTATAGCGCCACTATGAAGGAATTGAGGTAGAAATCTCATCCTGCATTCGTTTCTCAGTACTGTTTGGATAATCTGTCGATAGCACGCTAGACTTACAATGAGGGTTAGTGTTAGGATTAAGGTTACTATGAGGGCTGTAGGATGTTTTATTTTTATTATCTGCACTTTTCTAGTAAATAGCTGTCGATCCTCTTACTGGAACCCTTTCTGATTCGATAATAGGCTTCTGGAGAATACTGAAAACTATAGGATAAGAGTGATATGTATTTCACAAAAAGAACTCATCTTCAGTCTCCTCGACGAATACATTTACAGTAGCTGGGTTTGACCCAAGAACTGATATTCCTTATGATTAATTGGGAGATATTTTTAAGTCACGTCAGGGAAAAATATCCGATAACTCCATTATGGATAAGATTTTATTTTGATAAAATCATACAGTGTTGTACAGTAAGTTATATTTACTGATGACCACGTTTCGAGCACAAACTGTTGCTACTCATAATCACATCAAGGCACTACTCACACAACTTTTTCCTTCATTTATATACATGTTTGCAATTGATGATTAGACATATGAATAAAACTCAATATGGGATAATGTACATTCAGAAATAATAATTATATGAGTGTTATTGATCAATTACAATCAGATGGGAAATAAGACGAGTGTTTGTATAGTCATAATAAGTAACTTGTTAGAATGTTGTGATGTGTTTGGATTGAAATAGAATTTTGAGATTATTTATTATCCTCTTCTGATTTCACTATCCTATAAAATTCATTAAGAAGATCGAGGAAGGTTAAAAGTGAAATGAAAATAATGGGGAAACTAGTAATGATAACATAAGTAAGAGAGAATATAAATCATCTACTGTTATACCACATAAGGAGGGGACATCTGAGACAAGCCTCTACGTAGGATTCTCAATAAAGCAGGAATTAGGGTGGCATTCAAACCTACAAACTCACTCAGAGACAAGCTCTTTAGACTAAGAGACCCGGTTGATCCAATTAGACAAAATAGTATAATTTACAAAATACATTGCAATGACTGCGAGTGAAGTCAACTACATGGGTCAAACCAGTAGATGGGTGGGTTTAGTCAGATTGTCGAAACATAAGAATTTAGCTAAGGTAAGAATGGTTGACCCCGAGAAGATAAGTAATTGAGAAAAAAACACTCAGCGATTGCACTGCATGCATTAACACACAACCACACAATAGGGTGGGAGAGGGTTAAAATTCTAAGAAGTAATCTAGGTAGGTGGAGAGAGAGGTTGATTACTGAATCCTTGTTCATCGAATCTACACCCAACACATGCAACAGAAATGACTCAATGCAAATACCACAGATATGGAAGATATTATTACCACCAGTCAGTCAAATCAGAGGAGGATAATAAATAATCTTAAAATTCTATTTCAATTCAAGCACATCACAACATTCTAACAACTTACTCATTTTGACTATAAAAACACTCGTCTTATTTCCCATCTGACTGTAATTGATCAATAACACTTATATTATTATTATTTCTGAATGTACATTATCCCATACTGATTTTTATTCAAATATCTAATCATCAATTCCACTCATGTATATAAATGAAGTTAGAAAGTTGTGTGAGTAGTGACTTGATATGATTATGAGTGGCAATAATTTGTGCTCGAAAGGTGGTCATCAGTAAATATTACTTACTGTACGACACTGTGTGATTTTATCAAAATAAAATCTTATCCATAATGGAATAATGATTTGAATTTTTCTAAAAAATTATATTCATTATTATTATTTCGTTTTCTCGTCTTTGTTCTCACACAAATAGATATACGACATTGAGTTGAAGCATATGAATGAATGGTTAGACAGACATCCAACAGATACAAGCGGTTGGAGTTATTTGTTCACTGTCCTTAACAGTCTACTCAAGCATTCCGTTCTTACCTCGACCTCGACCTCCGCCTCCCCCTCCTCCCCGTCGTCGTCGTCGTTAAATAATCAACTCCAGCTGGAGAGTGTTAAAGACATCCTGAAAAAGTATTTTGAAAAAGTTCACAATATCTTAAAATTATATCCTGAACGAGAATCCGTATGGACATTTAGGTAAATTATTTTTGATAATTATGTGTAATTTTTACTTCTTTCTATGCGGATTATTAATATTCTATTTTATTTTGTGTATAAGTACACCAACTTGGTTTATTATGGGCATTAAGAGATGCGATGCACACACACACACAATCTTGTAGTTTATCCAAGGACTGAGGTACTTACTCCCCATATCTCCGGTATAGATAGGTGTTGTGTCATATCCGATTAGAGAACCATTGTAAAACCTGGGAGTACTGGATGGCTGTTTTGTCCTAGTTTGGGACTCTTCATCAGTAAACATTCGCCATAGGGGTTCGAACCCAGGGCCTCCTAGTTACAAGGACAGCTCGTCGACCACCAAGCCGTTGTGACCTTATCCAATGGCCAGCTCATGAATTCCAACTTCTACACCAATTCAAGATATGGCACAACCACTTGGCAATGTCTTCTTCGATGAGTATCTGTCCTCACCTTCAACCTGTTGTACGCTGCTGGTTACGGGTTCCCACTAGAACCCACAGGATTCGAACCCCAGTGGGTGCGAAGTGATGAAAAGTCCCAAACTAGGACTAAAAAGCTGTCCAGTACTCCCAGGTGGTTCTTCAGTGGTTCTCTAACTAATGTCAGCTCACGATGAAATCGTGTAACCAATCAGTCGAATCCTTAGAAACCAATACGTGAATATCATTCCAATTACACGTGTGTGGTGTCGGTCGGTCGGTCGGTTTTCGACATGGAACTTTGAACATATGTGCGGCAGTTCAAGTCGCCACACTCCCTCCTTGTAGCAAACAAAGCAAGAGAAGAAAGTAGAAGAAATGCATAATATAGACAGTAAACAGAGGTGTGAGACAAAGGAATACTAATAACGGAGAACAAAACAGTTTCATTGGAAATCATAAGTCACAAGGAGTGGATGCATCTGCGCCACTGAGAACGATTTTGAGCCATGTCACCAATTGTTTCCAACCATTGGTTTTTACCGTCCCGAGGACCCCAACCAGTCAGGAAGTCTACACCTTCCTACGAGGCTTAGACTAACTGTTGTAGATTTCATTGACTGGTGCCATGTTTTGGTTTGACCGCCACTAGCTCTTTTCCAGCCTGACCCTATATCAGCTAACATTGCCTGTTGTCGAGGAAGGCGATGACTAGGCATACGTAACACATGTCCTAACCATCTCAGTCGATGTAATTTCACAGTCTCGTCGACTGACTTACGTGTGTGGTGTAGAAATGATAAACAAAGATTCAGTGATTGACCTCTGTCTCTCTGTCTCCACCTAACTATATTTTACTTTTTAATACTCGTACCCACTGTCCCACTCACCCTATTGTGTGATGATTACAGGCAAGTGAGTGAAATCCAACGGCTGAGCTCTGTTTTCTAGGTCATTTAACCTAGCAAGGTCAATTATTGTAGGTGTCTGGCTAAATTTTTATGTTCCAATAATCTCGTTGACCCCGATCTACTATTAGGTTGACCTGCGTAATTGACGTCACAGTCGGTGGTATTACATGGTATTTGGTAAATTATATTACTTTACTTAATTGAATCTATCGAGTGGCTGCTTAAGCCAACAAAGTTTATCTCTGAGTGTTAGGTAGTTGGTTGGTTGGTTGGTTCAAGTGCCATCCTAACTAATTCCAGCTTCATTGAAAATCCTACGTAAGACCTCTCTGAGGTTCCTTCTTTATACGGCATGACTAATACAAGTGCTTTAAATTACATATCATTTTTTCGTTATTTCTGTCATTTTTAATTGGGATACATACTGGCCGAACGCTCAGACGGATAGGAACTAGTTGTTTTAAAGGGGACCAACTACCGATCCACAATGTAATGGAGCTGTGTTTTTGATGTGGTTGTGTTCTCTGAGCTGGATAGTTAATTTGCGGAGCTTTCATCGCCTACTAGACGACATCTTCAGCGCATACTTCAATCTGTTGGAGTGAGCTTTTAGATTTCTCCACGAGTTTATTAATCATCTCTCCTGGTGACCTTGGACGTGATTGGTTGTTTCTGTGTGTTTTCACACCTTCTAGGCTACTTGTTTGGAACTGATTGTTTCTTTGACTTGAACTTCGACCCTTTGTGTGTGTGTGAGGTTTCTTTCTTATCGGTTGATAAATTTTGTCTATCTAGATGTATCTATTGATTGATGATTCACTGGAATGCCAAGCTTCCGAAAATTCTCTAGCATTCTTGTTGTTTCCTTTGTCTAATATTTGAACGTTGTTCCAGCTCACTTCAAATTGAAGTATGCGCTGAAGATGTCACCTAGTAGAGTGATGAAAGCTTCGCAAATTAACTATCCAGCTCAGAGAACACAACCGCATCAAAATCATCCACCTGAGCTACAAATCTTCTCTATCATATCTAGGAGCTGTGTTTCCATGGTTTTCGATGATCAAAATGGATTCATACGCCACTGGATCCGTTTGGATTCTGGAGGCCATTTGCACCTACAGGTTGGGCATCAGGCTTTTTCCAACTTCTCCTAGACAGGGAGACCAGCATGTCCACTTGTCAGTCTGGCTGTAGCCGCCCTTTCATTTTTGTTTTGAGGAACACTGATATGTCAGGTGAAGACCAGTGGTGAACAGGACTTATCTGACTGGCGGTTGCTATGAACACGTGTGACCAAAAGAGAGCATTTCGGGCATACTAGGTCGTTTATTGTTTGAATGGGAACTTGGTACAATATAGGCGCTAAAAGACACTGCCCGGAAGACTAAAGTGAAGCGATTGATTGTCTTAAGAAACAACTTCTTTTGCCTTTGATTGAAAGTTTTACCCACCAGACAGTGTGGATATCCTTCAGGGACTGCATCCTCATAGTTGCTGATGACCGAAATAGTT
Source organism: Trichobilharzia szidati (assembly GCA_944472155.2). Taxonomy (NCBI): domain Eukaryota; kingdom Metazoa; phylum Platyhelminthes; class Trematoda; order Strigeidida; family Schistosomatidae; genus Trichobilharzia; species Trichobilharzia szidati. Next base: position 4,590,021 of record OX235277.1, read on the forward strand.
GTTCACAAGTCATTCGTTCCTTTCGGATTATGGAGGTCATGTTTATGATAGGTTAGGAACTGAGGTTCTCCGACCACCCCCTCCTTAAGTAAACTTTCCTGCACACCAGTTCGATGATAAGCGGTGAATATTTGAATTCGATGTGCGAAGTAGAGGGTATGAACGCATAGCCACAAGTAGCCTCGAAGTCCTGCCCGAAGATCCATATGTCTCCATCAAAAACTGCAGGGCATAGGCTTTCCACTTGTCGGTAGGCAGCGACAACAAATGTAACAACAGAAGACAAGGGCCAGGCAACAGATCGTTTATTAAGGAAAATCAACACATATTTATAGATTTTGATGTACATTATTGTAGATTATTGTTAGTAGAAAATACAGTCTTTTGATTGGTTGTTTCTCACAGAAAGTTAACCTTGCATCTCTTTGTGGCTGTGTCAGATCATCTATATGCTAACGGTATCCACCTACGCAAAGCCTTTGTTCTCATTTTCTCACCACCAATATTGGGGACATAAACATTGACGTCAATTACTGTCTACCAGCTTGGGCTAGCAGCCAGCTCTCACCACAACAGGAGTAAGACAAGGCTGCGTATTACCACCGAAGGTCTTCCTAATCTTGGTGGACTGGATTATGCAGAAGACTGTGGGGAATGAGAAGACAGGAATATACTGGTCGATGAGAAGACTGTAGAAGATTTGGATTTCGCGGGTGGTTTATGCTGGTTGTCACACAAAGTCGAAGGCTTGTAGGCAAAAACTAACAAACTGGCGGAAAAAGAAGAAGCGAAGACAGGACTTCAATTGAACATAAAGAAGTTGGAGGTGATGAAGATAACCAACCAACCAACCAATAACAAAAACAAGCACCAATCACTACCAACGGAACAAATTTGAAAGAGGCCACTTCCTTCACTTATCTAGTCAGTATCATTTCTACTGCAGTTGGGAGTGATAAGGAAAGACAAGGGAAACCTTCATCAATCTGAAATAGGTTCAGAAATCTGCCCCACTCAGCATAAATAAAAAAAATTGTGATTTTCAGCACCAATGTTAAATCATCCACTTCTCGTACATAGACCAGAAATTTAGAGTGCGTGTCACGAAAATCATTTCCGACAAGCTGCTGCGAACTTTTATCAATAGCTGCCTTCAATCCTTATTGAAGGTCAAATGACCTGCTGGAAATAATTAGCAACGTGAGACTCTGGGAACGAAGCCACGAAGGGAATATATCAAAGAAAAAATGGAGATGAATTGGACAAAAACGTTAAGGAGTCCGTCAAATGACACAACGCGCCAGGTCATCGCTCGAGTGGAACGCGAATGCGAGACGACGAATTTGGCATGAGTCCAAGGGCGACATGTAGGCGATTGTGTGATGGGGGGAGAGATGGAAGCTTGTGTGTAATTGTGGGCCCACCTAAAGAGGAGACCAGAAAATAGAACAAAGTGGAGATGTGTCACTGAAGCCATATGTTCTACTCGCAGCCCAAGCGAATTATAATAATAATAGTGTTCATCGCATATAGCTATTGAAAGGGTTGCTCGACAAGTACAATTTCATCCCCATTACAAAGAGAAGATTTCTGGAAGGATTTACATTCTTATTCACAGAAAATTACGGTATTTAGATTACTAAACGAACGTTTTGAGACGTCGAGGCTAGAAGAGATGGACACCGTATTTCGTCTGTTACACCAAGACTACTCTGTCAATTCACCACTATCACAAACGAGATTCAATAATTCAGGTTTCATGCAAGTTGACATCTTTCACAGTAAATTCCAACACACAGAAGTATTATCTTTAAATAGGTGAACGTAAATGTAGTAATAAATTGTCAATAGAACCACTTATCATCATTTTATCTTCGATGGTTGAAGGTGTATAGCTCCCCTGTAATGATCTAGTGAGAACAGGCGTTGGTTGGACTGGTGTCGTCACCTTGAAATCACTTCTGCCCTGTGACACGGCAGCAGGAAGCGCGGTCGTTGTTAATCCGGGCCTCGACCGATCCGGCATGATATTTTGTGATTTACTTTGAGTCATAGCATTGGGTTGGGTAACTGATTTTTGTCTAACCGCTATCCAAGCAACCTTTCTGGCATGGTAGGACCTCAAGCGACATAAGTCTCAGCCAGTATAGCTTGTTGGGTCATTGCGGTGTTCAAGCCCGACCACCACGTCAAGGTAGCAGCTTTCGGTCGGGTGAAACGCTTACAACTCGGCTAAATGTGGCTTAGGAGTATGCGTCGACCGAAAATCGAGTCCGGATCAGGTGAGGCGTATAGTTGGCAAGTACTACTGTACCATTAGCTAACCTCCTCACTCACTCAAAATTGACTTTTTTTATAAATTTTTGTTTTCATTTCTTTACGTTCCCCGTAAAACATAGGGCTTCAAGCTAGAGACTTGAAGTTTCGGTAGCATTGGTGTATAATTTTACGGGATGGGGTTGCTAGCCTCATGCCCAACCTTCCCTCTTTACCAGTCTTATTATTGGCTTAGAGAGGTAAAGGAGTGCGTCGGCCAGGGATCGATCCCCGGACCATGTGCATGGCTGGCGAGCATCCTAACTCTGTGCCACCGACGCACTAAACTTGATTTGAGCATCTTTAATAAATACATACATAACTTTCTTTTACAGGAGACAATTGATAACTCTATGGCTTCAATTACACCAGAATCGCATTCACGACAGTCGTAATATCGAGAATATTGATTCGATACTCAATGAAGTGGAACCGTTGTTGCCTAAATCCCTCAACATCATTAACAAATTGAAAGTATCCTATGATAAATTATTTCATGGCTTATCTTTCAATGAATTTTTAACTTGGTCCCATAAAAATAATTTTTGTAAAGAACCTTCATCATTGAAATGGGTTGATCTACTTCTTTTACGATATTTATTTTGGTTATCTGAACGTATTACTGATTTATGTATTATTCAGTAGTATAATATCAAGTAAAATTGTTTGTGTGTATATACAAAATTCCACACAATCACATATGTGATATGATTATTAATTAATTTTGTCTTTTCTACTTATATGTGATAATAAGTAGTATGATATTTTGAGGGAAATTTTGGTGTCAGTTTAACATTGAACTTTTCAGATAATTTTTTTTGCTTAACAACTGACATTTGTATAGAGCAACACTATTTTCTTGTTATTCTAACTGCTTATGGATAGCCTGGTTACATTTCTTCTGTCTGTCTGAGGTCTGATTTTGTTTGTCTTTTTCTGTGGTAAACGTTTCTATATCATGCTAGACATTGTTATCAGTACAATTTATTTTTTGTATAAATTTTATTATACCTTGATTTGATACATGTACAGATATCGGTAGCCTTAATTTAGCCGGCCGACCATTGATATCGGGTGTGCGTCGGTTGGGAGTCGAACCCCAGACTATGTGCATGATCGGCGAGCATCTTAACCGCTGTGCCACCGACGCACCCGTTTTTAAAGGGAGGAACGTGACACCCCCCACTGACAAAAACTACACGCCCAAGCGCATTTGATTAGGGTCCGTCGCCAGTTTTAACCCACTGAGGCACAACGGTAAGCCTCCACCTGTGGTCAGAGCATTCCTGATCACCGTGAACCCGGTGCAAGGTTTTACAGTTTTACAAATGCGCTGGCTTATAGAAGAGGTTAAGCATGACCCGGGGGAAAGCAGCATTAATGTCCTTACGATTCTAAAGTTGATTGATACTGTTAGGAATAACTGGAGAAGTGGGAGGGCAGTTCACGTAAATATGTAGATATCATTGGCGGCTGAGTGTCAACATAGAATTTTGCATAGAAATGCACCAGTTCAAATTGCTATAGTTCGTGTACCACATAGGGAGACAAAAGAGAAAAAAGAGATTCAGGGGAACTGTAATAAACAGAAATGTGAAAGAGAAAGAATATTTTTAACGACAGAAGACAAGAGCCAGGCAACAAACAGATCGTTTATTGATAAAATCAAAAGATATTTATATATTTCTATGTACATTATTGTCAGCGGAGAAGCAACGTCTTCTGATTGGTTGTCTTCTTGCTGAAGATCATTCTGTACTGCTTGTGACCGTTTCTCAGAAAGTGAAGCCAGATATCTGCGAATCGTATTTGCACACGTTAAGTCTGCTGTGATTGGTTGGTGATTTCCTCAAGGTTAAGCTTTTTTATTGTTTTTCTCATGACCCTGATTCGGAACGTGAACATTGACGAAAATTGTTGTCTACAATTATGGCTAGCAGACAGCTCTCACCTTATATTAACATGGAAAAACATTAGCGTTTTAATTGAATATGGCAAATCACAATGAGGGAATGCATCTGTGTCACCATTATCTCCAGTCATTAACTCCTATGCCTGCCGACATTTGTCGTCGAGAAAAGAGGTGGCTTGGCATGTGTGACACGTGTGTTAGCCATCTCAAACGATACAGATTTACAACCTGATCGATTGGCTTCCTTTCTTTACATTACACTCTGCATCTAACTTCAATCACCATATTATACCTCAGCCATCTGTGCTCAAAGATCGCTAGTCTCACAGCCACAAAGAAGCAGAGAGTAAAATATCCTACGTTGTAAACACGTCCTTTGATCGGTAGCCGTATATGACGTCTACTCTAGAGACGACGTAAGTTGGGAAATGCTAGTACCAGCCTTCTGTATCTGTGCTGAGTTTTCGCCAGCAATCAGTCCATCGAGATTGATGTAACTTCCCAAGTAAGTGAAGTAGCCAATACACTTCAGTCCCTATCTTTATGCTAGGCAGTCGATGTGGTCCAGTTCTGTAGCATCTTACATTCTGACTGCGATGATTCACATGTGAAACATTCGAAGACTGAATTTTATCAACGTTGCCCCCTAGGGGGACAGTATCGTCCTCACATTCCACGTCGATAAGATTATTCCTTGGTGGTAACAAGTCAATCCCTGAGTCGCTGAATTCAGTTAGGGTTAAGTTCATTAGTACACCTATGATGAGATTGGGCTAAAATAGGTCGGTCGGTCGGTTTTCGACATAGAACTTTGCACATATGTGCGGCAGTTCAAGTTGCCACACTCCATGTAACACACAAAGCAAGAGAAGAAAGTAGAAGAAATGCATATTAGAGACAGTAAACAGAAGTGTGAGACAAAGGAAGAGTAATAACGAAAAACAAAACAGTTTAATTGGAAATCATAAGTCACAAGGAGTGGATGCATCTGCTCAAGCCATTGAGAACGATTTTGAGACATATCACCAATTGTATCCAGCCGTTGGTTTTTACCGTCCCGAGGACCCCAACCAACCAGGAAGTCTACACCTTCCTACGTGGCTTAGACTAACTGTTGCAGATTTCATTGACTGGTGACATGTTTTCGTTTGACCGCCGCTAGCTCTTTTCCAGCCTGGCCCTTTATCAGCTAACATTGCTCGTCGAATAAGGCGGGCTAAAATGGAGATAACGGGTATCTCTGATGAATACCAGTGGTTTTCATCAGTTCAGATGACAGCTCTTCATAATCTCTTGAATAGTTGCATGAATTCGAGCAGAGTGTCTTGATTAGTACGATATACTTTCTCAGCATTCCCTTCACGACGTCTAAGCCAACTGAGTCGAATGCGGCCTTCAGATCAAGAAATATGGCTACTGTTCGAAACATATGTCTCTAAATCTTACCGCATTGTTGGAACTATTGAGACAATCGTTAAGTGATATCAACAATTTGACAGACGGAGGGTTTCATCATGAGCTGACATCAGTTAGACAATCATTGGAAAACCTGCAGGGAATACTGGACAGCTGTTTCGTCAACCCAGTTTGGGACTCTTCATCAGTAGGCACCAACCACGAGAGGTCGAACGTAGGACCTTCTAGTTACAAGACAAGCCACTCGTAGACTATTGAGCCACTGGGACCCAAACTAGTGGCCAGTACATGAATTCCAACTTCTGACAATTCATGCGCGACATTGCGTAATCACTTCGCAATGTCTTCTGCCTCACCTTAATCCTGATGCACCTGGGCCATTGGATCGGGTCCCAGTGGCTGGTGAATGGTCCACAAGCTCGCTAGCCTTGTAACCAGATGTTCCTGGGTTAGAACTCTTGTGGTGGGTGTGTATTGTTGAAGAGTCCCAAACTAGACTGACGAAACAGCTGTCCAGTACTCTCTGACAGGTTTCCCAATGGTTCTCTAAGTGATGTCAGCTCATGATGAAATCCTCCGACCTATCAAACAAACAAAATTCCCTACAAAACCCATTATTTGGAAATTTGATAGTCCGCATTCGATGATTAACAGGGAATTGTTGACAACGAATACTTCGTTGGCTTTTCCTTACACTATGGCTTTGCTTGTTATTCATTTGTGTACACAATACAGTGTAACCGTTGGTTAGTTGAAACCCGAATCGCTAGTTTTCGTGTCTCTGACTTCAGCAGTAAGTCAACTAGGCTTGAAATTTTCGCAGCTTGGAAGTGACTGAATAGTGACAACAATCAGTGGTCAGTCACTGTTAACGACGAAAGCCTATGACTCCAGATGCCTAACAATTATTCCAACCAAAACCGACTCGTTGTAGTCTGAACCCAGGGAAACTGTCTTTGCTGTCCGAAACTTCCTCGAGACACACAGTACAGTCGCAAAGACAGCAAAATGACGATTGTTCGTCGTTGGAATCTATGTGAGGTTCTATTCAACAGTAATAAAATCAAAAACTCAAAACTACCCTCAACAGTGCCGTCAAGCAGCTATACAGACAAGGTAACTAATTGTCTAGGTACCAAACAAGTACTGCAAAACAGAATTAGTCAAACCAAATCGGAACGTAAAAAGCACCTGTGTCAATGGACGCGAACATCGAACGTTTGTTTATTGGAACTGGTAGCGATTGGCGGGCAACTCGAAGGCGCGAATGGTTCAATCGTGTACAAGTTGGAAGAAGACGAAGGAATACAAATAAAAGTACATTATATTTATTTGTAAAACATTTGTTTATCGAACTTTGTACAGAGTACTGATTTTAACTGCCGAAGAATACAATTTCTTGTTGGTCCTTGTGTTTTGCAGTTGAAGTCGATAATCGTACCTAGTATAATTGTCGATTCGGAGCGTCTTCGCAAATAATAGAAACTTAGGGTTAATTACCTTGACAACCTGTGAATTGAGTAGAATATTTACAACCAGCAAGGTGAGATCAATACTCTGTCAGCAAAAGTCATACACTAACAATTTCTGAAGACTGTCTAATGTCAGAATGACCTACATTGACTCAAACAAAATTACACCACGAAATAATGCACTATCAATGTCATCATCACACGATCACAAAGAGAAGCATTAAAATTAGAGACTAAACAGGGACACAAAGACAGGTAGTTTGCAAGTTTCGGAAGAATGATATGCAGTATAGGGAAGGGACGGATAGTGGTCATGAAGTTAGTTGTGATTAGATCGTTGAGGAGGGATTTTCCAAACAATTACTCTGTTAGATTGGTTGAAGGATTTCATCATGAGTTGGCATCAGTTAGAGAACCATTGAAAAACCTGTCAGGGAGTACTGGACAACTGTTTCGTCCTAGTCAGTTGGGACTCTGCAGCGGTACGCACCCACCGTGGTTACAAGGCGAGCTCGTAGACCCGATCCAATGGCCAGTGTATGAATTGTAACTTCTGCCAACTCATGACATAGCGCGACCATTAGGGCACAGCGGGTTGAAGGTGAGGCAGTAACTCAACGTAGAAGACATTGCGTAGTGGTCGCGCTATGTCAGCCATTGGATCCGGTCTCAGTGGCTGATGAGTGGTCTACGAGCTCGCTAGGCTTGTAACCAGAAGGTCCTTGGTTTGTACCCTTGTGGTGGGTGCGCACCGCTGAAGAGTCCCAAACTGGGACGAAGCAGCTATCCAGAACTCCAACAGTTCTCTAACCGATGTCAGCGCATGACGGAATCCTCCAACCAATCAAACAAAATTCCCTACAAAACCAATACTCGAAAATTATTCTGTTACACCAATGGCTCCTGATACGCAACACTTTACTACCAACCACATTCGATGCCTTCATATATGGAAACAAATTACTGCATTGAAACTAATGGTGCCGTCATTCTATTTCACGGGTCCTCATCAGCTGCAAACTACCTGAAATTAAAATGGTTATAAATAGCCGACTGATGCCACACATCATCCGAAAAACAGAAGATGCTTACTGAGGGGCATAGAGTGGCACTAAAGAGACCATGTGAAAATAATGACATCGTCATGTTTAGACCAGATAATGGCTCTGGAGTTGTTATAATGAATAAAACTGATTATATACATGAAATATTGACAGTTCTTAACGATCCCGAAGTATTTCAGGTGGGCAAAACTAAGAAGGATGCAACAACGTCACTTGAAAATAAAGTAAATAAATGCCTCAAAGAACTCCTAATCATTAAGAAACTGATTGACAACAAAACTTACAACGAAGTCAGGTCAAATGGTGGACGCCTCCCATATATGTACGGTCTGGCGAAAATCCATGAGGCCAATGTGTCCTTAAGACCCATGCTATCAATGATAAACTCACCGTGGCACAAATTAGCTTGATGGTGACCTGTTTCATTGAAGCCAATTCAAAAGAAATTTGCAAATCATAGCTTATATGACACCTTCCAATTTTCTAAAGAAGTCGGCCATGTTGATATATCAAATAAACTAATGGTTTCATATGACGTGACTGCCTTATTTACAAATGTACCACCAGTGATGGAAACAATAGACATCATTTGTAAACAAACAGATCTATTGCCATTACCGGAAACAGAGATGGAGGGCCTACTAATTGTTTGCACAAAAGACATCCAGTTAAAATTCAACAACCAATATACCCGACAAATTGGTGGGGTCTCCATGGGTTCACCTCTAGTACCTATTCTAGCCGACATCATTATGGGTTATCTCGAACAGACACGACTGAGTGACACTTTCAATGAAGTAATATACTTTCGTCGATATGTCGATGATACGTTTGTTGTTTGTAACGACATTAGTCAGGCATCCGTATTATTTAACCGCCTTAATGAGATCCACCCAAACATTAAATTCACCATGGAATATGAACACAACGATGAGTTCAATTTCCTGGACGTTAATGTAAGAAGAAAAAAAACGATAGTACGTTTGGAAAATCCATCTACAGAAAAGAAATCCGAATCGGACAATATCTTCACTACAACAGCTTCTGTCCTTTAAGCTATCAGTGGGGATTAGTAGGGATAGTGTATGACAGAGTCAGGAAGTTGTGTTCGTCTAACAAGGTGGGAGAAGAATTAGGCTTTGTTCAGAAATGCCTAAGGCAATATGGGTATCCAAAGGGATTTATTCAAAAGTACAGCAAACAAAAAGGATGAGTGAACGAAACATCCAACTGTTGAGAAGAAGAATGTGTTCACATTTGTCTTCCATTCAAAAGAGAAGCATCATTACGAAAGGTTGGCAAGAGAATGACAGGAGCATCATCCTGGAGAGAATAAAGGACGCACTGGTTACAGAACTCCGACCAGAACAAGCTGGATTCAGGAAAGGCAAATCATGTTCTGATCAAATCGCAACTCTACGCATTATCATCGAACAAAGCATGGAATGGAAATCAAACCTCTACCTCAACTTTATACACTTTGAGAAGGCCTTTGACAACGTTGACCGCGAAGTAATTTGAAAACTACTTGAGTACTACGGCGTACCCGAAATATTCATCAACCGTATTCAACAGCTGTACGACAACGGCACATGTCAAGTTATCCACAACGGAAAACTCAGCGAGGCGTTTGGAGTAAACACAGGAGTCAGACAAGGGTGCTTATTATCACCAATAATATTCGTAATTGTGGTGGACTGGATTATGCGTCAGACAATGGGAAACGAGAAGACAGGGATATCCTGGACAGACGTGAAGAACCTGGAAGACCTGGATTTCGCGTGTGGGTGATTCATGTTTGATGTCACAAAAATCGAAGACTTACTAGTGAAAACCGACAAACTGGTCGAAGAGGCTGGCAGCAAAGACGGGACTCCAGGTGAACATAGACAAGACGGAGGTTATGAAATTAACCAACCAACCGACAACAGCAGCAGCAACATCCAGCGCCAATCACCATCAACGGGAGGGATTTGAAAGAGCATTGTCTCAACTACAGGAGGAACGGACGAGGACGTCTAATCGAGAATCGGGAAGGCAAGAAACACATCCATCAACCTGAAACCAATCTGGAAATCTTCGTCACTCTGCATCAACAATAAAATGATTCAGATTTTCAATACAAACGTCAAGTCAGTTCTTCTATACGGATCAGAAACTTGGCGGGTCACAAAAAATATTTCTAACAGCCTGTTGCACACCTTTATCAACAACTGTCTTCGCTGGCTCTTTACTCAAGATCAGATGGCCGTGAAGAATCACAAACAAGAAACTATGGGAACAAACAAAACAAGAACCAGTCGTCCAACAAATATGCAGGAGAAAGTGGAGATGGATTGGACACTCACTGAGGAGGCCGCTGGATGACATCGCGCGTCAGCCCATTGCTCGAGTGGAAGCCGAAAGGGAAGCGGCGAGTCGGACTTCCAAGGGTGAAATGGATGAGGTCGTGTGAAGAGGAGCTGGAACAGTATGGACTAACATGGATGCAAGTGAAAAAGGTAAGTAGAAGACAGAAGCAAGTGGAGGCGTGCAGTTGAAGCCCTGTCTTCCACTAGGAACACAAGGGAACAATAATTATATAATAATAATAGTAGAAACATACTTCCTTGCAGCTAAGCTGGTAACGGCATACAGTACCACATGATCTATAAGCCAATCCACATTGAATAAATACCATGCTGATGTTACCTTCAACTGCGTTTATAAATATACCTGCATTTACAGGAGCGAGTACATTGGGAGGACAGAGAAAGACGGCCTTCTATCGGGTTTTCAGAGCATATTCCAAGAAAATGATGTCGAAAAGGAAGTAGGTAATCTCAAAGTGCAGTTACCAGACAAACCTTGTGGATACGGGTCATTTCGTCGAGATTTCCAAATCCTTCAAAAAAAATATTAAACATACAAAAGACAGTACATTTACTGCGATTTGCTGAAGCAGTTGCCATCAAGCATTCCCAACCAAACTTATGTAAATACAGCAAGAGAGTGTAATCAATCACTCATCTCCTTGGTAACTAACTGCATTTTGACTACGTTGATTAGTCACCCATATTAGTGAGTGATTTTAGCTCACTGGACAAGTTTGTATTAGATGCTTTGAGGCAATCACCAGGAAGACCCACCTGACCTAGGTTTCGTGCAAATTGGCACTCACCAGTCAGCGAAGCGTGTAACTGCAACCTTCAAGGAATTCATATCTCTTCTGAGATTTTCACCCGCGTCATCCAGTGCTGCCTGTAGTCAGAGACGTTACCACTGTGTTACTCAGTGGATATTCGTTTTTGATTGGACACTACTTAGCAAACAGTGTAATGTGTCTAGTCCTCTGTTTGTTTGGTGCAGACTGAATTGCATCATCGGTCAAGTTTGCAAGTTTCCAATTTTATGAAGTATAGCCTTCTTGAGTTACCATGTAAACCTCCAAGCTGACACTGTTTATTGGGTTTTTCTGTTTTCTGTCTTCCCCCCAAAGCATACAAATTGATGGCAAGTTAAACTAAATATTTTAATGCTGTTCATATTTAAGATGCGTTAATTGTATAACATTATCTCCACTTCTACGGCCATACAAATATTAAAGTAATTTCAGGTAGTAGTGTGCAGCTGATGAGAACCTGTGAAATAGAATCATGATATCATTATCTTATACTACAAATTTGATCTTTCTTGATTTCTTTATAGAAATTTATCAAAGGAACCAAAATATAAGAAATATTATTGATTTTTTGTTGTTGAGAATAATTCAGTTCTAAGTATATAAGAGAGGATGATATATCGTCTTCTTCAATTGTTTGATGATTCATGTGACCTTTATGGTTAGTGAATCATTCTGTTCAATGTACATAATGTGATCGCTTTACTTGTTAAGACAATACTAAATTATTGATTTTAGCTGATTGGATTTTATGAAATAAAGTAAGAAAAAATGATTGTTTGTGCAGAATTAGATGCTGGCTATCGTCATTTATTTCACTGGTTTCTCTTCAGCTGTGTGCAACCCACAAATTCAAGATTTTATTGGTTACAGGTTCGATCACGGGTTGATATCAGTTAGAGAACCAAATTGAAAAACCATCTGTTTCGTCCTAGTTTCGGACTCGTCAGCACTATATACCTATTGAGGTTCAAACCCAAGACATTCCGGTCGCATGTCAATCTCTTAGACCATTCAGATACTTGGATCAAATCCGATGGTCAAACCATGAATTGTGACTTCTACCACTTCTTCAAACTGTATCTACCAATTCAACTGAGCTCGGTGTGGAGCGAGTTAGATCGGCCGTTGTTGCTCTAGGAACTTGATTTTTCGTGTTCGCTTGAGAACATCTCCCAGTATGGCTAAGTAAAGGTTAGTGAAAACCATCACCGACAGTTCGATATTAGACCATCTGGTGCAAACCGGCCGGCCACAAAGCCAGCATTGAAGAATCCCTCATTATTATCTACCGGGTGCCTCATAAATTGCCGAAAACATCGAAGCACCGCATTCTCCAAACAGCTGAGGCTATTGTGATTCGCGTGAAACAAGCAGTGCTCTGTGTGCAAAAGAAAAAAGTCCAGCCCCTACTACTGCCCCGGCCGGTTTTCAGTAGAGACTATAAATTCATGAATTTGTACTATTACCTTTCCTAATTCTTCTGACATTCAGCTTATTTTATGTTGATGCTATTCAGCTGTGATCTATTGATATTATTGATTCGATGTTATTTAAACAACATTAATGTTGTTCATAACACTAATTCATTCATTCACTATAATATCTATATATAACTGCAAATAATACTGTTTCACTGTGTGATATACCTAATAAACAAACTAATACGGAATAACTGTAGAGCCTGATGATGAAGTTATCGAAAAGGTTTATCTTTTGTTCAGTATCCATTCTACCAATTCGTTAATTCTTAGCGTGACTGGCACTCGCAGCCAATGTCCCCACCTCCCAGCGGGTGGACCACACTAAATGGTCACGACTTGTCACTAGAATTCCAGTCAACTGTGTCCTGTAGCCAGTCATCACTAGTGAGCAAGCATCAGATTAATTTTGCGAGAATTAATTTGTAGTTAGAATTCATGGGTTGGCCATTGAGGAGTCAGGTCCCAGTGGCTGAATGGTCTACGAGCTTCCCTCGAATCCCAGTGGTGGAAGCGTACTGCCGGTGATTCCCAAACTAGAAGGAAACAGCTGTCCAGTGGTGCTCCCTGGCTGGTTTCCAATGGTTCTCTAACTGACATCAATCTGTGCTCGAACCTGGAACAAAACTAATTCACAATGCTCAGAAGTTACACTTATAAACTTATGTACAAATAGGTCAAAGTTCGAACAAAATAAAAACATACAAAGTTAATGGTCGGATATATTGAATATATTGAGTTGCATAGTCAAGATAAGAGGTGAGAAGTTGATGATAAGTTTAAAGGCTATACTGTGACAACAGAAGACAAGGGCCAGGCAACAGATCGTTTCTTAAGGAAATCAAAGCATATTTATATATTTTCATGTACATTATTATAGATTATTGTTAGTAGACAAACACAGTCTTCTGACTAGTTGTTTCTCACTGAAAGTTAATCTTTCATCTCTTTGTCGCTGTTTCTTGAATGTCAGATCATTCTATCTGCTAATTGTATCCGCCTACGCAAAGTCTGCTGTGGTTGGTTGTTGAATCAGTCTTTGTTCATATTTTTCTCACGACCAATATTGAGGACGTTAACATTGACGTAAATTACTGTCTACCAATTTTAGCTAGCAGCCAGTTCTCACCACAAGAATGATCGACAGAACAGTGGATACTTCTAGTATTGGTTTTGTAGGGATTTTGATTGATTGGTTGGAGGATTTCATCATGATCTGACATCAGTTATAGAACCATTGTAAAACCTGCCAGGGAGTATTGGACAGCTGCTTCGTCAGCCTAGTTTAGGACTCTTCAGCAGTACGCAGCCACCACAGGAGTTCGAACCGAGGAACTTATGGTTACGAGGTGATCTGATAGACCTGAGGTTCTAGTGAGAAGCTGTGACCACTAGGGTACAGCAGGCTGAAGGTAAGGCAGTAGCCCATAGAAGAAGACATTGCGAAGTGGTCGCACTATGTCATGAATTGGCAGAAGTTGGAATTCATGGACAGGTCACTGGATCGAGTCTGCGAGCTCTCCTTGTAACCAGAAGGTCCTAGATTCGAACCCCTGTGGGTGAGTACTGATGAAGAGTCTCAAACTAGGCTGAGGAAACAACTGTCCAGTACTCCTAGCTGGTTTTCCAATGGTTCTCTAACTGATGTCAGCTCATGATGAAATCCTCCAAGCAATTGAATACTTCCCTTAAGGTAGAAACTATCCTGCAGTCAAGTTGGTTCCCATTTATCAAACAGTATATTGTTTTGGTGCAATCAAAGGTTGATAGATACCCTTCATATGTTAACTCTAATTGCGTATACAAATTTGAATGTATCTGTGGGAGAACGGAAAGTAGTACATATCTTAGATTAGTCTTAACGCAATTATATTACTTATTAGTAGTAGGCTGAATTTTCCTCAAATTTTATCAAACTTTAGGCGTAAAGATGGTGAAACTATCTTCCTACGTCCAAATATCCGAATTCCCTATCCTTCACATTTACGTCTTCCTCTAAAGCCCAGCATTATGCATATATATACCCAAAGAAATTTGAAGCTTAAAACCTTTCTGTTACAAGGTAAGCTTCTAAACCATCCAACTACTGAGACTCAATCTAATAGCCTCTGAATTCCAACCTCTACCAATTCGCCTCTTCCATGTGTATCTACCAATTTAACTGCTCCTGTGGAGTGAGCCAGTTACATAGGCCGTACAATTAGGCGTGTTTCTCGTCGGATTTCTGAACATCATCCTGCCTAGTGGTTAAGTAAAGGACAAACAAAATCCATTCACATAGCGCTATTCTATCTCATCTTGTGGATACAGAACACAAGATTGATGTCAACGAGGCAACTTTCAAAGTCATCTACCGCACACCAACAAATTTTAATTTCTTCTTAAGAGTTTGATTACTAAATATCGCTGAGGCTGGCTGTTGGGATCCGCATTAAGAAGCCTAATTTATGCGTCCAAAAGAAGTTAGTTCAGACATTATTCTTACCTTGGCCATCTAGGTTTGAATGATCCTGACTTTTTGTGGAATTTTCCTAGTTTTATTTGATATTCTATTTGCTACTATATCTTTGTTATTATTATAATTTAAGCATGTTTAATGAACTGTAATTCCATTGTGATCTTACTTTACAAATCGATATTATTTAAAAAGCACACAAATATTGTTATTGACTACTATTGTAGAATATTCTATGTATATAAACATGCGTATATAATTGTAGAGCCAGAAGCGGAGGAAATTATCGAAAAGCATATTCTTTCCTCATTTATTTTGTGTTTTTAAAATCTTTAATTGCCACTGGCAGCGGACACTGTCATTCATGAGGGGTATTGCTCCTCAATCCCGAATTCGTGAACTCCACTAGTCACGACTTCTCACTAGAACTCCAGAAAACCTCGTCGTGTAACTAGTGACTAGCGAGCACTTTTGAGAATAACTTTTAAGAGTTAGTTTTTAGGGATTTGAATTTTTTTCCAGTTTGATCACGGATTGATATCAGGACGAAGCTGGCTAGAGTCCTAGAGTGAGAAGTTCTTAACAGAACGGCCCATCCTTTCGGGAGTGAGAGAAAATATTCCCCGACAAAACTGGTTGGTTGTCGCATAAGTCAAGAATTGTTAGACGTTAAGATTCATGTGCCATTGACTTCGATCTCAATAGCTGAATAGTCTACGAGCTTTTTTTATGACTGCAGAGTCATAGGCGCGAATCTCAACGGTTGTGTAGTCGGGATTGGTTGTGACATGAAGCGTAAAGTTGGTGAGATTCTATTCCTAGTTCCAAGTATCCTGAAGTTTACCCAGAAAATCCCAATGTTATCAATTAACCTCCTTCTCTGTAGCTCCGTAGTATATATATGATATTCCTGAAGTCCCCGTTTCAGACACCTTCAAAATATGGGAAATAACTAAGCTACTGAAAAATTTAAATTCCAATTTCAAGAAAACGTAGGTTTTGGGGAATTGTTATTGATTTTAAATTAGCCACCATTGTGGTTATAAAGGTTATTTCAAGTTTCCCATCCCTTCCAGACATGTCACTGAAAGTGTTGAAGTTTTCCCGAATAGTATCATTTAGATATGGCAATGTCGTTGCAAATGTCTACCTCAAATTCATTGACTTTGAAAAGAACTGAGACAGCGTTAATTTGATGATAGTAGATGGTTGAAGGCAGTCAGCAGAGATGAAGCCTTGGACCTAGGTTTCGTGCCAGTTATCACTCACCAGTCAGCAAGGCGTATCTGAGATCTTGAGGGAACTCATGTCCCTTCTGAGATTCGAATCCGCGCCACCCAGTGCTGCAGTCAGAGACGTTACCTCTGAGCTATTCGAGCCCGCGATTGACCTCCTGTAGGACTGTAGTAGATATTTTGATTGGACACTAGTCAGTAACTAGTGTGGTGTGTCTAGTCCTTTGTTTGTTTGGTGCAGACTTAATTCTATCACTTCCAACTAGCACAAAACCTAGGTCACGCAAGGCTTCCTTTCTGCCGATTGCCTCCAACCATCAAATATCATCGAATCAATGTGCACAGTGATCGTGAGCTACCTAGAATGGTGGCCACATTACAAACCTGACTGACTGATAGAATTCAGTCTGCACCAAACAAACAAAGGACTAGACAAATTACACACTAGTTACTGACTAGTGTCCAATCAAAATACAACGTTAACTGTGAAGTAATTTGGAAACTATTCAAGTGTTGGTTTGTAGGGATTTGATTGGTTACAGGATTTCATCATGAGCTGTCACTCAGCATCAACAACAAAATTCGGATTTTCAATACAAACGTCAAGTCAGTCAGTTCTTCTATACGTACGGATCAGAAACTTGGCGGGTCACAAAGAATATTTCCAACAGCCTGTTGCAGACCTTTATCAACAACTGTCTTCTTCGCTCTATAATGAAGATCAGATGGCCAGAATGAATCACCAACAAGAAACTATGGAAACAAACAAAACAAGGAGCAGTCACCGAACAAATATGCAGGAGAAAGTGGAGATGGATTGGACATCGCGAGTCAGGCCATTGTTCGAGTGGAACCCAAAAAGGAAATGGCGAGTGGGACATCCAAGTGTGACATGGAGGAGATCGTGTGAAGAGGAGTTGAAACAGTATGGACTAACATGGATGCAAGTGAACAGTACAGCAGAAGATAGAAACAAGTGGAGACGTGCAGTTGAAGCCCTGTGTTCCACTAGGAGCCCAAGGGAACAATAATAATAAGAATACTGAAGGCCAGCTAAGACAGTAGTGGTGGCTGGACTTGCTTCTTTTGAGCACAGAGCACTGGTTGTTTAAGACGAATCGCAATAGCCTCTGCTGTTCGGAGCATGCGGTGCTTCGATGTTTTTGACAATTTATTAGGCACCCAGTAGATTATAGAGAAGACAGAGCTTCACTACTACTCTGAAATGAGTTCGAATATCTACTCCATTCAGCACAAAGAATGAAGTTCAAACTTTCAACACAAATGTTAAGTCAGTGAATTCTTTTATATGAGTCAGAGATTTGACATGCACGTCGAGAAAAGCATTTGGAACAGGTTTCTACAGAGTTTTATTAACAGGCGTTTTCCCTGCATATTGAAGGTCAGATGGCTGGTCAGAACGAATTATTAACAAGAAACTCTGACAGTGAACCGGGAAAGAACCTATCGCCCACTGATGGAATATTCCGAAAAAAATGAAGATTGATCGGACATACACGCTAAGGAGACCGTCGAATGACATCACACACGCGAATAGGAAACTACGAGTTGGGTGTGAGTCTAAGGTTGACATGGAGAAGATCATGCGGCGGACAGGAGATGGGAGCTTATAGGCAACGGTGGGACCAATTAAAGAGGACTGCAGGAGATAGAATGAAGTGGAGATGTGGTGCTGTTGAAGCCCTATATTGTTCTACTCGCAAACCAAGGGAATTATAATAATAAGAAGGGGAACTTATGCATAAAGGTGTGATTGTACGGCTGTCAACGATGAAATCGCCGCAAAAATATCTTAACTGAAGTTCTCATTCTATCCTCACAAAAGGTCAACAATAGATCTAACATTATTATTCTAATTATTAAGTTTAAAAAGGCTTATTCAGCAGTATGAACTTTAGAAAAGTTTTTCCTTGTTAGTAAAAGATTCAACCAGTCTCATGAATTTACAGTCATCTGTTTGTCACGTGACTTTATTTTAGAAAAACTGATTATTTTAACAGTTGGCTTTACCCTAAAAGCACTTTTCATTTTTTACTACTAATCAATAAATGAAAGCTAGTCACGGGGAGAGACAGATAACAAATTTCAGCAGTTGAAGAAATAACAATGATAATCACTGGAGAGAGGATTGTTTCATTCTAGTTTGAGACATTTCAGCGGAGTGCGCAATCATCAACGACATTGGGGATCTAACCTAGGGACTTCAGGCTACAAGACCAGAGCGTTGGAGGCGACCCTTTAGCCCATGAATTCTAACTGCTAAAGAGTCATTACCCATGAAGTTCAATAAGTAGGGCATAAACGGATGTTCATCTATGGCATTCTTTGGTTAGCAGTAGGGCTGTAACCAAAAAATTGTTTGGGAATCCCTTCTCAGTTATCTAATCACAATACTGATGCTTATTCGAGTGTTTCAATTAACCTTGTGATTTTATTTCAGTGAATGAAGGTCATTCTGACCTTGGACTGTCTGCGAGAATAGTTGAGTGTGTGTGATTCTTGCTGACAGAGTTTTAATCCCTCCCACGTTGTGCGTCGCAGGCACATTGTCAATTACTTGATTCATTCTGAATACCTCTGAAGTCTTGTGAAAATTGACATTCATTTTTGCACTCTAACTAAACTTATAAAATGAGATATAATTTAGAAAATTTGTTCTATTTTTAAAATAATTATACGAATATATATACATATAGTTTAGAGGATGAATACACTGAGTTGAGTTTTCTGGTGACAGACGTTTCAGTATCATCCTAGTAAACATCTTCAGTCTCACAGTGTTAATGACGATATTTGACTTCTGACGAAAAGTTTCTCTTTCATTCTTATGAGTTTTATTTTGAAGACATGGCTTCAGACTTTGAAGTTTTAATAGTAGCCTCACACTCAGTCTTCCCTCTGTATAGTGAGGCTTACTTCTGTCTAAGTGGTGCTGACTAGTGAGTCTACTGAGAGTCAAACTTTAGATCGTAAGAGTTGTGGTTGGCGAAAATATTGAGCAAATGAACTTCTAATTGTAGGCTTTTGTGCTTATTTTATTTGTATCTATCCATCTATCAATCAAACATTTTTTTCGACCACTTACACTAAATAGCCTCTTTATTGAGATGAACTCTAATGTTACAGTTGATTTTTCTTCTCTCATTTCTAATTTTGAATGATTAATTTATTGATTGGTTGAATGAAGCCTTGTTGATCGGCATACTGTGGTCTGTGACGAAAAATGTTTACAGCCTGAACAAAATTGTGCAAAGTGATCAGATCAGATTTGATCAATTGTCGGGGTAAATCATATGATAACCCAGTTCATTTAGGTTACAAAGTCAGTCTACATTAATCTCAGATGAATGGTAAAATTAGGGGCTTCAAAATGATGAATTAAAAGTCAATCTGAACGAAGAATATTCACTTCACATTAATTTCTCCTCTTCAGGTTCTTACAATTAATTATAAAACAATTATAATATTTGTTGTCGTTATAATAATGATAGCCAGTTAGTTATGTGGCGGATACATTTTTTAACGTAGAATAACAGATTAGTTATTGGGTGTCAAAATAAACAGTAGTGTTTGTATGACAAACGTGCTAGGCTGAATTCGATTACAAAATATTGTAAGACGGGAGACAATGGTGATTAATCATAATAGATTTGCAGAGTGTGGGGTAGGAAAATTGGTAAGTCAATTCAAGGTTATAAAAAATGTCAGGTCACACTTGGTCGAGATGCTGGATATAGCATCGAAGTCAACACAGCTTTCAGGGTTATATACAGAATTCCGAAGTCGTTATCAAGTACAGGCCGCTTACTTCTCTTACACATAGCTGAAGCTGTTGCAATAAGATCGAATAAACCGGAAATTTTGTATCCAAAAAGAACACGTCAAGACACTGTTCCTACTGTGGCCAAACTTGGATAGATGATTCTTCTTATCACCAAGAGTGCTTCTTCCCCTTAACCCTCTTGGTTTCTTTTTTCCTTTGCTTTTTATCACAATTATTATTATTCGTCATAATTAATACCCTTCATGCAAATATTCTCCTAATAGTATCGAATTTTCCATTTCTACTATCTTGACTTATTATCATGAGTGATATTATCTCTTTACTCAGTATATGCCTGCACCTGTTTCATTTCACACATTTGTTATTTCATTATGAACCTCTCATTGCAGTCTTACTACCTCGTGTTTAATAGAGACCACTTTGTACTAGCTACTGACTCACCTTGTGGTGAGAGCTGTCTACTAGCCAAATTGGTTGACAGTAATTGAGGTCAAGGTCAAGGTGGACAGGCGGATACAGAATTGACACAGCCACAAGAGATGCAAGGTTAACTTTGTGTGAGAAACAACCAATCAACAGACTGTATTTTCTACTAACATTAACCTACAATAATGTACGCCAAAATCTACAAATATGTGTTGATTTTCCGTAATAAACGTTCTGTTGCCTGGCCCTTGTCTTCTGTTGTTACAGCCTGACACCTTTTATAACCTTGAAATGATTTACTTTTCAATTTTCCTACCCCACACTCTACAAATCTATTATGACCAATCACCACTATTGTCTCCCATTTCACCGAAATATTTTGTAATCGATTTCAGCCCACAGCACGTTTGTCACACTCAAATACGACTATTTATTTTGAAACCCCATAACTAATCTGTTATCGTACGTAAAAAGATGTATCCGTCGCATAACTAACTGGCTCGCATTATTGTAACGACAACAAATACCATAATTGTTTTATAATTTTAAGAACCTGAAGAGGAGAAATTATTGTGAAATGAATATTCTTCGTTCAGCTTGACTTTTAATTCATAAATTTTGAAGCCTCTAATTTGACCATGCATCTGAGAATAATGTAGACTGACTTTGTAACCTCAGTGAACTGGGTTATCATATGACATATGATCAAAACATTGATCATAAATCTGATCACTTTACACAATTTTGCTCAGGCTGTGAACATATTTCATCACAGACCACAGTATGCCAATCATCCATCGTTCATTCAATCAATCAATAAATTAATCATTCAGAATGAGAAATGCAAGAAGAAAAATCAGCTGCAACATTCGAGTTCATCTCAATAAAGAGGCCATCTAGTGTATGCGAGGGAAAAAAATTATTGATTGATAGATGGATGGATGGATAGATACAAATAAGCACAAAAGCCTACCATTAGAAATTCATATTGCTCAATATTTTCTCCAGCCGGAACTCTGACGATCTGAAGTTCCACTCTCAGTCAACTCACTAGTCAGCACCACTTAGATAGAAGTAAGCCTCAATACGGAGAGGGAAGACTAAGTGTCAAGTTGGCTATCATTACTTTAACGACAACAGTTATTATAATTGTTTTATAATTGTGAGAACGTGAAGAGGATAAATTATTGTGAAAAGGATATTCTTCGTTCAGATTGACTACTAGTTATAGTTGCGTTACAGGCAATATATCTTTTATTAAGGAAATCAACACGTGTTTATAGATTTTCATGTACATTATTACAGATTATTGTTAGAAGACAAACGCTATCTTCTGATTGGTTCTTTCTCCCTGAGATTTAATCTTTCATCTCTTTGTGGCTGTTTCTTGAATGTCAGATCATCTATCTGCTAATTGTATCCGCCTACTCAAAGACTGTTGTGATTTGTTGTTGAGTCAGTCTTTGTGCTTAATTTTTTCACATGACTAATATTTGGGATATAAACGCTGACGTAAATTACTGTCTACCAACTTGGCAAGCAGCCAGCTCTCACCACACTACTACTCAGAATAGGTCTTCTGTACACAACATTACTGTATGAAGGTTAATGTAACACGAATCGATTCCAATCAATTGGATTAATAGGTTGAGCACTGAGACTTTAGGCCGATGTGTTGTTGTCACGGTGGAAGACGAGAGACTTGGTCAAAGGAATGTTTATTAGGAAATCGGTATCTACATATAGCCAAATTATGCACACCGTATCTTCAATTCACCATTTGCATGGATCGTCTGTGTTCTGCTACTTCAAGCCTTCATATTGTTTGTGTGTTTCTTTGTGTTCCTTCCACGTCTGCCATGTATCTCCGAAAGCAACGCTGTATCATTTACCTCCTCTGAAATCAAATGTATCTCCTTGCTATTTGCTTTTTACTGCTGTTGAAAGTCTCTTTATATATCTACTACTGATAAATCTTATAAGTAGCATTCGCCACAGTAGGATATTTGTAGATCAAAAAGTAAGTAATGGTAGTTTGTGCTTAACTGGAAATGTTGTTACCAAGTCAAACTGAACTACGAAATTCAAGTTTAACTATGTAATAGTCGAAGATGAGATGAAAACCTGAGTTTCAAGTTTTCATAAAACGTTGAGATTAGAAATCGGGACACCAAGTTAGACATTGACGAGCCGATCACGATTACCGCTTGGTTACGTCAGCTAACTCGTTTCTTTTCTTTAGATTAGATAGAGTTAGACAAAACTCACAACTTAATAAACAACGTGTTCATCGACATTAAATTCATAAGAGAAGAGAAATCCGAGAACAAAATCCCACTTTTGAACGTTTTTAGTCAAGCGAAAAACCACGGGGGAATTAGAAACCCAAGTTTATAGAAAATCAACTCACACAGACCAAATACTGAATTACAAAAGCAAAAATCCAATAACACACAAAAGGAATAGTGTACAAACACTATTCAAGAGAGCCGGCCAGGACTCATCGCAGCACTCCCACCTTAAGGAAAATTGAAGAAAGATATCTCATAGACGTCTTCCGAAAGAATGGATATCCACGGATCTTCATCGAAAGACATCTTCACCCAAGCCAACCTAACAAAACAAAGGCCCCCAAGAAAAGCACAAAGAAAATCGCCCTGCCATATATAAAGGACATTTCAGAAATCACTGCAAGACTTTTCAAATCTTTAGCTACTGATGTCTCACACAAATCAACTAAATCACTTCACTCAGCTGGCTTTGTGTCAACCAAAGGACTCAACAACGAAACAGGATAAAGCCAACATCATCTACAAAATAAATTGTAACAACTGCGAAAAAAAATCACTGGTCAAAGTGGACGTCTCCTTCGTTTTCGTATCCACGAACATAAACTAGCTGTCAAAAGACATGACATACACTCTGTCATATCGCCTCAGTGCATGAAGACAACCATGGACATCAATTCGACTGGGACTACGTTCAAATATTAGACAGAGGAAAAAACAAGAATGCTAAAGAATTTTTAGAAGCCTACCTGGTATTCCAGTGAATCATCAATCAATAGACACATCGAAATAGACAAAATTTATCAACCGATAAGAAAGAAACCACACATACAAAGGGTCAAAGTTCAAGTCAAGTAAACAATCAGTTCCAATACAAGTAACCTAGAAGGTGTGTAAACACACAAAAACAACTAATCACGCCCAAAGTCACCGGGAGAGATGAATAATAAACTCGTGGAGAAATCTAAAAGCTCACTTCAATTGAAATTGAAGTATGCGCTGAAGATGTCACCCAGTAGAGTGATGAAAGCCTCGGTATATTTCAGTATCAGTCACAGTACTATATTTTACACAGTAATACTATATGATTCAAGTAATCGCCAAGGATGTGTCAATTAGTCTATAATCATGAACAATTAAAAATAGTGGGCGTTAGTAATTTTACGTAAGCTAATTCCCATCGATTTATTTACAGACTGACCTTGATTGCAGTATCACCAATAAAGGATATTCCATTGTTATCTGTCTACATGCCACTGAATCGTTTTTGAATTTGAATCACGGGTTTACTGATCACAGCCAGTAGTCTTCCATTCCAAGATTATCCTAAATAATCCTTCCTGAAATTTTAATCCTCGAGTTTGACCACGAACTAAGATCATTTGGAGAGTCTTTGAAAATTAGGGAGTACTGGACTGATGTTTCATCCTAGTTTGAGGCTCTTCAGTGTCACAATTCTATCATTCGACGGGGAGTCGGCTAAGGTTTGTTGAACATGCAAACACTAAAAGGGAATCCAGTGGACTAATTTCCGATACATCCCTGTAAACCGACATATGAATATTTAAATTTGTTTGAATATTATTATTTTTATTCCCTGAGGTTCCGAGTGGAATAAACGGCTTCAACAGCACACCTGAACTTTATTTTGTTCTCTTCAGTTCCTTTTAGCTGGCTCAACAATTCCTCAAAACCTTTCATTTCCTCTCCATGCCATTTGTTCCGTATCAGTCTTGGACACCCAACTCGTCTCTGCGCATTCTGGTTGCACTTGAGGACTTAAATCAGCAAGTCGTCCAATGGTCTCTTTTGCGTATGTAGAAACCATCTCCATTTGCTTCGACACATTTGTTGGAGATAGTTTCTTGGTTGGTTCATTGCCTCCCGCAGCTCCTTGTTGCTAGTCCTTTCATAGCCATCTATTCTTCAGGTATCAAGCCAGAGATAGAGTTGAATGGATCCTCCTGAGACGGGGTTAATCCATTCATAAGTTTGTGAAATTTTGTGTAACTTTTCATGAAGTGTAACATTGTGAAGATAGAATTAAAGTGTGAAGCATAGGCGTCACAGTAATTCAATGAACCACTGTCTTTTAGACTTTCTTGATTTAACCCCATTATAGATAAGAATTTGTTTTGATATATAGCACATTGTTCGTCGTACAGTAATATTAACTGATGAACGCGTTTCGAGCACAAATTATTGCCACTCATAATCACATCAAGTTACTCACTCACACAACTTTCTTGCTTCATTTATATACATGAGTGAAATTGACCAGATATTGGAATAAAAATCAATATGCGATAATGTACATTCAGAAATAATAATACGAGTGTTATCAATCAAATACAATCAGATGGGAAATAAGACGAGTGTTTTTATAGTCATAATAAGTAACTTGTTAGAATGCTATAATGTGAACAGATGGTGTAACAATGGGATCGCCAATATCCCCTGTTGTAGCAGATATCCTATGGATAGCCAGTAGGGAAAATATTGCTCTTAGTATATTTAATCCTACTCTAAAAATATAGTGGAGATATGTGAATGACACTTTCACAGTGTTAGAAACAGGACATATCTCTAGCTTCCTCACACATATAAACCCAATAGTAAAGGGAATAAAAATAACATTTGAATCGGAAAATGAACAAGGAGAATTAGCTGTGATGTTAGACTGTAAAATAAAATGAACACAAGAAGGTTAACTGCACACTAACGTTTATAAAAAGCCAAAGCATTCTAATAGATATTTAGACTTTAATTCATCTCATCCATTAACTGTTAAGGCAGGCTTAGTTAAGTGTCTAACAAACTCAGCAATAGTACTAAGTAGCATGACAAAAAACTTGAACGATGAAATAAAACGGATAGAAGAAGAAGCGTTGGTGTCAAAAAAATATCATATGAAATTCATTATGAATATCAAAAAGAGGTCAAAAGCAAAATAAAAATAATGGGGAAACTAATAATGATAACATAAATAAGAGAGAATATAAGGCATCTACATCGTGCTGAATATATCATTGATTTTCATACAACTCTGGTTCCCTTGATAAACTTCGATAAAGAAAGGAAGACGAAATTTGCAGTATAAAATGATATCATCATTCTATTTCACAGGTTCTCATGGTTATATAAATAGTAATAACATACTTTAATGTTTGAGTAGTAGTAGAGAAGAGATAAAATTGACGCATCCAAAAAAGAATGTAAGCATTACAATTTTAGTTTAAGTTATCATCATCAATTTATACACTTTCAAAGTTGAAAAGAGGGGGGAGGGGTAAGAAAAAAAAACAGAGAAATTGATTAACAGAAACAGTGTTAGCTTGTAGGAGGAGATGCAGTGTCACAAAAGATTGACAGAAGACTGAGACGAGCAACAAATAGAAGCTTCCCGGCAGCAAAACTCATAACAGTACACAACACCACTCATTCCATGATCCACTCAAAACTGGATAAATACCCTGCTGATGTCACCTCCAACTTCGTTTATGAATTTACATGCACTTGCGGGAGCAAGTACATTGGAAGGACAGAAAGAAGGGCTTCTATCCGGTTTTCTGAACATATTCCAAGAAACCTATGCCGGGTCCATGATTGCACAGACTCCCTCATCTCTTCCTCACACAACCTCCTCCATTTCACCCTCGAACTGACGACCCACTTGTCGCTTCCCATTTGGATTCCACTAGAGGGCCTGGAGCGTGATGTCTGACTCAGAGTATCTGGCTAGATGGCTGTTTTGTCAACCTAGTTCGGTACTCTTCAGAGGTTTGCACCGATCACAGGGGTTCGAACCCATGACCTTCTAGTTACCAAACGAGATTGTAGATTATGCAGCCATTGGGACTCGAACCAATGCCCAGTGCATGAATTCCAACTTTTGCCAATAGTGACATGTTGCAGATTTGCAGCTAGTTTAGATTATGGTTTAAAATGAATTTCGACTCCCTGAGCTAATGACTCAAAGATTTATTTCAAAGTACTCAATCCGAAAGACTACGATTCTTGACTCAAACTCTCACATATTGATGGGTTTACAATCTAGAAAAAAACGTGCAAAACTAACAGTTTAAGGTTTGAAAAATATCGGCTACGTAGCTGACTAACAGTGTTCCATGTAACACTTCGTTTAATCTCATGATGTTAGATACTGTTGCTTGACTTATATGACTAGTTGGGGTACCACTCACATAGATAACCAGTAGTGCTAGCTAGCCAAATGTAAGATGATGCTACAGGATTGGACTACACCGACCCCGAGATTAGAAGTAGGAAGCGAAGTGACGGAGCACGTTGACCGCTTCACTTATTTGGGAGGTACCATCAGCCCCAACAGGTTGATCTCTGACTAAATCTCAGCACGAATACAGAGGGCCAGTTTCGCATATGCCAGTTCACACCGTCTCTGGCGTAGACGTGTTATACGGCTGGCTGTCGAACAAAGGACGTGTGTACCGCTAAGCAGTCTGCTACGTCCTCCTTTAGGACTATGAGAACTGGCCATTGAGAGTGGAAGTCATGAAAAGATTAGCTGTCTTTGATCATAGGTGTCTGCGTTCTATCTCCAGTGTGAAGTGGTATAATAAGGTGAGCAATATTGAGGTTAGGCATCAGTCGAGTGCTAGGTAAGGAGGGGAAATCAGTCGACAAGACTGTGAAATTACACCGATTGAGATGGTTAGGATATGTGTTACGTATGCCGACTCATCGCCTTCCTCGACGGGAAATGTTAGCTGATATAGGGTCAGGCTGGAAAAGAGCTAGCGGCGGTCAAACGAAAACATGTCACCAGTCAATGAAATCCACAAAAGTTAGTTTAATCCAGCCAGCCACGTAGGGATGTGTAGACTTCCTGATTGCGGTACTCGGGACGGTAAACACCAATGGTTGGAAACAATTTGGTGACATGGCTCAAAATCGTTCTCAGTGGCTGGCGCAGATGCATCCACTCCTTGTGACTAATGATTTCCAATGAAACTGTTTTGTTCTCCGTAATTACTATTCCTTTGTCTCACACCTCTGTTTACTGTCTCTAATATGCATTTCTCCTAATTTCTCCTCTTGCTTTGTGTGCTACGAGGAGGGAGTGTGGCGACTTGAACTGCCGCACATATGTGCAAACTTCTATGTCGAAAACAGACAGATAGCCAACAGGCGGAAGCAATTTAAACACCGGGAGTGTGTTTCGCTCATTTAGAAGCAAATTCATCAGTGTTGTACACTTTTTGACTCAGATCAGAGACTTAAGCTAATCTGAGAACAGTAAATTAAATTTAACTCGTCCTAATCATCAAAAATACGAAAAGAAAAACAAAATTTTCTCATATATTTCTTGTCACGGGTTGGTGTTGGGACGTTTGGAAACCAGAACCTTCAGATTACAAAACAAGCTCATAGACCGTTAAGTTACAGGGGTCCAGTCGATTGATCAGTCCGTGAATTTGAACTTCTGCCAATCTGTGATATAAAGAAAGGAAGACGAAATTTGCAGTATAAAATGATATCATCATTCTATTTCACAGGTCCTCATCAGCTGCACACATCTACCTGAAATTACAATGGTTATATAGATGATGATAATAACATACTTTAATGTTTGAGTAGTAGTAGAGAAGAGATACTATAAAATTGACGCATCCAAAAAAGAATGAAAGCATTACAATTTTTAGTTTAAGTTATCATCATCAATTTATACACTTTCAAAGTTGAAAAGAGGGGGAAAGGGTAAGACAGAAAACAGAAAAGTTGATTAACAGAAACAATGTTAGCTTGTAGGTTCACATAGCAACTCCAGAAAACAAAGGCGGTTACAGTTTATGAGATTAAGATTTGTTCAGTGAGTTGAGATCAAAATTCAGTTACCAAGGGAGTGAGAGGTTAATCACACTCTTTTTCTGTATGCATAAGTCTGGTTTAAATCGTTTGATTGCGATCGCTTCGGCAAATCGTAGTAAATTTGCTGTCCTTTGTCTATTTAATATTTTGAAGGACTTAGAAATCTCTACGAGATGTCCGGTATCAACAATATGTCTGTTAATTGCACTCTGAGAATATTTGCTTCCTTTCAGGCACAGGTTTCTTGAAATATGTTCAGAAAACCGGATAGAAGCCCTTCTTTCTGTTCTTCCAATGTACTTGCTTCCGCAAGTGCACGTAAATTTATAAACGAAGTTGGAGGTGACATCAGCAGGGTATTTATCCAGTTTTGAGTGGATTATAGAAGGAGTAGTTTTGTATACTGTTATGAGTTTTGCTGCTGGGAAGCTTCTGTTTATTGCTCCTTTCAGTCTTCTGTCAATCTTTTGTGACATTGCATCTCCTCCTACAAGCTAACACTGTTTCTGTTAATCAATTTTTCTGTTTTCTGTCTTACCCCTTCCCCCTCTTTTCAACTTTGAAAGTGTATAAATTGATGATGATAACTTAAACTAAAAATTGTAATGCTTTCATTCTATTTTGGAAGCGTCAATTTTATAGTATCTCTTCTCTACTACTAATCAAACATTAAAGTATGTTATTATCATCACCTATATAACCACTGTAATTTCAGGTAGATGTGTGCAGCTGATGAGAACCTGTGAAATAGAATGACGATATTATTTTATACTGCAAATTTCGTCTTCTTTTCTTTATCGAAATTTATCAAGG
>OX235277.1:4620208-4695888 GCA_944472155.2 Trichobilharzia szidati
TACTGATCAAATCAAGCAATGAAAAATAATGGAATTCTATTAAACGAATTTAGGAAGTTATGTGAGTAGTGTCTTGATATGATTATGAGCAGTAATGAATTGTTCTTAAAACTTTGCCATCAGCAAATATAACTGTATAACACTGTGAGCACTCAAGTTACAACTTAGACCACTGATTATTTGTCCAATAAGAAAGCTATTCACAATTTGGAACAGTCAGCTATGCGAAAAAGTAACTATGAAATAAAGGCAACGAGACAAAGAGATCATCAATCTGTGTATTTAACAAAATTGATTACATCCGAAAGAATTAAGTCACATAAGAAGAAAGAAAAGAAGAGAGAGAGAGATTCCCTTTACATGATTTCAATCACGGCTGAAGAGTGTCGGCAAATACGAAATCTAGATGCAATCAGGTGTTCTATTTTTACTACTATCCTGCTTCTTGTTGTTGTTATTCATTTGAGTAAGCATGAATTGAGTTCACAAGAGGAAGTATTAGTTGTAGAAGTAATAATAATAATAGTATTAATAAATCGACCATGCATAAAGTCTTAAATGTAGAACAGAAAACATTAATTTACACATAAGTAAACAATTTCTATCGTAAACAATAATATAGATTTCATAATCATTATTGCAGTAAAGACAAATAGACTTGCAAAGCTATGCCTTAAGCCCTATCTAAACACTAACATACACTGACTAGTATGCAATGCTTATGTGGTACTGAAACGGCAGTATGCAAGGGTCAGGCAACAGATCGTTTATCAAGGAAATCAACACATATTTATAGATTTTCATGTACATTTTTATAGATTATTGTTAGCAGACAAACACAGTCTTCTCATTGGTTCTTTCTCTCTTTGTGGCTGTTTCTTGACGGTCGGATCCTTTATCTGCTAATTGTATCCGCCTACGCAAAGTCTGCTGTCATTGGTTGTTGAGTCAGTCTTTGTTCTTGTCTTCACATGACGAAAATTAGGGAATTCCATATTAGTTTGTTCATTAGATATATCACACAGTAAGTGAAACAGTATTATTTACTGGATGACAAGGTTTCGAACTAAATCTATTGTTCATAATCATATCACCAATTATAATCACACAACTTCGAAACTTCAGCTTTATAGTTTTCTATGTTCCCTCCTATTTGTCGTCGTGTGGGTAGTAGAATTTTCCAGATATCTGGGTGGACAGGTGTTGAATCATTCCTATAACACTTATTCGCCTCAGTTGATTCGATAAACAAAGCTTCTGTTATCAATCTCTCCCTCCCTACACCCTGCTGTGACATTAGATTTTTAAAACTGTCATCCTATCCCAACCAGCCTATTGTATGGTTGTGTGATTGCATGTGGTGAGTGGTATAGCTGAACTATTCTCTAGATTCCTTATCTTACTCGGGTCAACTAATCTAGATTTTGCTGGGTTTTTATGTTCGGCTAGTTTGACTGTCCCCATTCTATCACTTTGACCTATCTATGTATTTGACGTGGCAATCATCCCAGCAGAGTATTAGATAAACTAAATTGTTCTGTTTTAAAAGCTACACAGGATTGTGATTATAATTGATATGATTATGAATAATAGATTTTGTTCCAAACATCATCCAGTAAATAACACTTTCACTGTGTGGTAACATATAATTAACAAACTAATATGGAATTACTTACTATCACAGTGCCCAAGTTTTACACATATACCAATATTAGGGACGTAAACATTGACGTAAATTACTGTTTACTAATTTGACTAGCAGTCAGCTCTCACCACAGTACATGTTCAATCATGGATACATATCAATAAGAGAACCGCTAATAACCCGCCACAAAGTACGAAGAGCAATATAGTTTTATTGGAAATTATAAGTCACAAGGAGTGGATGCATCTGTGCCAGTCATTGAGAACGATTTTGAGCCATATCACAGAAAATTGTCTCCAGCCTTCATTGGTTCTTATTATCCCGAGGACCTCAACCAGTCGGGATGTCCACACTTTCCTACGTTGTTGGCTCAAACCAGATGTATTAGATTTCATTGACTGATGAAGCCATGTTTTGGTTTGACCACCACTGGCTCTTTTCCAACCTAACCCTATTTCAGCTAACATTGCCCGTCATTGAGGAAGGTGATGTCTAGGCATGCGTAACACACGTCCTAACCATCTCAATCGGTGTAGCTTCACGACCTCGTCGATTGATTTTCCACACCCACCTACCTAGCACTTGACCGATTCCTCACCTCAATATTGCTTATCCTACTATACCACTTCACATAGGAGATAGAATGCAGACACCTATGATCAAAGAAGGCATCTAGCCGGCTTTTTTCATGTCCTCCACTCTCAATGACCAGGTCTCACAGTCATAAAGGAGGACAGAGCAAACTGTTGAGCAGTACACACGCTCTTTAGATGACGGCCAATCCGATATCACGTCTCCGCAAAGGCGGCATAAACTGGCATATGCGAAACTAGCCTTGTGTATTCGTGCAGAGATTTCGTCAGCGATTAACCCCATTGACGTTGGCTGATGCAACTTTCCAAATAAGTGAAGTGGTCAACACGCTCTATCACTTCACTCCCTATATCTGAGCTAAGAGTCAATGTAGTCCAGTCGTGTAGCATCATTTTACATTTGGTACGAGAGAATCGCACGCTAAACATTCAAAGATTGCAGCTCAAGGCGTTCAGAAGACTTTGTATTATGTCAGCGTCCTCATCTAGAAGGACGATATCACTTGCATATTCTAAGTCAACGAAATGGACTTATTGTGCATAATAAAGCTATTATTATTATTGTTATTAAAACCCTTTCCAGACACTAACATATAGGCTAGTGTAAAGCATGCATGGTACGAGTTCGATCACGGATCCAAATGAGTAAGATAACGGACGACCCAAGGTCCGAGCTCTGGCAGTGTGTGTGTGTGTGTGGGGGTACTACTGAAGAGCGCCAAACTAGGCTGAAGAAACAGCTGTCCAGTACTCCCAGTTGGTTTTCTAATTGTCCTCATACAGATGTCAGCTCATGATAAAATCCTTTAAGCAGTAAAAGAAGTGTTGAGAACCCACCACGAAGTACTGGACAGCTTTTCATTCCAATCACCGAAAACACTCATTGAGTCATGAAGAAAATAAGAGAGAATTCATCAGCGAAGAAAATTTTGTTTATCAACGAAATCATCTTCAGAGGCTGCCGTACAGTCGTATTTATATTCACCAAAAGTGTATAGTACTTCATTATTGAGCCATATGGAGGGGGGATGACCTAATTGATATAATTACTCAGAAGTGGCTTCAAAAGTAAAAATAAAAGTTATTAATTACGCAATACTCAACGTCACAAAGGAAGAAGACGTTAGAAATATGATAAGGTTAAAATTGTTATAGAGTGACAAGAAAGGTATTTACGTGTCGATTTAACAAGTGTGAAGAAGGTGAGAAAACGTACAAAAGGAACATGTGAGAGTGATAACAGTGAATTAATTAAAAGCAAACTAATTAAAAATGAAAACTTTACACGGAACGACTAATGAGGAGGTTAAGATCGTGGTAGAATAGGAGACTGGACAAACCTCCTCTGTATACAGAGTTCGGGGTTGCATTGACGAATTGCCAACGCCTCCACAATACACAAATGGCAAAACCTAACGCCCTTTATACCATCTGGCCTCACCTTGCAAATAAGCTTGAAAGACGACTCTGGTGGAGCTGCGTGGATTCTATCCCCACCAAGTGCTCGAGAATCGAGCTAGTTGCTGTCATGCATTGTCCTTTTGCTAACCATGCCGGATAATGTTCAGAGATGCGTTTTGGAAAGTGTGCGTTTTGCGTGTGGCCAATATAACTAGCTCCACACGAGCAGGTCGATTTATAGACACACGTTGAAGTGGCCCAAAGCTTTCACTTCAGAACCGCTTATCCAGATCAAACTTAAGGAAAGCTAGTAGGCCATTCAACCACTGGGACCTGATTTAAATATGCTACTATGGTACAGTGTGATGTTAATAATATAGTCAGCAGTACAAATAAAAATAAATACAATATTTACAGTTATCTGGTGTCACTAGGAGAGATAACTATTCTAGGTTGAGTTTGAAGGCAATAAGGAGGGAGTGGGGGGACTGAATGGAATTTTTCTGAATACAAGGATTGGACTAAAAATGTTGTCCTTATAGTGACTGCCTCAGCTATCTAAGATTAGCAGTCAGCAGGCGTATAAACTAAGGATGATACATCTTATATAGAATTAAGAGAAAGGCAGAATTTTTATCAATTCACACATTGTGCTAATATAGAGTAACACCTCGATTAACTTTGCAACTGCTCCACCTAATCGCACTGCAACACAATGCTTAAGAATGTAACATTAAGTTTCCCGAGTCGTGTTCTGTCTATGTAACTCTCTCTCTCTCTCTCTCGACAAGAATACTTAAATTGGCAAATCCAAGTATTGGTTTGTAGGGATTTGGTTGATTGGTTACAGGATTTCATCATGAGCTGATATTGGTTAGAGAATCATTGGAAAACCTGCAGGGAGTACTGGACAGCTGTTTCGTCCAATCAGCTAAATCCCTACAAACCAATACTTGAATATTAATGCTCACTGGCGACGACCGACCCTATTCAGGTAGGTAGTTACCTGGGCTGGTTCTAGTGGCAAGTCGTGACCAGTAGGGTGAAGCAGGTCACGTGTGAGGACGAATACTCACCACAGAAGACATTGGCTAGCGGTTGCGCTATATCGTGAATTGGCAGAAATTAGAATTCATGGGCTATTGGAGCGGATCCCAGTGGATTAATCGTCTATGAGCTAGGTTCCCTTCTAACCAGACAGTCCTGGGTTCGAACCCCGGCGGTGGGTGCGTAGTGATGAAGAGTCCCAAACTAGGACGAAACAGCTGTCTAGTACTCCCAAGTTTTCCAATGGTTCTCTAACCAATGTCAGCGCATGATGAAATCCTGTAATGATAAAGTATTGCCATTTTCTATGTTCATATGTGAATTGAATTTGTTGGTTTAGTAATATTAAACGGTTTTGAGAAGGACCTCAGAATTGATTTTATTCTTATATGCAAGATACAAGATAAAAGTGTGGGATGAGAGCTGGCTGCTAGCCAAAGGTGGCAGAGAGTAATTGACGTCAATGTTCATGTCCCCAATATTGGTGGTAGTGAGAAAATGAGAACAAAGGCTTTGCGTAGGCGGACACAATTAGCATATGGATGATTTGACACAGCCACAAAGATATGCAAGGTTAACTTTCTGTGAGAAACAACCAAACAAAAGACTGTATTTTCTACTAACAATAATCTACAATAATGTGCATTAAAATCTATAAATATGTGTTGATTTTCCGTAATAAACGATCTGTTGCCTGACCGTTGTCTTCTATTATAACATTTGGTGTCGCTGCATACCGACAAATAGAAAGCCTATGCTCTGCAGTTTTCGATGGAGACATATAGATCTTCGGGCAGGACTTCGAGGCTTCTGAGCAGTTGAGTGACGTTCAAGATCTGGGACGCTGCTGGGTGGTCGGGAGAAAGCAGCATATGAAAGTGTGAGGCGAAATACTGACGAATGTGAAACAGGGTCAGGTAAAGTTTCCAAAGTGGGAAGGACGACAAATGGTCACTTTGAGATCGCATTACGCAAACACAATCGCAATGGCAAACAAAGAGAAACAGGTGAACATCAGCGAGCGCCGAGATTCCACACAGTAAGACAAACGAACAAAGCCCCTAGAACCAAGAAGACCGAACCAACTTTAGTCGAAAGTCTGTGACGAGGGGACAAGTGTGGTGAGAGCTGTCTACTAGCCAAATTGGTGGTAGACAGTAATTTACGTCAATGTTTACGTCCCCAATATTGGTCGTGAGAAAATATGAACAAAGATTGATTCAAAAACCAACCACAGCAGAATTTCTATAGGCGGATACAATTAGCAGATAGATGACCTGACATTCAAGAAACAGCCACAAAGAGATGAAAGATTAACTTTCAGTGAGAAGCAACCAATCAGAAGACTGTGTTTGTCTGCTAACAATAATATATAATAATGTACATGAAAATCTATAAATATGTGTTGATTTCCTTAATAAACGATCTGTTGCCTGACGCTTGCCTTCTGTTGTTACAAAAGTACCGTCCATCAAGCTGCACATGTCCGTTGTATTGTGGTTCTCTCTTTATAACTTGATCTGTCGCCTCTGGTAGAAGACATCGCACACTCACACAATAGACTACCACTACTCAGAAAATCTTGTCAGTAATGGAGAAGGTCTGTCTATAGCTCAGGTGGATGCTATTGTAAATTAGTTATGTTCTCTGAGCTGGTTTCGATTTGAACTCATAGAATTATGTCGTACAACATACTTCCAATTCAATAATCAAATATACGAACAGATAAGAGGGAACAACAATGGGATCACCCATAATCAGGATTAAAAGCTGATACCATTATGCAAAGATTTGAATTAATAGCCCACCTTGCCCATAATTAAACCAAAAATCTATGGGTACTTTATGTTGATTATACGATTTTGAATATACTCACCACAAGAGGAGAAGTGGAATTAGACAACAAAATTCCATTCTTAGATGTCTCACCTAATCAAGAGACTGTCCGACAGAATTTAAACACAGTGCAGCAATACTCCGGTGTTGAAGAGAATGAAGGAGAAATACCAACTAACCGTCTTCAAAAAGAATGTGTATCCTCACACAATTTCATCAAAAAGTGGCTAAACTCGAGTCATAACACCAACAACAACAAGCCAATATCAAAGATCACAGGAAAATTCATCCTGTCAAATATAAAAAATATCTCTGAAATAACAGCTAGAATATTAAGACAGTTTGAAACAGATATAGCACACAAGGCAGTAAGCCAGCCAACCAGAACAATCTCTTCATTCGATATTGTGCAAACCGAAAGATCCAACAGAACAAGAAGATGAAATTAATAACATTTACAAAATACAAATTGCATGTATGAATTGTAAGAGACATCACATCGGACAAAGTGGGCGTCCCCTTCAAATGAGAAACCAGGAACATCTACCAATTCACCTGCTCGTGTGGAGCCAGGTATATCGGCCGTACTCAGCGTTCGCTATCCAAACGCGTCAACGAACATTTACTTTCATGTCCAAATGAACTGTCGTCAAGATTTGACCGAATAGTTCTAAAATATTTGGGCGCCGAGTGAGAAGTAGACATTTGTAAAATCTTAGCGATATTGAAATGAGTAATTCCAACGTTTCGTTCGGCAATCTGGTCCGAACTTCTTCAGGGAAATTAATCAAAATTAACATAACAGAGGTTTTATATATAAAAGGCACATCTTTTGTTTTTAAAAACTTTGTCCAATCATGATTCATAAACACAAGTGTTAACAAGTATGATAAACAAAATTGTATGAGCTGTGATCAAAATTTGACAAAGGTAGACGAATATTTGTAAGTCCGAGGTCAAATTTTGATCACAGCTCATACAATTTTGTTTATCATACTTGTTAACACTTGTGTTTATGAATCATGATTGGACAAAGTTTTTAAAAACAAAAGATGTGCCTTTTATATATAAAACCTCTGTTATGTTAATTTTGATTAATTTCCCTGAAGAAGTTCGGACCAGATTGCCGAACGAAACGTTGGAATTACTCATTTCAATCTCGCTGAGATATTACAAATATAATTTTTTTTACAAATTTTTTTACAATTTTTTTTACTTTCATGATTTTATAAAGGAGAAAACCGATGCCCCCGTAGCTCGATCCTTGAACATTTGATCGATTCAGGACACCAAGTCAAACCACATATAAACTTCAAAGTTATTCCCACAATACAAGGCAATCTTGCCAAAAGTGTACGGATCAAACTTCTTCACATCTCAGAAGCAATGGCAATTCATCTGCTAAATCCTGAACTCTGCATACAAAAGAAATTCGTTCATTCATTAAATCAACAATGGACGTGATCTTTCTTAATTTCAGTCTTACTAATTGTATTATTTTGTCTTTTGCATTTTATTATTTCACATCTTCATTTGTATTATTCTCTACCCCACCCTTTTGTAATCTCTACCCTCAATAACAATGTTGCTAACTCCACCCACGTCCAATTTCTAGTCAACTATATTACGTCATCCGACTAACTTACTTAATTTTCGACTGTATTATCCTCTACCCCCACCCTTATTTAATTTTAACCAACACTCATTAACACTGTTGCCAACCTGACCTACTCTGAATTCTACTCAATTGTATTACGTCATCCAATTCACTTAATCAATTTTATTTTCTATCTAATTAACGTTTGTTTCCAAGCCAAATAATACTTATATTACGTAATTATCTAAACTTTATAAATCTAATGTACACACACACAAACAAAATTGTATATAAATGCGATTGTACAGCTCAGTGAATAAATTCGCCGAAAAGAGTCTCTTCGTTGAACTCCTTCTTTTCTTTTATATAAACCAGGAACACACAATTGGCTGTAAACAGACGTGGTATATATTCTTTCATATCAATACATGTGGGTACTTATGGACACCAATTAGGTGATCGGGATAATGTAGAAATTTTAAACACAGAGGAAACACCAAAAATACTGCCAGGGAATTTCTAGAAGCCTGGTACTCAGGTGAATCAGTCAGCGATTAACAAACATGTGAATATAAACCAAAAATCTACCAGCTAATAACAAGTACATCACATAAGAAGAAAGTTTGAACTCCAAATCAATAAAAATACGATCAATAGAGACATCTATCAACTACCAGTCACAAAGATGGTTGCTGCCAGGAGACACAATTATATCAGCATTCATGGAGAATTCATTAAATGAGTTCATTTTATACTAAAACCCTGCGCTGAAAGAAGATTTCGTCTGGAAGGACAATGAAAGATTCGCAGTTTAAATCAACCAGCCAGCTCAGTAGCTAAAACACCACACACACACACACACACAAAGAATAAGAGTGGAGAGACCACAGAGGGAAACGACCAGCCAGCCAAGCAACAAAATGAAGTAAAAAATATCCACTTCAAAATTCACTTACCTAATCAACAGATCCAATTCATCAAATGATGAGGGTACATGTATCCCAACGTCAGCCAACGCTTGATTCTTAGCTGTAGCTGTTTCTTTCAGGGAATTAGCACATGCACCAGCATGACCGAATTGAATTGATCCACTGCCTGTATCATCTACAGCGGCTAATAATTCTCCACAAGAACCAATACACCAGGCTACAATTGGCTTTTTCACTTGACCTGATTTGACAGCATCGATTAAGGCGTATTCTTCAACACCACCAACCTAAAATAGGCCAGAGAAATATGGGAAATATTTAAAAATAAAAGTAAAACCAACGGAAAAACATCTCGAGAAATTAAAATCAGGAGAAATGAACACCTTTGAGCATCTATTCGACCACCAAAAATCATCAGCCATAGGTCGTCCTACAGGCTACGCTATAGAATCAGGCCACAAAATTGATTTTGACGATATTGAAATCATCACCCAGAAAAAATTCAGAAATCACAACGAACGTCTAATATCATCAGGGGCACTTCATATCAAATGGAATCCAAATTGTCTGAACTGAATAGGAATGATGGACTAAAACAAAATCTGACCTGGTTACAACACATACCTCCCCCCCCCCCCCATCAAGTGACAAAATCAACACGAATGTGATAAGCAAGTTCACTATGTAAGCAAACACACACTATTTTTATAATTTTACACACTGATCAAATCCAACAATCTACATCTGTTTTTGTAGTCTTTACCAATTGACCAACTTGACAACGAAAAATGACCCCATCCTGATGAACGATGATCAAGTTAGTAAACTTTGTTTTGATATCATAACAGATGTACTATTACCTTTGTTATTTGGTTTAGTGATCTTCATTGTTATTTTGAATTTCAATATGCCCTTTTAACTTGACCTAACTTGTCTATTTTTTGTTATATATATGCTGAGATTTTGTAAATTCCGGTTTAATAATGCCACTCTGATAAAGCTACTAGCATTAAATAGCGAAACGTCAGTAAAAACGACAATATCGTTTTGTTTTTCATTCATTGGGAAATACAAAAACCTTTATTATAATGAATATCATATACCCAATGCCCAAATTTTTTCAAACCATTAAAAGTGAACTTGGTTTGGACATCAAAAACCAATGGCATACCAAAAAAACTGAAGAAGGGGATGATGGCTTGATGATGGGCTGGCTTTTAGGGACGTATTCCACAAAATTCATTATTAAATAAGTCAGTAAAATCGTCATAGTGACAAAGGAGTTGTACTCAGAGAACCTAAACTGTTGGATACAAACGCGCTGATCATGAATATCGTCCGACTACGCCAATAACAGTATATAAAAGGTGTCTTTTCCCCACCCCCTGCAACCAGACCACTCTACTCAAGCGCGAACAAACAACGAAATGAGCCCAAAAGCCTATTTTGACATACTGACTGGTTTCAACATAGAACTTTGCAAAGATGTTCAGCAGTGTCCACTTACCACTCTCCCTCCATGCAGCACATAAAGCAAGAGAAGGCAGTAAATAGAGATAATAAACAGAAGTGTGAGGGAGGAACAATAGACTTTCATTGGTTATGACTGACAAATCACAAAGAGTGAATGCATCTGCGCCAGCCACTGAGAACGATATTGAGCCATATCACCTACCCAACGATCCCAACCAGGAAGTCTACACCTCCTTATGTGGCTGACTTATACCAACTGTTGTGGATTTTACTGACTGATGAAGCCATTTTCTGGTTTGACTAGCATCACTAGCTCTTTTCCAACCTGATCGATCCTACGTTCAGCTAACATTCCTCATCGTCGAGGAAAGCGATGGCTAAGCACATGTAACGGATGTACTAACCATCTCACAGTCGATGTAACTTTACAAACTTAATCATAGATTTTCCCTCCTTGCTGAACATCCAACGCCTAACCTCAATATTACTCACCCTGTTATACCACCTAACACGCACGGGAGATGGAACACAGACACCTATGATCAAAGACAGCTAGCCAGGCTTTTCATGTCTTCCACACTTTCAATGGCAACGTCTTACAGCCATAAAGGAGGATATGGCGAACTGCTAAGTCTATTTTTTTCAGTATCAGTCAGAGTAGTATATTTCACACAGTAATAATGTATGGTACAAAATATCACCAAGGAAGAATATATATATATATCAATTAGTCAATAATCATGATCAATCAATAAAAAAATAGTGGGCGTTATTTTACGTGGGCCATATTCTGATTGGTTCATTTCCAGACTGACTTTAATTACTATAACACACTAATAAAGTATGAGTAATCCATTGTTTATCTGCGTATACACATATTACCTTGTAAATTCGAAGGTCCAGGATTCTATTCCCGATAGGGGAAAATGGATGAATACTGCGGAATAAATCCAAAAATAGGACGAAACAGTTATCCCCCTGCAGTCCCACCTGGTTTTCAGTGGTTCTCAACTGACATCGATCCCTGATCAGACTTCAAACCATATATACATATATTCCTTCACTTTCCCAGTGGAACACAGGGCTTCAATCACAAGCTTTGGCGAGCATTGTACCGCTGTGCCTCCAACGCATATATATATATATATATGTATATATTGATAATTTAACTGTGTACGTGAGGGCTTGTAGCGTATCTAATAGGATGCCGGACTACTTTTATTCAGACATCGCTAGTTCGAATCCTGTCATGACCAAAAGTTCTCGTTTCACCTTCAACCTTTACTCATTATATGAATAGTGATTTGATAAACCAAATCTCTGTGAGATTGCCTCAAAATGAACTCAACAACTTTCTTGCATTCGTATGACTTTTGGAGACCATTTATTAAAAGGATACCATAAGCATGAGAACTATGGAGTTCAGCAAAGATCAGATGGATGAGCAGTCACCCTCCTGTGGATGTGTGGTTGCAAAAATTCTATAATTGTCGCTTTAACGTGGAGATGTGACACGTATTGCAGTGCATGCCAAGAGTCATACCTTGCCTTCCTCAACGAGAAATGTTAGGTGACACAGCAATTATACGTTGGAGAAAGTGTAAGAGTAGACTTGGTCAAATCAAAACCTGGCAATAATCCATAAAGTGTTTGACAGTTGGTTTGTACCACATAGGAAGGTGTACACTACCTGGTTAGTGTCCCAAATACACTTGAATCCCGATTGGAGCGTGGGGCCTCAGCGGCATATCTCTTCATTGTTCTCTACTCTATACACTTCTTCAGCTAACTATCCGATTGCGCATAGCCTCTCATCTCT
This sequence comes from Trichobilharzia szidati, assembly GCA_944472155.2. Taxonomy (NCBI): domain Eukaryota; kingdom Metazoa; phylum Platyhelminthes; class Trematoda; order Strigeidida; family Schistosomatidae; genus Trichobilharzia; species Trichobilharzia szidati. The sequence goes on from OX235277.1 coordinate 4,632,549, forward strand.
TCCTCACACGCTCTCCTGCATGTCACAGACAAACCTACACTCAACACGTCGCTCCTCATTTAGTTTCCACTCGAGAGATGGCTTGGTTTGAGATATTATCATCCAACGGTCTCCTCAGCGTTTATGTCCAAATCCATCTCCATTTTCTTCAGCACATTCCAATCCTCCCCCCCAAAGATTGAGCAACAGGTTCTTGATTGGTATATTCCTAGAGTTTCTTGTTTCTAATTCTATTCTGGCCCGCCGGCCGGCTATTCGATCTTCATTATGGAGCCAGAGAAGTGGGCGAAAGCAGTAAATGGAATTGTGGGGCGAAATATCGACGAATGTGCGACTGGGTCAGACAAACTGTTTCCGAAGTGGGGAAGATCACATATGGTCACTTTGAGATGGGATTACGCAGACACAATCGCAATGGCAAACAAAGAGAAATAGGTGAACATCACCGAGCGCCGAGATTCCAGACAGCTAGACAGAGGAACAGAACCCCTAGAACCAAGAAGACCAAACCAACTTCAGTCGCAAGTCTTTGGCGGGGCGACGAGTGTGATGAGAGCTGTCTGCTAGCCAAATTGGTAGACAGTAATTTACGTCAATGTTTATGTCCCAAATATTGGTCATGTGAAAACAAGAACAAAGACTGACTCAACAACCACTCACAGCACACTTTGCGTACGCGGATACAATTAGCAGATAGATGATCTGACATTCAAGAAACAGCCACAAAGAGATGAAGGATTAACGTTCAGCGAGACACCACCACCAATCTGAAGACTGTATTTGTCTGCTAACAATAATCTATAATGATGTACATTAAAATCTATAAATATGTGTTGATTTTCTTTAATAAACGATCTGTTGCCTGGCCCTTGTCTTCTGTTGTTACGGTAGTAGTAACTCAAGTTGACGAACTAATCCGGCAATCAGTTTTTTGTTAAACAAAGTAAAAATATTCTCACTTCTCTTGTTGAGAAAACAAAACAAATAAAAAAATGCAAAGAGGCAAAAATAGGAAAAAGAGATCAAAATAATAATTCAATCAGTATCTCCTCCCTTGTACACTACTTACTTCACCCAATACAACAATCATACCAACTTCAGGATTACTTTCATAACGTAGAATATGATCAAGAAATGTTGACCCAGGGAAACGATCACCACCGATAGCTACACCTTCGTAGACACCATCTGAATTGATCGAGATGATATTATTGAGTTCGTTGGACATTCCACCAGATCGGGAGACATAAGCAACACTGAAGAAGAAGAAGAAGAGATTGAATGTATATAAATATTAGTATTAGGAGAGGGAGTAGTGTGGCATGTGTTACTTATAAGATTTATCAGTAGTATAAAAAGAGACACTCATGGGGTGTGCAGCGTTAACTAGTTGTGGTTGCTGAGAAATGTGGTCTGGAACACTCTAGCTGAACTGCAGAGTCAATAACCGAGACGCTGGCTCTTCATCCAATATATGGAGATTGTGCGATGCAGTAGATTCGCCAGCTTCGCCATAAACAATAACGCGTGTCCGTCAAGTCCCAGCTTTGTGACACGGAACTGCTGCATCGCTAGCTGTTTGTCCATCGGGCTGTCCAAATCCACCACCAATCGTTCAACCAATATCTTCCAGGTCTCTTTATCACCTTTGGCCGACCTTTCAACAGCATCCCCAGTACAACAGGCTTCGCCGATGAATGTCTCTTCATATACTACTGATGAGTCTTATCAGTAATACACGCCACAATAGCAGTAGTAGTAGTGGTAATGATAACATTTTGATAAAATTTGTGTACAAACAATCAATTCTTATACTACTTATAATCTCCACAAGCAGTGTCTAGGGATTGCATTGCACCTGAACTTCGCTTAGCCAGCAGTAAACCAAGTGAGTATGGGAGGTAGGGTTTAAGGTAAGGAACCTCACTCTGTCTTAGAGAAAATGTGTTAGCGAAACGTCAAACATCAAGAACAAGGCTCGACATTCCATTATTGTTGTTCCCTTTAGTTTCTAGAGGAACATACGACTTCAGTCACACGTCTCCATTGCATTCTCTTCTCCGACAACGCTTTCGCCTGGTTCCTCGTCTGTCCACATGCTTTCATCTCCTCTTCGCATGACTTCCCTCTCCATATCACCCTCGCACTGACGACCGACTCAATGCCTCCCCCATTCGAGTTCCACTCGCGCAATAGCCTGGTGTGTGATGTCACTCACTTGATGGTTTGTTTTCTCAGAGTATGGACAATCCACCTCCATTTCTTCCTGCATATTCATTACACACTTGGTTCCTGCTGGGTTGGTTTGTTCATTGCCAGAGGTCTCCGTTGCTGATCTATTTTGGGTGACCACCTGATCTTGAGTAGTACTGAGCGAAGAGAGCTATTGATAAAGGTCTGTAGCTTGTTTGAAGTGCCCTTCGTGACGCTACACCAAGTCTCTATTGTGTATAACAAGTAGCACTGACTTCACATTAGAGTTGAAAATCCGGATCTTATTTTTCATGCTCAGTAGTGCTGTTCATCTCCATACAGACTTGAGAAAAATGAAAGCTTGCCTTACTTTCCTGATCCTCACTTTGATATCCTCATTAATTCCATCCGCCTGTAGTTGAGACGATGCTTCCCAAGTAGGTAAAGGAGGTAGTTTCTTTCAGGTTTCTTCCATTTATGTGGATTGCTGTCTGTTGTTATTGCTGTGGCTGTTGCTGTTGACCAGGAATCTCCATCACCTCTGTTTTCCCTATGTTCACCTGAAGTCCTATCTTTGATGCTTCTTCTGCCAACTTGTTGCTTTTCACTTGCATATCTTCCGGTTTATGGGAAATCAGACATATAACACATCGTCGAAATAGAGATCTTCCAAGGTTTTTGTATGGGTCCATTTTATGCCTGTCTCCTCATCTCCTCATTGCCCGCTCTGTCTGTCGCATTATCCAGGTCAACGCAATCGGGAAAATCATTGGAGATAGTAGGTAGCCAGCTTGTCTTACTCCCGTCTTCACTTCGAATGATTCCGTAAGTTTCCCGTTGTGGATTACTTGGCATGTAGCATTGTTGTACAGCTGTTGGATGAGATGTATAATTGTCGGTGGCACCCCTACAGTCGCGAAGTAATTTCCAAATCACCTCACGATCGACGCTGTCGAAGGCCTATTCAAAGTCGATGAAGTTAAGATAGAGAGGTGACTCTCATTCCAAACTCTATTCAATGATGATCCATAGTGTTGCGATTTGATCCATGCGTAACTTGTTCCTCCTGAATCCAACCTGTTCCGGTCGAAGTTTTTCATCCAGGGTGGCGTGTTTGATTCTCTCCAGGATGATACGGCTTACTATTTTGCTTGGGATAGACAGGAGCATAATGCCATGCCTTTCTTTGGCAGTTAGAATACGTAGTCTTCCAATCCTTGCACTCTTTCCACACCTTCTTCATTAATGGTGTCGTCAGGTCCGCTGATATCTTTGGGTCTATTTTCAATGCTTCTGCAGAGATTTTCATCTGGTCCTACTTGCTTTTCCAGTTTTTAACATCTTCATGGAATAATAATATTAATAATAATGGTAAAAATAATAAAATTCATTGTGTCATCAAATAAAGAAGAAAAACCAGAGAGAAGAAATGTGATGAACTAACCTTCCTGGACGATAAAGTCTCGAAGCAAGTATATTATCTGTCATCCCGCCTGTATTCCCAATTTTAAAGCAACCAGCCTTTAAACCGCCCACCTGTAATATATACATAAACAGAGATGTAAGAAAATAAATAGGCATATGACAGAAACAATTACAGAGATTTGATTATATATCCACATAATTTATACAAATAATAAAAATTCTTCGTACTGAAGTTTCTGTAGCGAGGATCGGGAAAGCAAGACAAGCTTTCATCACTCTCAAGTAAGTCTGCGTGAAGATCAACAGTACTACTCAGCATGAAAACTAAGATTCGGATTTTCAACTGCAATGTGAAGTCAGTGTTACTTGCTATTCGGATCAGAGATTTGACACTGAATAGGAAGCGGCGAGTTGGTCGTTACTGCGAAGGTGGAATGGAGGAGGAGGTCAGGCAAAGAGGAGATGAAAGTATATGAGCAGACGTGGAGCCAGGTTAGGGAAACGTTGGTTAGTTTCAAGTTTGCCGCGGCAGATTGATATCAGTTAGAGAAGCATTGAACAAAGCAAAGAATGGTAGAAAGTAGAATTCATGGATTGGCCATTGAATAGGGTCATAGTGGATGAACAGTCTACGCGTTTGACTTGTAACTGGAAGGTCTTGGGTTCGAACCCCATATGGCGGAGGCGTACTGGATATGAGTCGCACATTTGGACGAATTAGGAAATGCAGTACTCTATGCCGGTTTTTAATGGTTCTCTAGCTGATATCGATTCGTGAGTGGTCACACTTGAAACAAATCAAATGCCTACAAACTAACTCTTGTTGAGAAATAATCTGAATGGTTACAGGACGAAGTTAGTTGCCGGGAGTTCTAGTTCAATATTACTCATCCAATTATACCATCTAATATTAGAGATAGGACGCAGACACTTATGATCAAAGATAGCGCCAGCCAGGCTTTTCATATCTCCCACTTGCAATGGCCATGTCTAAATCAAAGCCATAAAGGAGGACAGAGTGGAGTGCTGCTGAGCAGTACACACCTCCTTCGATCGATGGCCATCCGGATATCATGTCTACTAAGTCAGAGATAGCATATGTTGGCAAATGCCAATCGATCCTTCTGCATCCGTGTTAAGATTTCGTCAGAAATCAGCCCAATGGGGCTGATACAACTTCCCAAATAAGTGGAGTGCCCAACACACCCCACTACCACTTCACTCCTGCCTATCGTTGAGCTAGGAGTCGATGGGTTGTCCATTCTAGTAGCATCATCTTGCATTTCACAGGAGCAAATAGTATTCCAGACATTCGAAGAATGCTGCTCAAGGTGTTCAGAACACCCTACTGCATTTTATCAGGATCTTCCCTCAGGAGGACTATTTCATCAACATATTCAGAAGTCAACAAGTTAACCCCTAAGTCGCTGAAGTTAGTCACGGTCAATTCCATTAATACATCATTGATGAAACTAAACAGAAATGCGAGGAGGGGGACAGTGGGCATCTATTGATGGATACCACTGGTTGCCATCAAATCAAATGCCTACAAGCGAACTCTTGTTGAGAATTAATCTGATTGGTTGCAGGACGAAGTTAGTTGCCGGGAGTTCTAGTGAGAAGTCATAATCAGTGTGGAGGGGAAGGGGGATCCACCCGGTCGGGATTCAGGACAAATACTCTCCACGGATGACATTGGTGGCTAGTGTACCAGTCGGGTTAAACAATCACCAACTGGCAGAAGTTAGAATTCAGGAGTTGGTCATTGAGTTGGGTCCCCAGTGTGGTTAAATGATCTACGAGCACTCGCCTGGTAACCAGAAAGTCCTGGTGTTCGGAACCTTGCGCTGGACGGGTTCTGCAAAAGCTTGCTAAGTAGGACGAAACAGCCGTATTCTCTACTTGTTTTCAGGCTCAGTAATTTTATTTTTTATTTATTTATAATTTTGATCATAACAATTAGTTCCCTTTATGAATTTAGATAAAGCAATAAGAAGACGTAATTTGTCTGAGTTGTGTAATATTGTATTTGCGCAACACATTTCGAACAATCTGATCCATCACACACGAACTTGTCATACGAATGTATATATATGAAATTAATAAAGAGGTAAGAGGTGAGAAAATATACTTAGGTCAAGTTTAAGGGACATATTCAAGGTCAAAGTAACAATGAAGATCACCAAACCAAATAGCAGAGGTAATAGTACATCCCACTCTGGTTGGTATCAAAACAAAATTTACTAAGGAAGGTTTAATGTGATGACGAATTGTTTTTGATGAACGCATAAAGGTGGATTAAACTTTCTAATTGCTAGGGCTTCCACAAACTTAAGGATACGTCCCAAACACGTATTATAGATAGGTTTACAAGATGTGTTAACGTCAATTTTATGTCCTGTCTCTATGATGTGTTTCGCAATAGAAGAGCTAGGTCTCCTGTTCTCACCGTTAATAGGTTCTGAAGATTCCATTTGTTTCTGGAGCCATTTAGGAATATGCTCTGAAGCCAGTCGTTACTTGCAGAGATCGATGAGTCCTACCTCCTATGTGTGTGTGTCCACACGTACATTCAAATTGGTAAATACAGTGGGATGTGACGTCATTTTTCGCATGTTCGAAGGGCTTAGATAGATATATTCCTATGACAAGTATGTGTGTGATCCGATTGTTCGAAATATGTGTTGCGCAAATACATTACACTATTCAGACAAATTACGTCTTCTTATTGCTTTATCTAAATTTTGATTATAGCTTGAAACCACACTGTATTTTTGGTACAAGTATGGAATTTTCAGCATGTCATATCGATAACCCGAATTTTGCAGACCGAGCAATTGATATCAGGTGTGCGTCAGTAGGAGATCGAACCCTGGACGACTTCCATTGTCGGCGAGAATCCTAACCGCTGTGCCACTAAATATGATCAAGAATATCAGCCACAATTACTTAAGAGACCAACACACACACATACACACAAACATGCATAGCCTTGTCAACGTCAAAAACTTCTCTATGGCATTTATTTATTTTAAAATATATAAAATATAAAGAACTGTGTACAAGGTTAACGGTGTATGTAGTGTACTCAATACTTATCGAAGTTAGTCCTCCAATGGTGTGTTCAATAGATAGTTGAACAGTTAAAAATAATAAACAAACAAACAAATAGACAGACAGACAGATCAATGATCACAATCTACGATTAAATATATAGATTTTTAGTCAAGGTAAACACACACACACACACATTCGTGAAACACTCTCTTACACTCTCACTACGACGCTGTATATGTGTAGATGCGCATTTTACTTATTACCACTACATTATGTTAATTTCCAGAAAGATACTTTGACGTTCTCATTAAGGAAGTTACGACAAGCTGGTAACACTCAGTCAGTCCCTGTCTGTCAGGACTCAACATAGAACTTGGCCCCGAAATGCAGCACTTCGAGTTGCCACGTTCCGAATAGCACACAAAGGTAGACAAGAAGATGAGTGAAGAGAACCAATAGAATTTAGGTAAGTATAAAAGTGAAACAGAATGAGTAATGGTACAAAGGAATATGAAAGATTACAGAGACTGAATATATCTGCATAAGCCATTGACAACGATTTTGAGCCATGTCATCTATTGTCTCCAGCCATTGATTCCTAGAATCCCGAGTGACCCAACCCGGATTGATTGATGCCATGTTTTTGTTTGGCATGGCACCACTTACTCTTTTCCAACCTCCACCTATATCAGCTAGTAATGCCCGTTCGTCGGGGGAGGCGATGGTTAGGCATGCGCAGCACATGACCTAGCCATCTCAATCTGTGTAACTTTATAGCCTCTTCGATTGACTTTCCCTCTTTGCCCAACACTCTACGCCTGACGTCAGCATTACTTACCTTATTATACCTCCTAACGTGAGAAAGAGATCGTAGACATCTATGATCAAAAACAGTCAACGTTTTCATGTCTTCAACTCGTATTGGCCATGTTTCAGAGCCATAGAGAAGGACGGAGCGAACTGATGAGCAGTATACACGTCCCTTGGTTGACAGCCGGATGTCACGCCTACGCCAGAGACGGTGTAAGTTAGCGAAAGCTACTCGACCTTTTTTTGGATCCGTGCTGTGATTTCGTCACCAATCAATCCGTTGGTGCTGATACAACTTCCCAAATAGGTGAAGTGGTCAACATGTTCTATCACTTCACTCCCTATCACTAAGCTAGGAGTTGACGTAGTCCAGTCAGTCCTGTAGCAGCATCTTACATTTTACAGGGGCGAATCGCATGCCAAATATACGAAGATTGCTGCTCAAGGTGTTCAGAAGACTCTGCATTTTGTCAGCATCCTCCCCTAACAGGACTATGTCATCTGCATATTCTAAGTTCATAAGACTATTCCCTGGTAACAAGTCGATTCCTAAGTCGTTAAGTTCAGTTAAGGATAGACATCCATTAGCATATCTATGATGAAGTCCCTACTGCTACACAGTTTGTTAATTTTTGCAGCATTCTATCTATTCTTTTTCATTGCACCTCTTGGGTTAATTAAGAAAGACCCCGTTACACTGTGCAGGGCACTAAAAGACATCAGGAGTGTGATTATTTTATTATTATTATCATTATTTCCTTGGGTTCCGAGTGGAACAGAGGGCTTCAACAGCTCCACATCTCCAATTGGTTCTATTCTCTTCTGTCCTCTTCATCTGGATCCATGATTGACCATAATCTCTCATCCCCTCCCTGCTCATCACCACCAAACCATTTCCTACATTTCACCCTTGAACTTACATCCAACTCGTCGTTTCCCATTGGGATTCCACTCGAAGAATCGCCAGCATTGTGCACGATGTCATTCGACTAACGACCTCGTCAGCGGATTCCAAATCCATCTCTATTTCCTTCGGCATATTTGTTGAGCAATCGGCTCTTCGTTGGTTCGTCACCTGCCAGAGTTTCTTGTTGATAATTCTCTCTCGCCGCCAGCCAGCAATTTGATCTTGAGTATAGAACCAGTGAAACCGGCAACTGTTGAAAGATGTCTCTGACTGGCTGTTGGAAATCCTTTTCGTGACTCGTACGCAGTGCAGGTTTCTGACCCGTATAGAAGAACTGAGTGACTGATTAATTTAACATTTGTGTTGAAAATCCGAATCTTGTTCTTTTAGCTGAATGAGTGAAGCAGAAGATTTCAAAACTGGTTTCTCATTGATGAAGGCATATCTTGTCTCTCCGATCCTCTCTGGCTGGCTGACTTTGACATCTTCATCCGTTCTGACTGTCTGTGATTGAAACAATGCTTCCTAGATAAGTGATGGAAGTAACCTCTGTCAAATCTCTCCCGTTGATGGTGATTGGTACTGGTTGTTGTTGTTGTTGGCTGGTTGGTTGGTTGGTTATCCTCATCACCTCCATTTCGTCTATGTTTATCACCTGGAGTCCTATATTCGCTGCCCGCCTCTTCAGCCAGTTTGCTGGTTTTCGCCAGCCTGCAAGTCTTCGAGTTTAGATGACAATAAACATAAAACATCCACGCGCGAAATCCAGATCTTTTAGAGTCTTCTTATCAGTAAAGAGATTGGGATGTCGCTAGATCAACTCGGTAATACTGTTGTAGATAAACAAATGGACTCATGGAAAAAATGAGCTAATATTATGTCGTTAGACCCTGGGTATCCACTCTGTGTAGGCGAACTAGGAGCAACTATAAGAGATTTTATGCTCAGATGACTAATTATTAAAAACTCTACGATACCTTACTCGGCAGGCACACATGTTTTGTGATGGCAAAAGTGTAAGGAATGGCATTACTCATCTACTGAGACATAAAAGACGGTTTTCATCCTTTCTTTCATCAATACAACGTTTTTAATATTTTCACTCAAAATTTTAATTTTACATTCATATTCTTGATAATATTATCTATGTAAGTGCCCTGTAATGAGAAAATTAAATGCAATATTGTACAACATGCTGAAAATTCCATATCTGTACTATGAGTATTATTTAGTGTTTCGCGGTTTATACTAACTGTTGTGGATTTGACTGACTGATGAAGCTATGTTTTGCTATGACCACCAACATCACTAACTTTTTGCCAACATCATCGATTCTATGTCAGGTAACATTGCCCTTCGTCACGAAAGGCGATGGCTAGGAGTGCGTAGCACATGTCCTAACCACATCAATTGGTGCAACTTAGCAACCTCGTCGATTGATTTCCCCTCCTAACATAACCTAGCACTCGACGCCTAACTTCAGTATTACTCATCCAATTATACCATCTATTATTAGATATAGGACGCAGACACCTATGATCAAAGACAGCTAGCCAGACTTTTCATATCTTCCACTTGCAATGGCCATGTCTGACTCAAAGCCATAAAGGAGGACAGAGTGGAGCGCTGCTGAGCAGTACACACGTCCTTCGATCGATGGCCGTCCGGATATGACGTCTACTAAGCCAGAGATAGCATATGTTGGCAAATGTCAGAAATCAGCCTTCTGGGGCTGATACAACTTCTCAAATAAGTGAAATGGTCAACACGCCTCACTACCATTTCACTCCTGCTTATCGTTTAGCTAGGAATCGATGCGTTGTCCATTCTGATAGCATTATCTTACATTTCACAGGAGCAAATCGTATTCCAGACATTCGAAGATTGCTGCTCAAGGTGTTCAGAACACCATACTGCATTTTATCAGCATCTTCCCTCAGGAGGACTATTTCATCCGCATATTCCAAGTCAATAAGTCGATCCATAAATCGCTGAAGTTAGTTACGCTCAATTCTATCAATAAATCAATGATGAAATTAAACAGAAATGCGAGGAGGGAGGGGGGACAGTGGGCATCCAATGACGGACACCACTGGTTGTCATCTGTCTGTCTGTTTTCGACATAGAACTTTGCACCGATGTGCGGAAGTTCAAGTCGCCACACTTCACTCAGCACACAAAGCAAGAGAAGAAAGTAGAAGAAATGCATATTAGAGACAGCAAACAGAGATTAGAGACAAAGGAATAGTAATAACGAAGAACAAAAGTGTTTCATTGGAAATCATAAGTGACAAGGAGTGGATGCATCTGCCACAGCCATCACTGAGAACGATTTTGAGCCACGTCACCAATTGTTTCCAACCATTGGTTTTTACTGTTCCGAGGACCCCAACCAGTCAGGAAGTCTACACCTTCCAAATTGGCGTAGACTAACTGTTGTAGATTTCATTGACTGGTGCCATGTTTTGGTTTGACCGCCGCTAGCTCTTTTCCAGACTGACCCTATGTCGGCTAACATCGCCGGTCGTCGAGGAAGGCGATGACTAGGCATACGTAATACATGTCCTAACTATCTCAGTCGATGTAATTTCACAGCTTCGTCAATTGATTTCCCCTCCTTACCTAGCACTCGACGGATGCCTAACCTCAATATTGCTCACCTTATTATACCACCACTTCACACGGGAGATAGAACGCAGACACCTATGGTCAAAGACAGCTAATCTTTTCATGTCTTCCACTCTCAATGGCCAGGTCTCACAGTCATAAAGGAGGACGCAGTGGACTGATGAGCAGTACACACGCCCTTTGGTCGATAGTCAGATATCACGTCTACGCCAGAGACGGCGTAAACTGGCATATGCGAAACTAGCCCTCTGTATCCGTGCTGAGATTTCGTCAGAGATCAACCTGTTGGCACTGGCTGATGGTACTTCCCAAGTAAGTGAAGCGGTCAACACGCTCCACCAACCACTTCACTTCCTATTTCTAATCTAGGAGTCGGTGTAGTCCAATCCTGTAACATCATCTTGCATTTGGCGGGAGCGAATCGCATGCCAAACATTCGTAAATTGCAGCTCAAGGTGTTCAGAAGACTCCCACGGTATGGGCAGCCGGGAAGTAACGATCGCCCTCACAATCCGAAATACACGCGAAAAAGGTTGTCATCACTTCAGATGACAACAGTTCTCATGGTAAGCTCCTACAAGGTTGCATGAATTCGCGTATAAGTGTGACCAATAAATACTCAGTTATATAAAAAGATCTGTCCTCGAGGTAACCGAGAGTTTTAAACAAATGAATTACCATAAAATGTGCCAAAATGTCAAAGTAATAATAATAATATTACAAAAACAGATCGGTCGGTCGACAGAATCGAATGCCGCCTTTAGGTCAAGAAATATAATGATTGTTGGACGCCGACGGTAAGTATGCCTATGTTCCAGAATCTGTCGAAGGGTGAAGATATGATCAATACACCCTCTTCCTGGCCTAAAACCTGCCTGGTTTTCTCGTGTTTGTGCCTCCCGAGCACCACTTAATCTACGCAGTATTATTGAGCCTAGGATTTTAGATACTATATTAGTCAAACTAATCCCTCTGTGATTATCACAAGAAGACTTGTCTCCCTTCTTGTATATCGGGATGATCAGTGACTTACACCAACCCGATGGGACTTCCTCTGATTCCCAGACGCTGCCTAGAACCTCAGTTAATGCAGACAGTAAACTGTCTCCACCGTACTTAAATACCTCTGGAGTCATTCCACCAGGTCCCGCTGCTTACAAAAAAAAAAAACAGAACTTACAGTCGCTGGACCAATTAACAGTACATTTCTTTCTTTTGATCGTTGAATTAACCGACGAGTAAAATTCTCTGGTATCCCCTCAGCAATAACAGCAATACACTTGATTTGTGGTTCACGTTGATTCTCAGTCATCATCAAGAAACTCTCGACAGTATCACCACCACCACTGTTGCTTAGAAGATTAGAAGACTGATGAATACAATCCACTTGCATTGCTTCCATGCACACATCATAGGCAACACGTAGTGAAGCGAAATTCACTAGAACACGTGCTTCTGGATGCCGGTGCATTGCATTCAACATATTCTTATACACCGGTAGAAATAATTCTTTTGCACCCCAGTAGAATTTCATTTGATGATCATCGCTAAGAGTGTGAAAAAGGTGGGGGAAAAAGTTAGGAATTATTATTATCGTTATTATTATTACATTATGTGATTTCCTATTCATAATTACTTCATTGAATCCTCCTTGTATTTTCAATATGAAGCATAAACAACCTGGTCGTCTTTTCGAAATACTCTCTCATGTAGGGCCACGCGTCGGTGGCACGGCGATCAGGACGCTCGCCAACCAAGCACATGGTCCGACACACTCCTTTACCTCGCTAAGCCAGAAATAATGCTGGTAAAGAGGAAAGGTTGAGCATGTAAAATTAAACACTGCTACAGAAACTTCAAGCCACTAGCTTGAGGCCCTATGTTCCACTGGGAACGTGTAGGGTCACGTGTTCATAGCCTGTACCAACCAGCCAGGTAAGTTCTACTCACTTCCTTCACACAGCTGCTGGAGTGTTCCCACCAAAATTCAAAGGATGAATGAGAACGTCTGGCGCTTACAACCCTGATTCCAAACCTTTGAACACCCTGAACAGTAATCTTCGAATGTTTGGAATGCGATTCGCGACTGTCAAAAGTAAGGCGATGATATATAGGACTGGACTACGTCAACTTCTAGCTTAGACCGGGGCGGGGGGCTAGGAAGTAGTGGGGAGGGTTGACCACTTCACTTATTTGGGAAGTTGTGTCAGATCCAACGGGTGTTTCAAGGTCATCAGTGCGGTTGCATTCTATATTAAGATATTACTACCGGTTAAGGACCACCAAAATTGTAAGTCAGGATGTGAAATTTTCAGAATCAAATTGTCTTAACCCACCCCAGCAACAACTCCAGAATGAAAGGGTGGCATAGGCGGCTTGTTTATCGTCACAGGGAAACACATTGCTGTTATTACAAACCGTATTGCTCAGCAGTAAAACGTCATCTACAGACCCTGAAACGTGATGTAAACAGCTTACAATATGTGATGGTGACTGCTTTTAGCCAAACCGATGGCCAAGTGACCATTCTGGCATGGTAGGACCTGCAGGAACATTATTCCTTGACAGTGTAGCCTATTCAATCACTGCGATATACAAGTTCGACTACTGCGTTACGACAGCAGCTATTGGCAGGGATTTTGGCTAGACAGCGACGAATCATACACACAGACACACTTATTGCATGAGTAATATCAATCAATAACCACTCGCGTTTCCATAAAGCAGTTGGCAATGAGTTGAACCTATTTACTGTGTGTGTGAGAGCTAGTCATACTACCCTAGTTGCCCAAATCTCGTTAGCTAAAGAGAGATATCAAACTCACAACCCAGTGGCTGGAATATATATATATATATTACTCACACTACCACTACAAACACTGCATTAGACCTGACAATAAAAAACAAAACAACAACCCTGAAATGTTATTTTATGATTGTTTAGTGTTGTTTCAACCAAATTAACTGATCATCTTGGCAATAAACATTCTTAAATATCATTTCATAACTTCTTGTATGACTATAGCTTTACTGTCACAATGCATAATCATATCATAGCTTCTACTGCCCAATACTGAAATACTATTATATGGTGTTTATTTTCCTTTCTACTTCTTGGTATTTTTCGCATTTTTTTAATTATTCGTGTTTTCTGTGTTTTTTTGCTGTTGATGTCTTTATATTTATTTTTTTGAAATACTCCTTTAAACGCTGGATAAAATTAGAGGCAAATATTGTAGATATGTGCTGAAAATTCCACACTGTACCACTAGTACTGTTTCTGGAATAAAGCAAATTATATATATATATATATATATATATATATAGTGTTTTTGTATATCGCGTGTAGTATGTAAGTTGGATGATGACGCCTAGTCATAATAGATTCATACTATATGGGGAAGTTCGGAGGTGGCTATATATATATATATATATATATATATATTATAGTATTATTAATAATACTTTGATAAAGCTATTAGCATTAAATAGCGAAACGTCAGTAAAAACAATATCGTTTTGTTTTTCATTCATTGGGAAATACAAAAACCTTTATTATAATGAATATCATATACCCAATGCCCAAATTTTTTCAAACCGTTAAAAGTTCTCTAACTTATATTATTTTGTCTAATTGAGTCAACTGCGTCCTTTAAACTACAGAGGTTGTCCTACCTGAGTGAGTTTGTAGGTTTAAATGCCATACTAATTCCTGCTTTATTTAGAATCCTATGCACACGGTATAACAGTAGATGCCTTATATTCTCTCTTATTTATGTTATCATTACTAGTTTCACAATTATTTTTATTTTGCTTTTGGCCTTTTCTGATATTCCTAATGAATTTTATAGGATAGTTATTTAACACCAACGCCCCTTCTATCTGTTTTATTTCATCGTGTAGGTTTTTTTTGTGCTACTTAGTGCTATTTCTCAATTTGTTTGACACTTAACTAAAGCAGCCTTTACAGACAACGGATAAGACGAATTAAAAACGAAATATCTATTAGTGGAATGCGTTGGTTTTTTATACACTCTAAAGTGCAGTTTACTTTCTTCTGTTCGTTTTATTTTACAATCTAACATCACAGCTAATTCTCCTTGTTCATTTTCTGATTCAGATGTGAATTTTATTCCCTCTACCAGTGAGTCTATGCATGTGTCAAGAAGCTAGAGAGAGATATGCTCTGTTTTTAACTCTGTAAAAGTGTCATCCGCATATCTCCACCATATTGTTGGAGAAGGATTAAATATATTGAGAGCAATATTTTCCCTACTGGCTGCCCACAAATATATCTGCAACGATAGGGGATATTGGTGATCCATGCCATTGCTACACCTTCTGTTTGTTCTCTATATATTTTGCCTTGGAACTTAAAGATAGTAGATATGAGACAACCGAATTCCTAAAATAATTTCCTAAATGGGCAGCTTCGTCCTATGAGTGAGTTCAGGATCTGCAGTTAGTTCTTTTTTAACTGCTTCTAAGGATGCCATATTGATAGGTATATTAGTATAAAGACTAGTTATATCAAAAGTAACCATTGTTTTGGCGTCGGTGGCACAGCGGTTAGGACGCTCGCCAACCATGCACATGGTCTGAGGTTCGACCCCCGGCCAAGGACGCACTCCTTTACCTCGCTAAACCAGATATAATGCTGGTAAAGAGGAAAGGTTGAGCATGAGGCTAGCAACCCCATCCCGTAAAAATAAACTCTGCTACAGAAACCTCGAGCTCCTAGCCTGAAGCCCTATGTTCCACTGGGAACGTGAAGGAATAAAAAAGAATAAATAAAACCATTGTTTCATCATTCTCTAGTTGAATGTCATTTAGTTTATTTTTCATCTCATATGTATTAGTTAGTTAGTCTAGAGTTTGAACGATTTCTAATGGTGCATAGAATTAGAGCCAAGTCTTTTGATAATTCATAAGTAGGGGGTATTCCTGGCTGACGAGCTATCTACCGCTGAACCACGGAAGCACAATCAAAGATGGCACACATATATATATATGTATATAGATAGATAGACAAAAAAAAACAGAACAAATCTCTTACTTGAAAGGATAAATTAAAGCAGCAACACTCGGGCTATCACGTTCTGAAGCATAATCAAAATCTAGCATTGACTGAACAGCTTTCACTTGCAACCCCCATACTAAACATTTTGTTTCTTTGGTGAAAAATGTCGCGTGTGTTTTATGCAGATTCATCATTTCTTGTTGATTGTCATGTTCAGAAATTTTATGATTCTGATTAATCATCATCACAGACGATTTGTCTTTATTCTGAAACAAGATAAAAAGAAAATCAATAATACAGCTACTACTACAGTAAATCAATAAGTGAATCGCTAATTACTACAGTGGTGTATGCTACTGACAACAGTCATCAGTAGTATATATAGAGGCAAACTGATAGGAAGTAGCCAATATTGAAAAACAACAGGCTGAAGTCAGTGGCAAGAGAAGGAGAAGAAGAAGCGTCTATTTCTCACATCTGGATATTTAGCTTACGTTGTGGTCAGGTGATAATCTCAAGGTGTTTAACCTTCAGAAAATCAGCAACCAATCAGGATAGTTTTAACCTTCAGTGTCCTGATTGGTCACATTTATCGTATATCACCCAACCTCTCGCCACATGGTCTACGAATCGATCTGCACAAGCCAAACCTGTGTATTGAAAAGAAACTTGTACACCCCTCCTTTCTTTGCCATGGTCAACTACATAATATGTATTCTAGCTAATTCTACTAATTTATTTGTTTTCTATAGTTTGATTTGTAAGGGTTAGGTTATGTTTTTACGAGTTGATCACGGATTGATATCAGTTAGAGAAGAATTGAAAACCACCAGGGTGTACTGGACAGCTGCTGTTTCATCCTAGTTTGGGGTCGCGCAAAAATCCCGAATTTTTAGAAGTTAGAATTCATGAGCCATTGAATTGGGTCGCAGTGGTTGAATGGCATACGAACTTGAATTGTAACCGGAAGGTCACGGGTTCGAATCCCAGTGGGTGCGTACTGCCGATGATTCCCAAACTAGGATGAAACATTCCATTGTGGATAAGATTTTATTTTGATAAATCACACAGTGTTGTACAGTAATATTAACTGATGACGTTTCGAGCATAAACTATTGCTCGTAATCATATCCACTTGATATGAGGGTCTATTGATCATGTCTTCACCCTTCAACAGCTTCTGGAACATAGGCATACTTACCACCGGCTTACAATAATCTTCATATTCCTGAGAGAGGCATTCGATTCCGTCGACCGAGAGGTAACATGGTAAAGTTCGGTCGGCTGTGGAGGAAGTACCGAGAAAGTACATCCACCGAAGGTACTCTATTCAAACTGACGTATCCATGCAAGAGCTTAAGGAGAATTGCCACTCGAAGTGATGACAACCAGTAGTGTCCATCAATGGATTCCCGCTGCACCCCCCCTAACCAACTTCAGTAACTCAGGGATTGATTTGTAACCACAAGAGAATAGTCTTGTCAACTTAGAATATGCAGATGATATATTCCTCCTAAGCAAAGACGCTGATAAATTGCAGCCTTCTGAACACATCTTGAGGAGAAATCTTCAGATGTTTTGGGGTATACGATTTGCTCCTGTCAAATATAAGATGATAATGCAGGTATGAGCCACATAGGGAGGTTGAGGAGTTCGGGATTTGCGGGGTTCTGCAAGTGTGGCAACTCAAACTATTGCACTTCTGTGCAGAGATCATCTATGTTGAAAGTCAGTCAGTTAGTACTGAATGTGTTAAACCACAGAGTTACGCTTCCACACTGAGGTCCACAAGTCACCAACCAATCTAAGCATTATCAGAATACAAAAATTAGTTGAATATACACATTTTATGTTCTACTACTAACTACGACTATGACTATTACTCACCTTGTTGTAGTCATGATGACTAGATGTACTAAGATTACACAACGACAGGCTATCAGATGTGGTTGTATGCGAAGAACCAGGCTTTGGTGAAGGTATTTCACGTAGACCGAATGCCATTGATACAATAGCTGTCATATGTGTTTCAGGACCGAATACATAAATCGGTACATTGATTGTATGACCTAGAAATTATCAAAAAGAAAATAGAATAACAACTGTAAAAGCAAATGAGGGTTTATAATTGTTTACTGGCTTTAAAATATCATCTATATTTGTATTATTATTGTTCCCTAGAGTTTCGAGTGGAACATAGGGCTACAACAGCATCACATATATCCACTTTGTCCGATTCTCCGAGGTCCGCTTTAGCTGACTGGCTCCACGAATACCCACAGTCTCTCATTTCCTCCATGTCACGGTCTGGCAACGGTGCGATGTCATTCGACTGTCTCCTCAGTATATACCCAATCCATTTCCGCTTTCTTCAGCATATTTTTGAGCAATCATTCCTTGTATGGTTCGTTCCCAAAGTTTCTTGTTGATAATTCCCTCTCCCTCTCGCCAGCCAGCCAGCCAGCCAGTGAAGTGGGCAGCTGTTGATAAAAGTTTGTAGCAGTCTGTTAGAAATGCTCTTCGTGACACGAGCGCCATGTTTCCGACCGACTGCGATGAACTGACTAACTTAACATTGCTGTTGAAAATCCGAATTTCATTGTTTATGCTGAGTGAGTGGAGTAGATTTCCGAACTGGATTCATATTGATGAAGGCGTACCTTGCCTTTCGGATGATTCTGACTGTGTTTGATGCCTTCAACTGTTCCGACTGTCTGTCTGCCTGTGGTTGAAACAATTCTGTCTAGACAGGAGTGAAGGAAGTAACTTCTTTCAAATTTATTCCTTTGAGATAATAACTGATGGTTGTTTTTGTTGTTCATGGTGGTTGGTTATCCTCATCACCTCCAGCTTTTCTATGCTCACCTGGAGTCGTGTCTTCACTGGCTGCTTCTTTTTCCTCTTCTCCTTTCAAACTTGTTTATTTTCGCCGGCGTGTATTCAAGTTTCTGGGGCATTATACATAAATTAACCACAAAAAATTCCATATCTTCTAATCTTTCTATGGGTACAGCGCATATAACCTGTCTTCTGGTTGCCCACAGTTCGACGCATAATTCAGTCCATCACAATGAAGAATGCCATTGTGAGTGATTGTAGGCTAACAACTTCGTTTTACTGATGTCTCCACTGAATTCGTCGTTGTGGATCACATGAGACGTAGGATTGTCATATGGCTGTTGAATGAATGAGGTAGATAAAGACTCAGGGCACTATCCTCCATAGTGTTAAAGTAGTTTCAAGATTACTTCACAGTCAACGCTATTAAAGGTCTGTTCAGAATCTATAACAACTGGATGACACAATTTCAAGCACACATGATTGTTGCTCATCATCATATCAATTTAATCACGCGGCTTTACAATTTGTCTCTTATATCCAAGTGTTGGTTTGTAGGGATTTGGCTGATTGGTTACAGGCTTTTCATCATGAGCTGACATAAGTTAGAGAACCATTGGAAAACCTGGGAGCACTGGACAGCTGTTTCGTCCTAGTTTGAGTGCAGCAGGTCGGGTGTGAGGACAAATACTCGACACGGAAGATATTGGTTAGGGGTCGCGCTATGTAGTCAATTGGCAGAAGTTAGAATTCATGGGCCATTGGATCGGGTCCCAGTGGCTTAGTGGTATACGAGCTAGGTCGCCTTGAAACCAGAAGGTCCTTGGTTCGAATCCCGGTGGGTGCATACTGCTGAAGAGCCCCAAACTAGGATGAAACAGCTGTCCAGTACTCCCAGGTTTTCCAATGGTTCTCTAACCAATGTCAGCTCGTGATAAAAATCTTGTCTCTTATATATTTCCTCTCTTTCTGTCTCTCCAACTTCGCCTTGTCGTTTGTTGTTGATTTCCATATCTCGATAAACACAGATTCAGTGATTAACCTTTTTCTTTTTTTACACTGTAACCAGGTTGGAAATCTGCTCCACTTACTCAGCGTAAACAACAAAATTCGAATATTCAACACCAATGATAAGTCACAGTTAGTGCCTCTTTTCCATGGATCAGAAACTTGATGTTCGCGTCACGAAAAAGCATTTCGAATAGGCGGCTAGTGAAGACTTTAATCAACAGCTGCCCACTTTACTGACTCCATACTGAAGATCAGATGTCTGGTCGGCCGGAAAGAATTATCAACAAGAAACTCCGAGACTGAAACAATCAAGAACCTCATGCTGCTCAACAAATAGGTGAAAAAAAAATAGAGAAATAGCAGACACATACTGAGGAAATCGTTAAATGAAATCACTCAAGTGGAACCTGAAAGGGTAACGATGAGTTGAGCGTGAGTCCAAATGTGACATGGAGGAGATCGAGCCAAGGGGAGGAAATGACAGTTTATAAGTTATCGTGGGGCCAGCCACCTAAAAAGGACACCAGAGACCGGTGTGGAATGGAGCTGTTGTAGCCCTTTGCTCCACTCGAAAAGAGATATTCTGAAAAGACATTTAAACAAATATCTTTCAACATAACATATATCAGTTGGACGGCTGTTGTTTTCCTTGACTTGGTGATTCAACCTACATCTGAAAACGACTGACTGACTGAATGAACAGCTCCAAGTTGCGTCCTACCGCTTTCCATTATCATCATCATCATCACCATCAGTCATCCAGAGGGCAAAGCAACTGTACACAACAAGTTACATGAACGTCAACATCAAACAAACATTTAACCGCATATATATATGGTAACAAAAAAAATGAACACCAAGGCCAAATGTCCTTGAACTAACCAATCACATCGCTGCTCAGTATTACAAACCAATGCTTTTGGTAATCTTCGTTAAAGTTCCATCCTGATTTAGGTTCAAGTTAAGAATAGGATTAAGGTAGGGTTATGATTAAGGAGTTAAGGCGAAGCTTGCAATGAAGATAACGAAATGTATTGACTTGTAATGCTGAGCAGCGATCTGATTGGTTGGTTCAAGGTTATTTGACTTTGGTATCGATTCTTTTCTGTTGCCATATATTATATACCTACATCAGGCACTCAAGAAGTTTATTAGTTGTCGTAAAGATGTATAAAATAACTCAACATATACCACAATAAATGCATAATATTACCCCCCCCCACCCCGCATGCACACATACACCGATACAAACACCATCACCACCTACCTAATTCACGCATAACTCGAAGACCTTCTTGATAATTTGGACCAGCACGACGTACAAATATACGTATCTTGTGTGTTTGAAGTTTCTCCTTGAATTCTGTCAATGCACGTACAATACCTTTGAAAGTGGCAGCAACATTTGTAAAATTTGCAATCCCTCCACCGATCAGCAAAACTTTACCTAAATAATTAGATAAATCAGAAAAAGGATAATAATTATGATATAATAAAAAATATGTGAACGATAGAGAATATTATCATCACCAATGGAAAACTTAGATACTGGCCATTAGGCAATTTTGTGATAAAGAGAACCCACCATATCAACAATCCGATTGAGTGTAACGACAGAAGAGAAGAGCCAAGCAACAGACCGTTTATTGAGAAAATCAATAGGTATTTATAGATTTTTATGTACATTATTCTAAGCGTTTCATCTGCTTTGATCCTTTGCCGGATAGACACCTGGTTATCTGGCATAATGTTCTGAGCTAGTTACCATGAGCTTGCCTTTTCTGCTTCAGTTTACACTGAAAACTGAAGCAGAAATTGTCTTTCTCTATCCTGGAACTATTCTTCTTCTACACTTCTTTATCCAGCGAGATGTATATTGAACTCAGCTTCTCTTACTATTGTCTGTCTATCTCTCTGTTTTCGACATAGAACTTTGCATATATGTGCGGCAGTCCAAGTCGCCACACTCCTTCCTTGTAGCACACAGAGCAAGAGAAGGAAGTAGAAGAAATGCATATTAGAGACAGTAAACAGAGGTGTGAGACAAAGGAATAGTAATAACGAAGAACAAAACAGTTTCATTGGAAATCATGAGTCTCAAGGAGTGGATGCATCTGTGCCAGACATTGACAACGATTTTGAGCCATGTCACCAATTGTTTCCAACCATTGGTTTTTACCGTCCCGAGGAACCCAACCAGTTAGGAAGTCTACACCTTCCGACGTGGCTTAGACTAACTGTTGTAGATTTCACTGACTGATGAACCCAAGTTTTGTTTTGACCACGACCACTAGCTCTTTTCCAGTCTGACCCTATATCAGCTAACATTGCCCATTGTCGAGGAAGGCGATGACTAGGCATACGTAACACATGTGTTAACCATCTCAATCGATGTAATTTCACAGCCTCGTCGACTGATTTCCCCTCCTTACCTAGCACTCGACACCTAACCTCAATATTCCTCACTTTATTATACCACTTCACAAGGGAGATTTAACGCAGCTAATCTTTTCATCTCTTCCACTCCCAATGACCAGGTCTCACAGCCATAAAGGAGGACGGAGCGGACTGATGAGCAGTACACACGTCCTGTGGTCGATAGCCAGCCAGATATCACGTCTATGCCAGAGACGGCGTAAACTGGCATATGCGAAACTAGCCCTCTGTTTTCGTACTGAGATTTCGTCAGAGATCAACCCATTGGTACTGGCTGATGGTACTTCCCAAGTAAGTGAAGCGGGCAACGTGCTCTACCACTTCACTTCCTATTTCTACTCTAGGAGTCGGTTTATTCCAATCGTGTAACATCATCTTACATTTTACAGGGGCGAATCGCACGCCAAACATTCGTAGATTGCAGCTCAGGGTGTTCAGAAGACTGTGCATTTTGTCAGTGTCCTCGCCTAGAAGGACTATATCGTCTGCATATTATAAGTCATCGAGATTATTCCCTGGTAGCAAGTCAATCCCTGAGTCAGTGAAGTCATTCAGGGTTAAGTCCATCAGTACATCTATGATGAAGTTGAATAGAAATGGGGATAATAGGCATCCTTGACGGACGCCACTAGTCGTCACCATTTCCGATGACAACTCGCCATAAGCCCTCACCTGGCTGCATGAGTTCGAGTAGAGTGCCTTGATCAGTGTAATGTACTTTCTCGGCATTCCCTTCACAGCCAAACATCGCCAGAGAACCTCTCGGTCAACAGAGTCGAATGCGGTCTATAGGTCAAGAAATATAATGATTGTTGGACAACGATAGTTCGACAAAATAATTATGCAGAATTCGGATATCTCACTACTCATCATGTCAACCTATCAGTAGTATATATATAGCATAAAAATGTTATCTATGCGTGTACCACCACCAAATGAGTAGAGTATTCGCTCACATCAATCTTCAACATCGCATTCATTACATTGCGTTTATTCTAAACCAATCTTGCAGCATTTCCTTATTCTCACTTAAAAGTCACACACACACACACACAACTTGACAAGAAGATGCAGTCATAAATTTTCTTGGCTAAAGAAAAAATGCATTACGCAATATCCAAACCAACATCAAAACTACTGCCTACTTTTCAGGAGAACAGGGTGAGGAAAACAACTCCTCTGCCTCAAATATCTTCAGTCGAATCAAGCTATGCAAAAAGGAGCATTTCATTTCATTTCATCTCATTTTCTGGCTTTTTTTGTCTTATTCCTTTTCCTTTCAGTCAATGAAACAGAGATAGAGGAAGGGAGGGAGGCCGCCAGTGAGGAAACAAATAATGACAAGGGAAAAGATCCATAGTCACGTGAGCATGTGTGTATGTAGGTATATAGGTTATATAATTTGAAGAAGCTATATCAGCCAATCATATAAAGAAGTCGACAAATCAATATTTCGTCTCAACAACTTGCTGCTCGTAAGAAAAAAAAAGCCTTGAAAATTCACATTCTAAAGTCATACACTATATATATATATTTGATTTTCGAACCTTTTCCTTTAGCTTATCTTCATTATTATTTTCCGTGTTCCGTTCCACTTATCAGTAAATATCGTTATATACCTACTACTTTTTAGTGTAACTGGTTAAACGGAATGTGATTCAGTTATGTCATCCTGTTGATGTGGTCAGTGATACTCACAAAATTCCATCAGTAGTATATTGTATGTGAATCATGCTTTTCATACATTTATTCCCCTTAATGAGCTTGAACAAAGCAAGAACTACAGGAAAGGTTACCTCGTGAAACTACCAAAGAAGGGATACCTAGGACTCTGCAAGAACTGGCGAGGAATCATGATCCTGTCGACGCCAAGTAAAATCCTCAGTCTCATCATCCTAGAGAGAATAAAGGACGCACTGGATACAGAACTCCGACCGGAACAAGCTGGATTCAGGAAAGGCAAATCATGTTCTGACCAAATTGCAACTCTACTCATCATAATCATCAAACAAAGCATGGAATGGCAATCAAACCTCTACCTCAACTTCCTTCATAGACTTTGAGAAGGCCTTCGACAGCGTTGACCGTGAAGTAATTTGGAAACTACTCGAGTACTACGGCGTACCCCAAATATTCATCAACCTTTTTCAACAGCTGTACGACAATGGTACATGTCCAGTGACCCACAATGGAAAACTCAGCGAGGCGTTTCGAGTAAACACAGGAGTCAGACAAGGGTGCTTATCATCACCAATGATATTCCTAATTGTGGTGGACTGGATTATGCGTCAGACAGTGGGAAACGAGAAGACAGGGATATCCTGGACCGACGTGAAGAATCTAGAAGACCTGGATTTCGCGCTTGGATGATTTATGTTTGATGTCACACAAAATTGAAGACTTACAAGCGAAAACCGACAAACTGGTCGAAGAAGTAGCAAAGACAGGACTCCAGGTGAACATAGACAAGACGGAGGTTATGAAAATAACCAACCAACCTCAACAACAGCAGCAATATCAGGCTTTCTTCGTTCTATACTCAAGATCAGATGGCCGGAAAGAATCACCAACAAGAAACTATGGGGACAAACAAAACAAGAACCAATCGCCCAACAAATATACAGGAGAAAGTGGAGATGGATTGGACACTCGCTGAGGAGGCTGCTGGGTGACATCGCGAGTCAGGCCATTGCTCGAGTGGAACCCGACAGGGAAACGGCCAGTGGGACGTCCAAGGGTGACATGGAGGAGATCATGTGAAGAGGAGTTGAAACAGTATGGACTAACATGGATGCAGGTGAAAAGTACAGCAGAAGAGAGAAGCAAGTGGAGATGTGCAGTTAAAGCCCTATGTTCCACTAGGAACCCAAGGGAACAATAATAATAATCATATAATAAAAACTACAGTTTTAGTAGAATAAAATGGTAACATCTTTTATTCGTTGCCTTCTCGTCAGCTGCTTACAGGGTAAAGACATTATTAAGTATATCTACAAAAGAAGGGCATATCTACGACTTTCTGAACATGTATGTACCAAGAAGCTTACGTCTAAAGGGAACAAATGCTTTATAAACAGTGTCATCCATCGCCAGGTATCTCCTCGACACGGGTCATGAGGTGGACATCGAAAAGTCGTTCAAAATTATCAATAAGCAAAAGAGTTCAATTCTCCTTAAGTTTGCTGAAGCCATTTCTATCAAGCGCCTAAAACCTGATTTATGCGTCCAGAAAGAAGCGGTTATCAGTCTTTCTTTGCCAACCTGATAACTGGATATTTTTCATCCGAATGCGAGTAGCTGAAAAGTTTTCATTTTGTATGATTATTATTGTTCGGAATAATGTTTATTATTGCGTATATATATGTATATATTATTAGTGTATGCGTATACTGATCGATTGATTTTTGTTTAAAATGAACTCTGTGCAAGTATGTTGAAATTATTTTTGTAGATACATTTAATAATGTCATTGCCCTGTAAGCAGCTGACGAGAAGGCAACGAAATAAACAATGATGGTACCATTTTATTCTGCTAAAACTGTAGTTCATGCTTTTGTCGACACCAAGGAAAATACAAAGTCGCGTCATTCTGGAGTGAATAAAAAATGCACTGGATGCGAAACTCCGCCAGCTCCATCGGAACAAGCTGCATTCAAGAGAGGCAAATCAGGTACTGATCAAATTGCAACTCTACGCATCGTAAGCATCATCACAGAGCAAAGCATAGAACAACAGTCAAACCTCAAACTCACTCACTTTGAAAAAGTCTTCGACAGACAGCGTTCACCGAGAAGTAATTTGGAAACTACTTCAAGACTACGACATGCAGTGCTCAAGTCTTTATCAACCTCATTCAACAGCTATATAATAGACAATGCCACGTGTCAGGTGGACGACCGATAAGAAGACTCTAGAAGACCTGGATTCCGCAGATGACATATGTTTAATGTCATACAAAGCGGAAGACTTGCAGGCGAGAACCAACAGACTGGCTGAAGAAGCAGCCAACGAAGACAGGACTCCAGGTGAACACAGAGAGGACAGAAGTGATGAAAATAACCGACCCACCCACCAACTACTAACCACAACAACAACGGGCACCAATTACCATCAACGGGATAGATTTGAGACCTCCATTTTATCCTACATATTTTTTGAGCAATCGGCTTTTCGTTGGTTCGTCACCTCCCAGAGTTTCTTGTTGCTGATTCTTTCTGGCCCGGCCGACCGGCCATTTGATCTTCAGTATGGAGTCAGCGAAGTGGACAGCTGTTGGTAAAAGTTTGTCACTCGTTGGAAATCCTTTCCGTGACGGGCTCACAGTGCAAGTTTCTGACCCGTACACACAAGAACTGAGTGACTTAGCAATGGTGTTGATGAAGGCGTATCTTGCCTTTCCGATTCTGACTGGCTGGATGGCTTTCACATTTTCATCAGTTCCGCCGGCCTGTGATTGAAACCATGCTTCGTAGCCAGATAAGTGAAGGAAGTAACCTCTTTCAAATCTCTCCCGTTGATGGCGATTGGTCCTGGTTGTTGTTTGCTGTTGGTTAGTTCTCTTTATCACCTGCGTCTTCTCTGTATTCACGGAGATGAACATAAAAAGCAATAAATTTTGAGGTAGAAGGAGAAAAGAGTGAATACACCATCAATACTGCGTGAATATTTACCATCTGGATGTGGATCTCCATTCGTCATTAAAGATAACAGAGTTTTTGAATATTCATACGTCAATTCTTCCGATGGTGCACCAGAATATTCCCCGTAATTGGCTAAATCTCTAGCACCTTGACTTGCACCGCCGGCTGCTTTAACTCTTTCAGCTAATTCACACACTGTGTCAGCATAGATGACTGAAGCACCCCCGCCAGCACTCATTGTCCATATACGACCAGCTGGATTAAGAATTGATAATTTCAATGAGGCTCCAGTACGTGCATCCAACTTGGCTATATAAGCTTCCTAATGACATAATGACGAAAATCAATGAACAAAGTAAGGAAGGATAAATACACTTAGCTTCCGATATCATGAAAAGAAAGATTTCACAGATTTCCCTGAAAAGAACATTCCCTGCTGCATCTTTGAGAATAGCCCTTAACCAGTCGACCATTATATTGTTCAATAACCTGAAGGACAAGATCCCGCTGTTGACTAACTAACTCTATGTGCGTTTTTCAATTCACCTGGTCGTGTGAGGTTAGGTATATCGGTCGTTCGACTCGAGTTTTGTCCAAGAGGGTGCAAGAACACCATCCTGCAATTAAGAAAAGCGATCATTGGACATCTGGTAGATTAATGATCACCCTATCTCTATAGCCACCGCCTTTAAAGTAATCTACAAGGCAAAAAGTAATTTACGGAAATCACTACGTAACCGACTCATCTGTATTGCTGAAACCATCTTTGGCTATCGAAACAGAAAAGCCAGATCTCTGTGTACAGAAAAAGTTCGTTCAACCCATCCAACTTTCATGGTCTTAATCTCTCTATGCTAAAGTACGGTAATCCGTAATCACAGTTTGGCTCTACCAAGTTTTTTTCGTTTTGTCTATTCAATTTGTATACTCTTCCTTTATTACGTCAATCGTTACTACTATTACTATTCTCACTTTTAATTGTCTCCGGTATTATTTCACTTGTTCCAATTGTCATTCTAAATCAATTCCTTTATGCAACATTAAATTCTATGTTATCGAATTTCACACAATATTACGTAACGTTTTTATTTTATTCGATTTGTCTACTAATCTTATAAGTGCACACCCTTTTTCAAGTTCTATCCATCTTATGAATTATTCTATATATGACATTAATTTACTTTGCCACTTGACATTTAACTATGATTAAAATCCCTAACATTTTAATTGCATTTCATACTATTATTATTATTACTTTATGCATTCACACCTATGATTCAATTCCCTAACTGGATATAACTTCTCAAAGCAATCTACCTTGGGGTATACGATTACGTCTCTTAACTATGGCGGAAGCTATAGAAGCCCCATTCAGGCAGCGACCTGGGATTCTAAAGGGAAGCTGTGACCAGTAGGGTGCAGCCGGTTGAAGATGAGGCAGTAACTCATCGAAGAAGACATTGCGAATTGGTCGCCCTATGTCGTGAATTGCCAGAAGTGAGAATTCATGGACTGGCCATAGGATCCGGTCCCAGTGGCTTAATGGTCGACGAGCTCAATAGCCTTGTAGCCAGAGGGTCCTGAGTGTGTACCGATGAACAGTCCCAAACTAGGACGAAACAGCTATCCAGTAATCAAAGGTATTCCAATGGTCCTCTAACCGAGATTTCGTCAGCAACAGTCAGTTCGTTGAGTATAATGCAGCCTCCTAAATAAATGAAGTGGTCAACATGCCCTACTACTTCACTCACCAGTAATATAGCATAATCTTACAAGTGACAGGAGGTAATCGCATGCCAAACATTCGAAGATTGATGCCCATCAAGGTGTCCAGAAGAGTCTGCTGCATTTTATCAGCCTCTTCACCTGGGAGGAGTATATCATCTGCATCTTCTATGTCAACGAGATTACACCCTGGTAACAAGTCGATCCCTGAGTCACTGAAGTTGGTTAGGGTTAATTCGATTAGTGCATCAATGATGAAATCAAACAGAAATGAGAAGGGGGCAGTGGGCATTCACTGACGGACACTACTGGTTATCATCATTTCGGGTGAAAATTCTCCGTAAGCGCCGACATGGATACTTTTTTTATTTTTTTTATTTTTGATTACAGCTTGATTCCACACAGTACTTTTGGTAGAAGTATGGAATTTTCAGCATGGATATCGGTAGCCCAAATTTTGCAGGCCGACCATAGATATCGGGTGTGCGTCGGCAGGTGATCGAACCCCGGACCATGTGCATGGTTGGCGAGAGTCCTAACCACTGTGCCACCAACGTCAGTTCGAATAGAGTACCTTCGATGATTGTACTTTCTCGGTATTTCCTTCACAACTAAACATTGCCATGGTACTTCTCGGTCAGCAGCGTCGAATCCCGTCTTCAGGTCAAGAAAAATGGCAGTTGTTGGGCACCTGTGGTGAGTATGCCTACGTTCCAGAATCTGTTGAAGGGTGAAGATATCATCAATACACCCTCTTGCTGGTCTAAAACCTATCTGGTTCTCTCGTGTTTTTTCCTCCCGTGCATCCTCCTATGATTATCTTGTATACCGGGATAATCAATGATTTACACAAGCCCGATGAGATTATCATTGATTCTCAGACGTGCTGCCTAATATCTTAGTTAAAGCAGACAGTAAACTATCTCCATCTTAAACTCCTTAAACACCTCTGGAGTCATTCCATCAAGCCCCTCTGATTTACCTAGTGAGGTGGGGGTGGGGGAGTATTTATTAAAATAAAACCTTTCAGCAACATAACCTACCTCTTTACTTTGACTTTTACCGAAACCGTATGGAAATTCTAACATTTTTCCATTAACTGTCCATTCTAAACTTGATGTGAATAAGTGTTCAGCGCATTGATCTAATTTTGCTGCCACATCCAATATATGAAGGTATAAGCTGCTATCACCATTATTCTGATTATTGAGTGGATTCCATTTGCATATAACTAATGGATTAATCTCCAAATATGTGAAATGCAGACGATCAAATACAGCGTGTAGTTCAACAATGAATTCTGCTAGCATTCTATAAAATGTTTTGAGAACAGAAATAATAAGAATTATAAAAAAATAATTTATAATAACTGATTAAAAATGCCCATTAAAGCTTTTTCAAAAGAATGGATACTGAACAAAAAGTACCCTTTTCGATAACCCCTTCACCATTAGGCTCTACACTTATATATACACATTATAGTGAATGAATGAATTAGTAGGAAAAAAGCCAATCTACTTTGAGCTTGATTATAAAGGCGAAAACATTGCAGCGATGATCAACAGAAGGCTGAGTACATCACTAGCCATAGCCTATCCTGCAGCTAAGCTCGTTCCCGTCTTTCGAACAACTTGCTCTCTGGTGCAATCAAAAATCGATAGATATCCTTCTCATGTTAACTCCAACTGTATATACAAATTTACATGTATCTGCGGGAGCAGTTACATTGAAAGAACAGAAAGAAGAGCATATCTACGATTTTCTGAACATGTACCAAAAAGCTTACGTCTAAAGGGAACAAATGCTTTAAACAGTGCCATCGCCAGGCATCTTCTTGACACGGGTCATGAGGTGGAAATCGAGAAATCCTTTAAAATTATCAATAGACAAAGGAACTCCATTCTCCTCAAGTTTGCCGAAGCAATTTCTATCAAACGCTTGAAACCAGATTTATGTGTTCAGAAAGAAGCAGTTATCAGTCTTTCTTTGCCCTGGTAACTGGATATTTTTCATCCTAATGCGAGATACTAAAAAGTTTTCATTTTGTATGATTATTAATGCTCGGAATTGTGTTCAAGATTGCATATATATACATATATGTATATATTATTAGTGTATGTGTATATCGATCGATTGATTTCTGTTTAAAATGAACTCTGTGTAGGTATGATAAATTGTTATTGTAGATACATTTAATAATGTTTTTGCCCTGTAAGCAGCTGAAGAGAAGGCGACGAAATAAAATATGGTACCATTTTATTCTGCAAAATGTGTAGTTGTTGCTTTGTTTAAATTCATTAAGGGGAACAAATGTATGAGATTACTGAACAGATGGTTCGTACTTGTTCGGGACTCCTCACCAGCACGCAACCATAGGGGTTAGTGACAAGTAAGTAGGGTACAGTTGTTTGGGTGTGAAGAAAAATACCCACCACCGATAACATTGGCTAATGTGCTTTTGGAAGTGTGTGGGTGGGCCATTGAAAGTGGAAGATATGAAAAGGCTGGCCAGCTGTATTTGATCATAGGTGTCTGCGTTTTATCTGCCGTGTGAAGTGGTATAATAGGATGAGCAATATTGAGGTTAGGCATCGGTCGAGTGCTAGGTAGGTGGGAGGTAGTGAAATTATATCAATTGAGATGGTTAGGATATGTGTTACGCACGCATAACCATCGCCTTCCTCGACGACGGGAAATGTTAGCCGGCATAGGATGGATCAGGTTGGAAAAAGGGAAAGCTAGTGGTGGTCACACCAAAACATGGATTCATCAGTCAATGAAATCTACAACAGTTAGTCAAAGCCAGTCAAGTAGGAAGGTGTAGACTTCCTGACTGGTTGGGGTCCTCGGGACAGTAAAAAGCAATGAAGGCTGGAGTACAACTGGTGATATGGCTCAAAATCGTTTTCAACGGCTGGCTTAGATGCATTCTCTCCATGTGACTTATAATACCCAATAAAACTACGTTGTTCTTCGATATTACTATTCTTTTTGTCTCATATCTCTGTTTACTGTCTCAATTTTGCATTTTTTTTTTAACTTTCTTCTCTTTATTTGTGTGCTACATGGAGTGTGGCAACTGGAACTCCTGTACATCTGTGCAAAGTTCTATGTTGAAACCAGCCAGCCAACCACATTGGCTGGTGGTCGCGCCATATCCTGAATTGGCGTAAGTTGGAATTTGTGGCTCATTGGATCGGGTCTCAGTGGCTTAATGGTCTATGGGCTAGCTCGCCTTGTGAACAGGTATTGGGTTCGAACCCTTGTGGTGAGTGTGTGCAGTGAAGAATCCCAAACTAGGCTGACGAAACAGCTGTCCAGTACTCCCATCTGGTTTTTCAATGGTCCTCCAACCGATGTCGGTTCATGATGAAATCTTGAAACCAATCAAATTCCTGCAAACCAACACTTGAATAATAATTCGATCAATAAAAAAATGCAAAAGTGGAGTGATCTGTGATAGCAAAACTGCTTGAAAAACAGCATGATTAAACAAACAAATGTGTCAGATAGAAATAGTCGATAAAATGTTTGAATGAAAGTGTGATAATTTGATCACGGGATGATAAGAAAGTGAGGGATAGGGCAGTGAAATCATCAGTTGGTTAGGTCTTAATTCTCCAAGAGAGGAATAATAGTTGTGTACGAACTTCTTTTGAATGCAGATTTGAGGCATAATAGTTCGAATACCTATCGCCTCAACTATATTTGTAATAATAAATGTGACAAAACGGAGCTACGGATTGTTTTTGTCTGTCCTTTGCCAAACCACGATGGGAGATGATCAGTAACACGTGTTGGCTAAGCTGTCTAGCAGTAATACACCAAACATGACTATCACCGTAGGTGCAGTTGAACTGATAAATGCACAATAGATACGGTAAAACTATCTAACTTATCTCTCTCGTTTGAGTGTGACCCAATCACTCGTCGACTAGAGAATGACAAACATAGGTTAGATTCGCTGCGTAAAATGTTCTACGTATATACTTCTGGCTATGGTCCCTGGAACAAAATTTCACTCGTCGACCCGTAATACCACCAATAGTCTCCATACATTTGGTTCTCTCTCTAACACCGAGGACCCTTAACCAGTCTGGCAGTCTACATCTCATTACATGACTTGCTCGAATCAACTGTCAAGGACTTCATGGAATGTGACATAGACAATACATGCCGATGTAGCCTTAAAACCTTATCGATCGATTGTACCCTCTTTACTCAGTATTCTACTTCCAAACTCAATATTACTCACCTTATTATACCACTCACAAGAATTAAGAGACATGTGTACTACTCAGCAGTTCGCTCTGTCCTTCTCTATGGCTCTGAAACATCGCCAATACGAGTTGAAGACATGAAATGGTTGACTGTTTTTGATCATAGATGTCTACGATCTCTTTCTCACGTTAGGTGGCATAATAAGGTAAGTAACGTTGACGTTAGGCGTAGAGTGTTGGGCAAAGAGGGAAAATCAATCGAAGAGGCTATGAAGTTACATAGATTGAGATGGCTAGGTCACGTGCTGCGCATGCCTAACCATCGCCTCCCCCGACGGACGGGCATTACTAACTGATATAGGTGCAGGTTGGAAAAGAGTAAGTGGTGGTGGCCAAGCAAAAACATGGCCTCATCAATCCATGAAATCCTTGACAGTTAAACTGAGTCAGGTAGGGAGGAAGATGCAGACTCCTTCCAGGTCGGGGCCCGCCCTCGGGACTCTAAGAATCAATGGCTGGAGACAATAGATGACATGGCTCAAAATCGTTGTCAATGGCTTACGCAGATGCCATTACTCATTCTTTTCCACTCTTATACTTGTCTACCTTTGTGTGCTATTTAGAGGGTGGCAACTCGAAGTGCTGCATTTCGGTGCCAAGTTCTATGTTGAATCCAGACGGACAGACAGACTCACTTAATATGAAAGACAGAACGCAAATGTCTGTCTACTATACTTTCACAAGAAGTTCACAAACATTGGAAAAGACTTCTAACTACATCGTCATCATAAGATTAAAAATTATCGTGTTATCCTCTTTCTCTCTTCCTCTCCCTCTCTCCACTTACTGTGCACGTGTTGGACATTTCACCTCTGAAAGAAGTGTACTTTGTAGTATCTGATTTACAGAACAACCAGCTTTCATTCCTTCTTCAGAATTATCACCTTTCATCAGACTTTCAACGGATACTTCAAAACGTTTTGCCTAGAAAAAGATAAAAGAAGAGAAAAACACATGCCAATATGACAGTGTTACTAAAATTGACGTATCATATACATTTGACGATACTTTAATTTATACATTCTAGTAGGGATGACCACTGTCCCCATTTCTATTCAATTTCATCATAGATGTACTAATGGAATTAACCTTAACTCACTTCAGGGACCCAGGGATTGACTAGTTACCACCAGGGAACAATCTCGTTGATTTAGAATATGCAGATGATATAATCCTTCTATGATGTGAAAACGCTGGCAAAATGCAGTCTTCTGAACATCTTGAGCAGAAATCTTCAAATGTTTGGGCTTTCAGTTCTCTCCTGTCAAATGTAAGATGAAGCTGCACAACTGGACTGGACTGCATCGACTCCTAGCTTAAAGATAGGGACTGAAGCAGTAGAGTGTATTATCCACTTCACTTATTGCATCAGCCAGGGCCAACAGGTTGATCGCTGACGAAATCTCAGCACAGATACAGAAGGCTCGTCGTTTCGCATATGCCAGTTTACGCCACCTATTGCGTGGACGTGATATCCGGCTGGCTATTGGTCAAAGGGTGTGTGTACTGCTCAGCGGTTTGCTCTGTCCTCTTTTGTGGCTGTGAGAGCTGGTCACTGAGAGTGGAGGACATGAAAAGACTAGCTGTCTTTGAGCATAGGTGTCTGCGCTTTATCTCCCGTGTGAAGTGGCATAATAGGGTGAGCAATATTGCGGTGAGGAATCGGTCAAGTGCTGGGTAAGGAGGGGAAATCAATAGACGAGGTTGTGAAGCTACATTGGCTGAGATAGTTAGGACATGTGTTACGTATGCCCAGCCATCCATCAACTTCCTCGACGGGCAGTGTTAACTGAAATAGGGTCAGGCTGGAAAAGAGTCAGTGGTGGTCAAACCAAAACATGACTTCATCAGTCAATGAAATCCACAAAAGTTAGTTTAAGCCAGCCACGAAGGAAGGTGTAGACGTCCTGACTGGTTGGAGTCCTCGGGACAGTAAAAAACCAATGAGGACTGGAGACTATCGGTGTTATGGCTCAAAATTATTGCCAATGGCTTCCGCAGATGCATCTACTCCGTGTGACTTATAATACCCAATAAAACTATCTTGTTCTTAGATATTACTATTTTTTGTGTCTCATATCCCTGTATTCTGTCTCTATTTTGCATTGTTTTTAAACTTTCTTCTCTTGCTTTGTGTGCTACATGGAGTGAGTGTGGTGACTTGAACTGCTGCATGTCAGTGCAATGTTCCATGCTAAAACCAGTTCAGTCAGTCATTAACTCTATTTACATATTCATATGAACTATGATTATATTTGTATAATTTTTACAAATGTCTATATCCTAAATCCGTAGCTGTCAAGTCACCTGACAATTCCACTAGGTCGATTAAAGCAGCTCAATCTTCAAAAAGAAGACAAATCAACAAGTTTGACAAGGTGTTTCAACTAAACTCAAATCGTAAACACTATAATTTTAAAAATACGTCTAGTCATAAAATTCTAGATATTTTAACAGTTTGAACAGAATTGAAGATGTAATGTTAGCTGCTGAGTGATAAATCCTGATTAATAAATTAAAAAACGGATATATATTACTAATTAATCATACTTGGTCTAAATTCCCGACTGTCTATATCTTCTTATGGACTGGCTAACAAATGTTTAACAAGCATGGGGTTTTTGTAGGGATTTAGTTTCATTGGTTGGAGGATTTCATGATGAGCTGACATCAGTTGGAGAACCATTGAAAAACCTGGGAGTACTGAAGGGCTGTTTCGTCCTAGTTTGGGACTCTTCAGAAGTACGCACCCACAACAGGGGTTTTAGCCCAGGACCTTCTGGATACAAGGCTAGTGAGCTCGTAGACCACCGAGCCACTGGGACCCGATCCAATGGCCAACCTGCCCATGAATTCTAACTTCTGCAAATTCATGACATAGCGCGACCACTTCGCAATGTCTTCTTCGATGAGTTACTGCCTCACCTTCAACCTGTTTCGCACTACTAGTCACGGTTTCCCACTAGAACTATTATGTTTTACAACTGTTTACCCATACAAACGCACACACCAATGTATACTGCATATACACACATCTATATTTTCATATTCAGTTATCTACGACCATGAACTTTCAGTCGAACGTAATCTGATGAAAAGTACACACTCTGTTTAAAGTGTGCAACATAAGTAGACTAATATTTGAAAGTCTGAGGTCAGATTTTGAACACAGCTCATACAGTTTTGTTCAGTATTCATGTTGATACCTGTTTCATGACTCATATGCTTGGACAACATTTTTCTAAAAACAAGAGATGTCCTTTTTATGTATAAACCTGTGTTATGTTAGTTGCGATTAATTTCCCAGAAGTTCGGACCAGTTTGCCGAAGGAAACATTGGAATTAATCATTTCAATTTCGCTGAGATTTTACATATATAATTGTAACTTGAATATCCCCATAATTTATTCAGAACAAAATAGATCGAGGCAACAATTGTGGTCTCAATAAAGTTACTATTTTTCAGACTATATAATTATCTTTTTTTATTCCTTTACGTTCCCAGTGGAACATAGTGTGGCTTTTGTATGCATAAATTAATTAAAGGATTTATAATTGTAGAGTGCGTCGGTGCCACAGCGGTAGAGTGCTCGCCGACCACGCAGGTGGTCCGGGGCTCAATCCCCGGTCGACGCACTCCTACCTTACCTCAGAAAGGCAGTAATAAGACTGGTAAAGAGAGGGAAGGTTAAGCATGAGGCTAGCAACAACCCTATCCTGTGAAAATAATCACCAATGCTACATAAACTTCAAGCCTCTAGCCTTCACGCTTTCAGTGGAACAGGGATTCAAGCTAGAGGCTTGAAGTTTCTGTAGCAGTGGTGATTATTTTTACAGGATGGGGTTACTAGCCTCATGCTTAACCTTCCCTCTTTACCAGACAGACGGGAAGGCTGTCTGTCTGTTTTCGACATAGAACTTAGCACATTCGTGCAGCAGTTCAAGTCGCCACACTTCCTCCTTGTAGCACACAAAGCAAGAGAAGAAAGTAGGAGAAATGCATAATATAGTCAGTAAACAGAGGTGTGAGACAAAGGAACAGTATTAACGAAGAACGATACAGTTTCATTGGAAATCATAAGTCTCAAGGAGTGGATGCATCTGCGTTAGCCATTGAGAACGATTTTGAGCCATGTCACCAAATGTTTCCAACCAATGGTTTTATCGCTCCGAGGACCCCGACCAGGAAGTCTACACCTTCCTACGTGGCTGGCTTAGACTAACTGTTGTAGATTTCACTGACTGGTGAAGTCATGTTTTCGTTTGACCACCGCTAGCTCTTTTCCAGCCTGACCCTATATCAGCTAACATTGCCCATTGTCGAGGAAGGCGATGATTAGGCTAGACATGCGTAACACATGTCCTAACCATCTGAGTCGATGTAATTTCACAGCCTCGTCGACTGATTTCCCCTCCTTATCTAGCACTCGACCGATGCCTCACCTCAATATTGCTCACCTTATTATACCACCATATCACACGGGAGATAAAACGCAGACACCTATGATCAAACACAGCTAATGTTTTCATGTCTTCCACTCTCAAAGGCCAGGTCTCACAGCCAGCCATCGAGGATGACGGAGCGGACTGATGAGCAGTACACACGCCATTTGATCGATAACCGGATATCACGTCTACTAAACCAGAGGCGGCGTAAACTGGCATATGCGAAACTAGCCCTCTCTATTCGTGCTGAGATTTCGTCAGATATCAACTCGTTGGCACTGGCTGATGGTACTTCCCAAGTAAGTCAGGCGGTCAACGTGTTCTACCACTTCACTTCTTATTTCTAATCTAGAAGTCGGTGTTGTCCAATCCTGTAACATCATCAGGAGTGCGTCAACCGGGGATTGAACCCCAGACCACCTGCGTAGTCGGCCAGTACTCTACAATTATAAATCTTTTAATTAATTTAAGCATACAATAGCCAGCCAGTAAAGGCAAATTAGAATCATATCAGAATATGTGAATTGTAGAACAATAGTCAGTTAGGTGTAGAATATGCATGGTCAATGAGATAAAATGAGATGAAATAATTTAATGATGTGTGTGTGTATGTGTATGCGTATAGATGAACACGTTCAACGAGAATAGCGGTTTCGAGAATGAGTGCAATCAGTGGAATGTGAGACAATGTGAATACTTCAGGAAGTAAACCAACACTAATGAGGTGGACTAGACATAAGTTCAAGGTTGAAAATAACGACAATAATAATAATGGTGATTGTAAAATAATAACAATGATGATGTGGCGTAAACTTAAAAGTACTATTGGCGAATGACTCTCAAATTAATAATAATAATAATAATAATAAGGGATTTAGTAAAGTGAAATGAACAGGATTTTGTAAATATGATAACAAGTTAGAAAAGCACTACTTAAACCTAAAGTAATAAAATCATAAAAAGTCAAAAATGAACGTTTGTCAATGAAACAAAGGAATAGAAAAAGAAAGGAAAAGAAAATTGTGATAGGAATTTAAAGTG
This sequence comes from Trichobilharzia szidati, assembly GCA_944472155.2. NCBI lineage: Eukaryota > Metazoa > Platyhelminthes > Trematoda > Strigeidida > Schistosomatidae > Trichobilharzia > Trichobilharzia szidati. Next base: position 4,671,006 of record OX235277.1, read on the forward strand.
CTAATGTTAATGGAGGATTTGTTGGCCTTATTGTAGGCCAAGGTAAACATTTTATTTTATTTTTTTATTTTATTATAGCTTGACTCCACACAGTATTTTTGATACAAGTATGGAGTTTTCAGCATGTGATATCGGTAGCCCAAATTTTGCAGGCCGACCATTGATATCGGGTGTGCGTCGGCCGGGGATCGAACCCCAGACCATGTGCATGGTTGGCGAGCGTCCTAACCGCTGTGCCACCGACGCACTCCTACTTTACCTCGGGAAGGCAGTAATAAGACTGGTAAAGAGAGGGAAGGTTAAGCATGAGGCTAGCAACAACCCCATCCTGTAAAAATAATCACCACTGCTACAGAAACTTCAAGTCTCTAGTCTTCACGCTTTCATAGAGGTTGAACATACTTCTTCTGTATACAAAGAGTTGGTCTTCCAGGTATTGGAAAGAAGAGAACACGAAGTTCAGCAAAGATGGCGATCTTTTCGGCGATTTCATTTTCAAAAGCAGCTGTACAATCGCATTTAAATATATAATTTTACATAGAGACAATTCTTGTTTGATTCTACATAATTACGATGGCGAATAAAAGGTGATAATTATTTCCAACTATATATGGTTTACGAGGAGAGGCGTTAGAAACAAAATTACATAGGATTAGAACGGATATCAAATGTGTGTGTTTGTAATCCTGTGTAATTTTGTTTCTAAGCCTCTCGTAAAAACCATATCTAGTTGGAAATAATTATCACCTTTTATTCGCCATCGTAATTATGTAGAATCAAACAAGAATTGTATCCATGTAAAATTATGTATTTAAATGCGATTGTACAGCTGCTTTTGAAAATGAAATCGCCGAAAAGATCGCCATCTTTGCTGAACTCCGTGTTCTCTCCTTTCTAATGTCCATATGGGTGTTTTCCAGGTATTGATTGCAACCGCTTCATTTTCGACTTTTTATGATTTTATTACCTTAGGTTTAAGTAGTGCTTTTCTAACTTCTTATCATACTTACAAAATCCTGTTCATTTCACTTCACTAAATCCCTTATTATTACTATTTTTATTATTATTACGAGTTTGACCACGGATTGATATCAGTTAGAGAACCATTGAAAACCAGGGGAGTACTGGACAGCTGTTTCATCCAAGTAGTTTGGGAATCATCGGTAGTGTGCACCTATCACTGGGGGGGTTCGAACCCAAGGCCTTCCGGTTACAAGGCAAGTGCGTACTGATGATGATTCCTAAACTAGGATGAAACAGTTATCTTATTTAAAAAATCCCGTTCATTCCACTTCACTAAATTCATTATTAATATTATATATGTCCAAACCAAGTCCACTTTTAACAATTTGAAAAAATTTGGGCATTGGCTGTATATGATATTCATTATAATAAAGGTTTTCTTGTATTTCCCAATGAATGAAAAACAAAACGATATTGTTTTTACTGACGTTTCGCTATTTAATGCTAATAGCTTTATCAAAGTATTATTAAACCGGAATTTACAAAATCTCAGCATATACATAACAAAGAGTAAGGGGTGAGTGACAAAATCAACACGAATGTGATATGCAAGTTCACTATGTAAACACACACTGCCTTTATAATTTTAAACACTGATCAAATCCAACAATCTACACTTGATTTTGATTTTGTTATCTTTACCAATTGACTAACTTGACAACGAAAAATGCCCCCAGACAGACGAACGATGATCAAGTTAGTAAACTTTGTTTTGATACCATAGCAGATGTACTATTACTTTTGTTATTTGGTTTAGTCTATTTTCTCACATCTTAACTCTTTTCAAGTATTGGTTTGTTATATATGCTGAGATTTTGTAAATTCCGGTTTAATAATACTTTGATAAGGCTGTAAGCATTAAATAGCGAAACGCCAGTAAAAACGACAATATCGTTTTGTTTATTACGAGTTGATCACGGACTGATATCAGTTAGAGAACCATTGAAAACCAGGGAGTACTGGACAGCTGCTGTTTCATCCTAGTTTGGGAACCATCGGCAGTACGCACCCACTGGGATTCGAACCCGGGACCTTCCGGTTACAAGGCAAGCTCGTATACCATTCAGCCACTGGGACCCGATTCAATGGCTCATGAATTCTAACTTCTACCAATTCGTGACTTTAGCGCGACCCCAACTATTGTCGTTGGTGGAAATCCATCCACACGTGACTTCTAATTGGACCTCACTGGTCACGACTTCTCACTAGAACTGCAGGAAGCTCCAACCTGTAGCAAGTCACTAGCGAGCATCAGAATAATCTTCTAAAGTTTGGTTTGTAAGGATTAGATATGTTTTACGAGTTGATCACGGACTGATATCAGTTAGAGAACCATTGAAAACCAGGGAGTACTGGACAGCTGCTGTTTCATCCTAGTTTGGGAATCATCGGCAGTACGCACCCACTGGGATTCGAACCCGGGACCTTCCGGTTACAAGGCAAGCTCGTATACCATTCAGCCACTGGGACCCGATTCAATGGCTCATGAATTCTAACTTCTACCAATTCGTGACTTTAGCGCGACCCCAACTATTGTCGTTGGTGGAAATCCATCCACACGTGACTTCTAATTGGACCTCACTGGTCACGACTTCTCACTAGAACTGCAGGAAGCTCCAACCTGTAGCAAGTCACTAGCGAGCATCAGAATAATCTTCTAAAGTTTGGTTTGTAAGGATTAGATATGTTTTACGAGTTGATCACGGACTGATATCAGTTAGAGAACCATTGAAAACCAGGGAGTACTGGACAGCTGCTGTTTCATCCTAGTTTGGGAATCATCGGCAGTACGCACCCACTGGGATTCGAACCCGGGACCTTCCGGTTACAAGGCAAGCTCGTATACCATTCAGCCACTGGGACCCGATTCAATGGCTCATGAATTCTAACTTCTACCAATTCGTGACTTTAGCGCGACCCCAACTATTGTCGTTGGTGGAAATCCATCCACACGTGACTTCTAATTGGACCTCACTGGTCACGACTTCTCACTAGAACTGCAGGAAGCTCCAACCTGTAGCAAGTCACTAGCGAGCATCAGAATAATTTTCTATAGTTTGGTTTGTAAGGATTAGTTATGTTTTACGAGTTGATCACGGACTGATATCAGTTAGAGAACCATTGAAAACCAGGGAGTACTGGACAGCTGCTGTTTCATCCTAGTTTGGGAATCATCGGCAGTACGCACCCACTGGGATTCGAACCCAGGACCTTCCGGTTACAAGGCAAGCTCGTATACCATTCAGCCACTGGGACCCGATTCAATGGCTCATGAATTCTAACTTCTACCAATTCGTGACTTTAGCGCGACCCCAACTATTGTCGTTGGTGGAAATCCATCCACACGTGACTTCTAATTGGACCTCACTGGTCACGACTTCTCACTAGAACTGCAGGAAGCTCCAACCTGTAGCAAGTCACTAGCGAGCATCAGAATAATCTTCTAAAGTTTGGTTTGTAAGGATTAGTTATGTTTTACGAGTTGATCACGGACTGATATCAGTTAGAGAACCATTGAAAACCAGGGAGTACTGGACAGCTGCTGTTTCATCCTAGTTTGGGAATCATCGGCAGTACGCACCCACTGGGATTCGAACCCGGGACCTTCCGGTTACAAGGCAAGCTCGTATACCATTCAGCCACTGGGACCCGATTCAATGGCTCATGAATTCTAACTTCTACCAATTCGTGACTTTAGCGCGACCCCAACTATTGTCGTTGGTGGAAATCCATCCACACGTGACTTCTAATTGGACCTCACTGGTCACGACTTCTCACTAGAACTGCAGGAAGCTCCAACCTGTAGCAAGTCACTAGCGAGCATCAGAATAATTTTCTATAGTTTGGTTTGTAAGGATTAGATATGTTTTACGAGTTGATCACGGACTGATATCAGTTAGAGAACCATTGAAAACCAGGGAGTACTGGACAGCTGCTGTTTCATCCTAGTTTGGGAATCATCGGCAGTACGCACCCACTGGGATTCGAACCCGGGACCTTCCGGTTACAAGGCAAGCTCGTATACCATTCAGCCACTGGGACCCGATTCAATGGCTCATGAATTCTAACTTCTACCAATTCGTGACTTTAGCGCGACCCCAACTATTGTCGTTGGTGGAAATCCATCCACACGTGACTTCTAATTGGACCTCACTGGTCACGACTTCTCACTAGAACTGCAGGAAGCTCCAACCTGTAGCAAGTCACTAGCGAGCATCAGAATAATTTTCTATAGTTTGGTTTGTAAGGATTAGTTATGTTTTACGAGTTGATCACGGACTGATATCAGTTAGAGAACCATTGAAAACCAGGGAGTACTGGACAGCTGCTGTTTCATCCTAGTTTGGGAATCATCGGCAGTACGCACCCACTGGGATTCGAACCCGGGACCTTCCGGTTACAAGGCAAGCTCGTATACCATTCAGCCACTGGGACCCGATTCAATGGCTCATGAATTCTAACTTCTACCAATTCGTGACTTTAGCGCGACCCCAACTATTGTCGTTGGTGGAAATCCATCCACACGTGACTTCTAATTGGACCTCACTGGTCACGACTTCTCACTAGAACTGCAGGAAGCTCCAACCTGTAGCAAGTCACTAGCGAGCATCAGAATAATCTTCTAAAGTTTGGTTTGTAAGGATTAGATATGTTTTACGAGTTGATCACGGACTGATATCAGTTAGAGAACCATTGAAAACCAGGGAGTACTGGACAGCTGCTGTTTCATCCTAGTTTGGGAATCATCGGCAGTACGCACCCACTGGGATTCGAACCCGGGACCTTCCGGTTACAAGGCAAGCTCGTATACCATTCAGCCACTGGGACCCGATTCAATGGCTCATGAATTCTAACTTCTACCAATTCGTGACTTTAGCGCGACCCCAACTATTGTCGTTGGTGGAAATCCATCCACACGTGACTTCTAATTGGACCTCACTGGTCACGACTTCTCACTAGAACTGCAGGAAGCTCCAACCTGTAGCAAGTCACTAGCGAGCATCAGAATAATTTTCTAAAGTTTGGTTTGTAAGGATTAGTTATGTTTTACGAGTTGATCACGGACTGATATCAGTTAGAGAACCATTGAAAACCAGGGAGTACTGGACAGCTGCTGTTTCATCCTAGTTTGGGAATCATCGGCAGTACGCACCCACTGGGATTCGAACCCGGGACCTTCCGGTTACAAGGCAAGCTCGTATACCATTCAGCCACTGGGACCCGATTCAATGGCTCATGAATTCTAACTTCTACCAATTCGTGACTTTAGCGCGACCCCAACTATTGTCGTTGGTGGAAATCCATCCACACGTGACTTCTAATTGGACCTCACTGGTCACGACTTCTCACTAGAACTGCAGGAAGCTCCAACCTGTAGCAAGTCACTAGCGAGCATCAGAATAATCTTCTAAAGTTTGGTTTGTAAGGATTAGATATGTTTTACGAGTTGATCACGGACTGATATCAGTTAGAGAACCATTGAAAACCAGGGAGTACTGGACAGCTGCTGTTTCATCCTAGTTTGGGAATCATCGGCAGTACGCACCCACTGGGATTCGAACCCGGGACCTTCCGGTTACAAGGCAAGCTCGTATACCATTCAGCCACTGGGACCCGATTCAATGGCTCATGAATTCTAACTTCTACCAATTCGTGACTTTAGCGCGACCCCAACTATTGTCGTTGGTGGAAATCCATCCACACGTGACTTCTAATTGGACCTCACTGGTCACGACTTCTCACTAGAACTGCAGGAAGCTCCAACCTGTAGCAAGTCACTAGCGAGCATCAGAATAATCTTCTAAAGTTTGGTTTGTAAGGATTAGATATGTTTTACGAGTTGATCACGGACTGATATCAGTTAGAGAACCATTGAAAACCAGGGAGTACTGGACAGCTGCTGTTTCATCCTAGTTTGGGAATCATCGGCAGTACGCACCCACTGGGATTCGAACCCGGGACCTTCCGGTTACAAGGCAAGCTCGTATACCATTCAGCCACTGGGACCCGATTCAATGGCTCATGAATTCTAACTTCTACCAATTCGTGACTTTAGCGCGACCCCAACTATTGTCGTTGGTGGAAATCCATCCACACGTGACTTCTAATTGGACCTCACTGGTCACGACTTCTCACTAGAACTGCAGGAAGCTCCAACCTGTAGCAAGTCACTAGCGAGCATCAGAATAATCTTCTAAAGTTTGGTTTGTAAGGATTAGATATGTTTTACGAGTTGATCACGGACTGATATCAGTTAGAGAACCATTGAAAACCAGGGAGTACTGGACAGCTGCTGTTTCATCCTAGTTTGGGAATCATCGGCAGTACGCACCCACTGGGATTCGAACCCGGGACCTTCCGGTTACAAGGCAAGCTCGTATACCATTCAGCCACTGGGACCCGATTCAATGGCTCATGAATTCTAACTTCTACCAATTCGTGACTTTAGCGCGACCCCAACTATTGTCGTTGGTGGAAATCCATCCACACGTGACTTCTAATTGGACCTCACTGGTCACGACTTCTCACTAGAACTGCAGGAAGCTCCAACCTGTAGCAAGTCACTAGCGAGCATCAGAATAATCTTCTAAAGTTTGGTTTGTAAGGATTAGATATGTTTTACGAGTTGATCACGGACTGATATCAGTTAGAGAACCATTGAAAACCAGGGAGTACTGGACAGCTGCTGTTTCATCCTAGTTTGGGAATCATCGGCAGTACGCACCCACTGGGATTCGAACCCGGGACCTTCCGGTTACAAGGCAAGCTCGTATACCATTCAGCCACTGGGACCCGATTCAATGGCTCATGAATTCTAACTTCTACCAATTCGTGACTTTAGCGCGACCCCAACTATTGTCGTTGGTGGAAATCCATCCACACGTGACTTCTAATTGGACCTCACTGGTCACGACTTCTCACTAGAACTGCAGGAAGCTCCAACCTGTAGCAAGTCACTAGCGAGCATCAGAATAATCTTCTAAAGTTTGGTTTGTAAGGATTAGATATGTTTTACGAGTTGATCACGGACTGATATCAGTTAGAGAACCATTGAAAACCAGGGAGCACTGGACAGCTGCGGTTCCATCCTAGTTTGGGAATCATCCTTACAAACCAAACTTTAGAAGATTATTCTGATGCTCGCTAGTGACTTGCTACAGGTTGGAGCTTCCTGCAGTTCTAGTGAGAAGTCGTGACCAGTGAGGTCCAATTAGAAGTCACGTGTGGATGGATTTCCACCAACGACAATAGTTGGGGTCGCGCTAAAGTCACGAATTGGTAGAAGTTAGAATTCATGAGCCATTGAATCGGGTCCCAGTGGCTGAATGGTATACGAGCTTGCCTTGTAACCGGAAGGTCCCGGGTTCGAATCCCAGTGGGTGCGTACTGCCGATGATTCCCAAACTAGGATGAAACAGCAGCTGTCCAGTACTCCCTGGTTTTCAATGGTTCTCTAACTGATATCAGTCCGTGATCAACTCGTAAAACATATCTAATCCTTACAAACCAAACTTTAGAAGATTATTCTGATGCTCGCTAGTGACTTGCTACAGGTTGGAGCTTCCTGCAGTTCTAGTGAGAAGTCGTGACCAGTGAGGTCCAATTAGAAGTCACGTGTGGATGGATTTCCACCAACGACAATAGTTGGGGTCGCGCTAAAGTCACGAATTGGTAGAAGTTAGAATTCATGAGCCATTGAATCGGGTCCCAGTGGCTGAATGGTATACGAGCTTGCCTTGTAACCGGAAGGTCCCGGGTTCGAATCCCAGTGGGTGCGTACTGCCGATGATTCCCAAACTAGGATGAAACAGCAGCTGTCCAGTACTCCCTGGTTTTCAATGGTTCTCTAACTGATATCAGTCCGTGATCAACTCGTAAAACATATCTAATCCTTACAAACCAAACTTTAGAAGTTTTGTTTATTATTAATTTGAGAGTCATTCGCCAATAGTACTTTTAAGTTTATGCCACATCATCGTTATTATTGTTTTACACTCATTATTACTGTCGCTATTTTCAACCTTTTCAACTTATGTCTAGTCCACCTCATTAGTGTTGGTTTATTTCCTGAAGTATTCATATTGTCTCACATTCCACTGATTGCACTCATTCTCGAAACTGGTATTTTTGTTGAACGTATTCATCTACACACACATCATTAAACTATTTCATCTCATTTTCTCATTGACCATGCATATTAAAAAAACTAACTGACTACTGTTCTACAATTCATTTTCTGATATGATTGTAATTTGCATTTACTGGCTAGCTATTGTATGCTTAAATTAATTAAAAGATTTATAATTGTAGAGACCGAAAAATATGATTGTTACAAATTTCTGTTTGTATTTATATTTAAGGCTGTCCGAAACTGAAGAGAAGGCTCAGAATAAATTGGGAATATTTATAATACTGCAAACCTGATGTTCTCGATACTTAGAGGAAAATCACTGTCTTTTGAAACTTTGACAAGGCATTAATATCAGTGAGAGAATTGAAAACCAGCCGAGAGTAATGAACAACCAGGTGTTTCGTCCTCGTTTGGGACTCATCGGAAGTACGCACCCAGGACCTTTCGGTTCCAAGGTAGGTTCAGCCACTGGGACCTCACTCAATCGGCCAACCAACACATGAATTCGAACTTCAACCAATTCGTGAGACTGGCACTAACCAATGACATCTGTGGAGAGGATTTGTTCATCCTCCAAACAGGATGAACCCCACTACGGCTCCTGAGTTCGAACCACTGTGGTGGATGTGCACTGTCGATGAATCCCAAACTAGGACGAGGCAGCCGTTTAGTACTTTCTGATTTGATTTCCACTAGGTTTTGAAGAACATTTACTGGACATTGAGGAGTAAAATGAATCGTCTGGAAGGATGGAAAGGTGCCTACTAACTGGAGGAAAGGTTACCTCGTGAAACTACCAAAGAAGGGCGACTTAGGACTCTGCAAGAACTGGCGAGGAATCATGCTCCTGTCGACGCTAAGTAAAATTCTGAATCGCATCATCCTGGAGAGAATAAAAGACGCACTGGATACAGAACTCCGACCAGAACAAGCTGGATTCAGGTAAGGCAAATCATGTTCTGACCAAATTGCAACTCTACGCATTATCATCACAGAACAAAGCATGGAATGGCAATCAAATCTCTACCTCAACTTCATAGACTTTGAGAAGGCCTTCGACAGCGTTGACCGCGAAGTAATTTGGAAACTACTCGAGTACTACGGCGTACTCGAAATATTCATCAACCTTATTCAACAGCTGTACGACAACGGCACATGTCAAGTGATCCACAACGGGAAACTCAGCTAGGCTTTTGGAGTAAACACAGGAGTAAGACAAGGGTGCTTATTATCACCAATGATATTCCTAATTGTGGTGTACTGGATTATGCGTCAGACAGTGGGAAACGAGAGGACAGGGATATCCTGGACCGACGTGAAGAACCTGGAAGACCTGGATTTCGCGCGTGGATGATTTATGTTTGATGTCACACAAAATCGAAGACTTACAACCGAAAACCGACAAACTGGTCGAAGAAGCAGCAAAGACAGGACTCCAGGTGAACATAGACAAGACGGAGGTTATGAAAATAACCAACCAACCAACAACAACAGCAGCAATATCCAGATCGTGTGAAGAGGAGTTGAAACAGTATGGACTAACATGGATGCAAGTGAAAAGTACAGCAGAAGACAGAAGCAAGTGGAGCCGTGCAGTTGAAGCCCCATGTTCCACTAGGAACCCAAGGGAACAATAATAATATTATTACTCAACGTCTTCATTTGTTAGCTATCGTTTCCTGAGTGAATTTAAATGGATCTATCAGTGTAGATATTGAAGATTTTGATTTGAAGACGCAAGAATTATTGTCCACTGAAGTATATAACTGTATTAGGTTGTACTCAACACATCGGCTAGGCTGGAAAATTCCAGCATCTTATTGAAATTCTGTGGTAATACTGGTTGTTGTGAATAACAAGGACCTACTGTTGTGCTCTGATTTTAACTCTATTTAATACTATTCAATTTCGGAACACGATTTTAACAAACAAGCAGTTATGTTTTTTCCGTAAATATATGTATTTCAGCGTAGACCACAGATTGATATCAGTTAGAGAAGCATTGAAAACCTGAAACAAACAGAATCTCTACAAACCAATTCTTGAAAATTAATCTGATGCTGGCTCGCTAGTGACTGGCTACAGCATGGAGTTGCCTAGAGTGACTTCTAGTGAGAAGTTGTGACCAGTGGAGTCCATCCATCCATCCAGTCGAGAATTAGCAGCAAGCAACACTCTAGGAACGAACCAATCAAGAACCGCCTCTTCAATAAATACACAGAAGAAAGTAGAGATGGATGGAGATACCAGCTGAGGAGACCGCTTGTGGGTGATATCTTTCATCAGACCATAAGCTAGAGTGGAACCCAAATAGGGAACGACAAGTTGAACAGAGGCTAGAGAGTGACATGAAGGAGATAGTATGAGCTAGAGATGAATAATCATAGGACCAGTTGAAGAGGACTGTAGAGGACAGGACAAATTAGGGACATTAGATTCCACTCGGTACTCAGCATGAAAAATAAGGTCCGGATTTTCAACTCCAATGTGAAGTCAGTGCTACTTGCTATACGGATCAGAGACTTGGCCAGTGCGTCATAAAGAGCACCTCAAACAAACTACAGACCTTCATTAATAGCTGTCTTCGCCCAAGATCAGATGGCCAGAAAAGATGGATTGGCCATACTCTAAGGAAACCATCAAGTGACATCACTAGACAAGCCATTGCTCGAGTGGAACCCGAAAGGGAAGCGGCGAGTTGGTCGTCCAAGGGTGACTTGGAGGAGGTCATGTGAAGAGGAGATGAAAGCGTGTGGGCAGACTTGGAGCCAGGTGAAAACGTTAGCAGAGAACCGAACGCAATGGAGACGCGCGGCTGAAGCCCTATGTTCCTCTAGGAATTAAAGGTAATAACATAATAATAATATTCCACTCGGAACCAAAAGGAATAATAATAATACTGAAGTTTTAACTTACCTTTAAATCCACTTCACCGACTCCTACACCACCTTCATGATGGAAAAGAATAACATTGGAATGCCTTTGTGTATATATGCATAGATAATATTCTTCTGACTTCAAAGACCCACAAGAGATTTTTTAAGTAATTTTCATTGAAAGAGAGATATTGAAGAAAATCAGTAAATAGTGTGTTACAAAAGGTAGATTGGTTAAATCGGAAATATTGAAATAATACCAGTGAACTACATTATAAAGAGTTTAGTGTATAGATATATTCGATATGTAATTAAACACAAACATGTGAATGTTTATATATATAAATACATATACGACTATGTAGACAGAACACGCTGTTTATTCACTTAAACGTCAATAAATAAAACTAAGTTTGAATATACATATTTGACGTCATATACATTTGAAAAACAATGGTCACCCTTAGAAGCTTATTAAGAAGTACTTAAAATGTGTGACGGTACAAATCCAAAAACAAATCACAGGGGGGAAGCGAAACAAACCTGCGTTCATTCAACTCGATTTGAAAGGTGACAGGTGTTTATCGAGCAACATGCTCATCTTTGGTGTGATCAAAAGTTGACAGATAGCCTTCTTATGTTAACTCTAACTCTGTATACAAACTTGCATATATCTGCGGAGGGCACACCTGAACATGTACCACAAAGTCTACGATGTCTCATAGGAATAAATGCTTACAATAGTGGACATCGTAAAGTCCTTTAAAATAACCAGTAAACAAAAGAGTTTAACTCTCCTTAAGTTTCCTCAAACGAGAAACGCTATCAAACACCTAAAATCCGATTTAAACATGTTCTAATAAAAGGTGGATGTCTTCACTCTTTCGTTAACCTATTCCCCGTGTGATATTGTTTAACTGTGCTTGTCTCCTATTTCTATGGTTTGAGTTGAACTCAATATATATATATTGTTACCCGGTTTATTAGTTACTCATTACTTTACTCACCTCTTATCTTTATTATGTAACTTTTTACCATTGTATGCAAACATTTATATTTTCTTTTAAAACTGTAACATTCCGAGTAATTTTCTGAGGACTACTTATTAAGTTTTGAGCCTCCTATTAACTGACATCATGCAATTATTTGTCAGCTGTATGCAGCAGCTGATGAGAAGCCAACGAAATAAGCAATGATGGTACCCATTGTCTTACTAATGACAAGTGAAGCAGTTAGGTTAGAGTGAAACAAAACATCATAAATGTTTGTAAAAATAATCCATGCAAACTAGACACATTTCATATATTATACAGTAAATTTTTTGCTGACCATAACATTAGAGATTCTAGGTTTTTTTTTCAATATTTTTGCAAATAATATCTCATGTACCCATATCATTATACTTCCATTGAAACCTGTGATTAGTAGCTCTCATTGAAAATTTATTAAGAATTATATAATAGTGACTTCTTGAATTCTGTGTTAGACGCATCAGGTTTGCATGATTCTTATCGTACTTTTTGTGGGTGTCTACTGGTTATTATAGTTTAGCTACATTTAATTAAGATGTTAGCATAGGGTATAAACTGTTGCCTATTGAAGCGATCCACACAAAACCACAGATTAATCCAATGTACTAAGTATATATGTATATAAGTGAAATTGTGATGAAAAACTACCTGTTCATGTGGCACGAAAGGCTCGACAATGAAGCGATCAAGAATCCCAGAAGTAGAACCAATCTGAAAAAAAAATTAACAAACACGAAGCAACGTAAAATCAGAGACCGAAAAAATATACAAATTTTACACATACAACCAGAAAAAATGAGCCGAAATACATAAAAGGAATAAGGCTTCCAATGGTAACTGGCTAAGTTTTTAACATAGAACTTTGCAGACATGAACAGCAGTTCAGGTTAATTACCCTCAAAATCTCATGCAAAGGTTGACAGAAAAATTTATAGAAGCAATAATAGTCAACGCATATTAAACGATAGTAACTGGCAAAGTGACAGCCAAACTGCTCGAAAACTATTCTGGAAAATGCAATTTTATCCGTTCAAGTAAGTGGTGAATAACCACACCCTATGTAATCGCCTTTCACATCGCTTTACAACAGTTACATATGTAGGTAGCACAAAACCACCACGGATCTACCAACAACTATATCTCTATAATTTCATTTTGGTAGCGTGAGAAGTAGTCACCACAGTTGCATAATAAGAATTTAATGAAGTTAGAGTTTTTGCGAGAATAGATGTGGAAGTCAGAGGACAAAAATGAAGCAAAATTTGCGGTAGCATGGGACCTATTCTATGATATCGGTGCCAAAGATGCATTTGTAAGTATACCTATATGCCTTGTCCGATTATTTTACGACTAGAATAAAATTTCCTTGGTTTTATTCCTCTTACCACATGGCAATGGTGAAAAAAGAAAAACATTGTTAACAAGGCGGTCAAGATTAGGACTTATAAAACTAGCCATAAGGTGTTTTTAAGATTTCGTCAATCAAATGTGCCAGGTCGTTTTTTGAGGGTTACTCCGTAAATGTTTTACATCGAGTTTAATGTATTTTAATCGTTTTATCATTATATACATGAATTCAGATGAATAACTTTCACAGATTGCAAAAGCACAGGAGAAATACCATGTTAGCTTATTATTTCCCAAGCATCCAGAGCCCAAAAAACAGAAGGTTGAAAGGGTATAGTGATAATATAAGGACATGGAAAAAATGACTGCAGATGTTTATCATCATGTAGTCAAAGCGTATAAGACAGTTAATTGAAACACTCACATTGAGACTACGTCCTAGAAATTTACTCAGTTGTTTCTGCACATCTGTCCACTTTAGACCTGCAAACACCAGCCCCAATTTTCCTCTGCGTTTAATAAGCACATCCGGTTTACTCACAAGTTGCTACAAAAAAATCTGATTGGAATGTCATATTTCTCATACGCCTTGTAATATCCAGTCATCTGTCACACTGCTCAGGTCACTGCCTGCTTCGAAAACCCGGAGAGGGTTTTTAGACAGCTGTGAACAGCATATAGAATGGTAAATTATTGACTTAGCGGATTCTTCGTAAACGGCCTTTGAAGACATGGAACTTAACGTGCCTCGTCGATATTGTACATTTGTTTGGCTCGGTAAAACAACACTCATATTTCAATTCTCAGTTTTAAGCATTAAAAAAATGATCTAGGTAACAAGTTGTGTTACATCGGTGTCCATTAACGGTAATTATTCTATAGACTCCAAAGTATAGTAACTGTCATAAATTATGTATATATTTCTTCATTATCAACAAAAACTTCTAGACATTTATGTGATCTGTAGATTGTGCACCATGTTCACAAGCAATCCCCTACTCATGGTCTTTTTACATCTGTATCAGAAGAACTGGAATCTCTGCATATTTTCTCAAACCCCAGTACCCATCGCACACACCAAAATTGTCCAGCCGTTAACCGACCTCCTTAAAAATGATCCCAAAAAGTTTCAGTGGTCAGCTGAAGCCCATGAATCTTTTTGCAACGCAAAAGACGCCTTATCCAAAGTCACTACGCTATCTCATATCAACCCCGAAGCATCGCTTATTTTGTGCACAGATGCCTCCCAAGTAGCTGTAGGGGCAGTATTACAACAAAAGATGAAAGGTGAAGTCACCCCACTCTCATTCTTTTCTAAGAAGCTGGAACCGGCTCAGACACGTTATAGCACTCTTGGGAGAGAATTGTTGGCCATATATCTTGCAGTGAAGCATTTCAGTTACTTACTACAGGGCCGGCACTTCACTATTTTTACTGACCACAAGCCCCTGTGTCATGCTTTCACTACTTCACTCGATAAACACTCCCCTAGAGAAGCCAGACAGTTGGATTATATCTCCCAATTTTCAACCGACATCCAGTACATCAAAGGGGATGCGAACGTGGTAGCCGATTCCCTTTCAAGAAGTGAAATAAACCAGCTTCAAACCGCGGTAGACATCAGTCTGGATCGCATGGCTCAATTACAGAGAGATGACGTTGAACTCCAAACCTGCCACAGAAACTCTTCCTTACAGCTCAAAGAGGTGCCTATCCCCTTATCAGATGCAACCATAGTCTGCGATGTATCTACCGGCACTAACCGTCCATTTGTCCCTCTCAGTTGCCGAAAAGCATTGTTCGACCATTTACATTCTCTTTCTCACCCTGGAGTACGCGCCACAGTCAGACTCATCAGTGAACGCTTCGTGTGGCCTAAAATGAACTCTGACATTCGGAGATGGGCACGCGAATGTCTCCAATGCCAATGCTCCAAAGTACACCGTCACACTATTACGACCCCGAAGCCGTTTGAATTACCCGAAAGGAGATTTCAGCATATCCACATAGATATCGTGGGACCATTGCCAACATCAAGAGAATATGCACATATCCTGACAGCGATTGATAGATTTACTCGTCGGGCTAGTGCATGCCCCTTAAACGACATACCTGCTGAAAACGTTGCTTTGGTTTTTCTCGACCGTTGGGTGTCAAACTACGGTGTACCAACTACTATTACATCCGACCGCGGTCCTCAATTCCAATCGACACTCTTTCGCGAACTGACGAGACTCCTGGGAGTGAAACATATCTCCACGACAGCCTATCATCCGGCAGCGAATGGTCTAGTGGAAAGATTCCACAGATAACTGAAAAGCTCCCTGATGGCGCAAAATGATACATCCAATTGGAATGAATACTTACCTTTAATTTTACTTGGTATCCGATCTACTATCAAAGAAGATTTAGGATATACACCGGCTCAACTTGTTTATGGCACCAACCTAACCTTGCCTGGACAGCTAGTCCCCTCAGCCGATTCCACAGACGTGAACATTACCGACTTCACCAACCGATTAACTAGACAAATGCTTCAGCTTCAACCAACAGCACCTCGACAATCTCCCCGACGAGATCAGATCAACAAACATCTACAAACTTGCAAATTCGTGTTTGTTCGAGTCGACGCCATCAGAAAAGGATTACAACCTCCATACGAAGGACCATTTCAAGTTATTAAACGTTCAGAAAAACACTTTACGGTGAACAAGAATGGAAAACGAGAGACTGCTTCCATCGATCGCATCAAACCCGCATACACAAACAACGATTTTGAAGCAACATCGGCAACTGCACAATCAAATAATCAAACATCACATTCCACTCCACCGGCACCAAGTCTTATCATCCCTCCATATCAAACACGTAGTGGTAGGCAAATCAGTAAACCGGCTCGCTACGTTCATTTTGAGGACTAATAAAAAAATATTAAAAATTATTATTATCTTTTTCGTTTAGACATTACTATCATGACCGTTAGTATTTCGTTGTAAACTTTGATGTTACTATCACTATTATTTACTTATGTGTACCTCACCTATAAAGCAGGCATTGTCCTTTTCAGAAACTATTGATCTTTAATCCATATTTTTTTAAATATTTCTTTTCCCCTCCTTAGTTACTGTGTATTTACGTATTTTTTTCGTTATACATTGAAAATCTATGCTCATGGTTAGTGCAAATTTAAAAGACATGACTTTCTGTTTTAATTTTTTTATTGCTGAACTAATTGTATATGCTTTCAGACTTTACATGACTCACATAACTTCTTGAGTTTATGCATGTTGTAATATATCCCTATTTTTATCCAAAAATTGTTATTACTATTGTTATTTACTTCACAGCTTCACTTAACATTTTCCGATGGTCTCTCCGGACCTCTAGGGGGAGCCCTGTGGAGTGCGTAACAATGTGATTGTACACTTTTTGGTTATTCATAGAAATTGGACATATTGTACATAATTTTTGTTTAAAACGCTTCTTGTTGAAATACACTTGGCTTCCGTGTACGATTGGAAAATACACTCTGCTGTTGGAGACTTCGTCTTCTTGGTTTCTTCGGCTTACTAGCTCAGCTCTCACCGTGTTGTATCTTTCGGATTTATTGTAGAAGTCCACTACGCTCAGCCGAAGACAATTCTACAACCCGGACACAGCAGCTACAACCTACTCCGTCCAAACAATTAACGTCTCCGTGGGTTATATAAATAATTTGTAGCAGAAGACTTAAACTTTATTTCCAAGTAACCCTTTTGTTGATATACCGTGTCGTTGCATTTTTGGTAATATACTGTTACTTAACATTCCATTGACTTGAATTTTATTTCTCATATTTTGTAATACTAGTGAACTCTAACATAAGTCCTCTACACAATGTATGTATGGACAAGAAATAGACATGGTGTGGGATTCAGGACTTGCACTTGCATGCAAACATGAATAAATAAATAAATTTATTCTCATAGTACAGTACATGAGGGACGCCAGTTTACAGGCATCATCAAATTGTTACAGAAATAGAATCATATAATCCAATCACAATTTACAGGCAGTAGCAAGATATGCTTTACATGTTCGCTGGAGATTATACATACACTTGATAAATGTTAATCCCGGTAGTATAAAACAGCCTTTTCACTTATATACAATCATTTCTGTGCAAAGTTGGAAAAATCTGCTAGATTGTCAGTGAGTGCAACACAACAGGAAATACAGGAGTATTGTCTTCGCATTAACAAAAAAACCAGGTCTTTGGTGGATGGATTATAAGTGCCTGGGAAAAAAATAAAGCTTGAAGTAAATATTCATACATAACTTTGTTGTGTGCAGAGTCCTCGAATTATAGTTCACTGATGTGTTATTTTGAAATCAGTGATGTGTTTATCTCATTTGATCTGCAATCTCATTGTTGGGAGTAAGTACATAAGCTTCGGACGCATTAATTAATGGATTTCTACTGCTTGTGGGTATTTTCTTAGCGTGAGGAAGGTTTATGAAATTCAGCTGTTCCGACAGGAGTTGAGAATATTAACTGCTCAGCAACATTATGGATATAAGTTCATCACATTATCTAAGGAAAGGTGGGTTGCAGTTGGTGAGAGATATATGGTGCCCAACGAGCGTTCATCTGTCCATGTGATGTTGTGGTGAGTTATACCTTTTCATGTTGTCGGTTTATGTCCATTTTATTCCACTTATTGTGTTGGGTAGTAGTTTTACAAACGAGATTTCTTGTCTGTTTGAGGATACGTATCTTAACCGTTATTGTTTTATCTAGAATTATAAATATAGGCAAAAAACAACAGGTGTAGTATTTAAGCTTATACATTAAATGGACCTATAATTTCGGAGGCTCTCAGATAGGAACTAGAACTACTATCGTTTGCAAACTCTTGTAGTTTGTCATTAAGCACCTTTTTGAAGGAGGCCAATGTACTTGCTTGACGCATTTCCATTGGCAGTTTATTCCATATCTGTGCATACTTAATCAAGTAAAACTTTTGCCTGGTGGCTGTTTTACATTGTTCGATAGCTACTGTACCCTTAGTGTGTCTTAGTTTGTAGCCATTGTCATCTGAAAGTCGAGTGCCATTAGTAGAGGTAAAAACTAAGTGGTTTAGAAGCTTATAGTAAAGTGTCAAGTTTAGTCTCAGGCGTCTTAGCCATAGTGTTTCTAGTCCTAGGGTATCACATCTGGTAGAGTAGTTCGTACCATTTTCAGTTCCGAGTAATTTTAACGTGAAGTGCCTCTGCACTCCCTCGACTTTCAATTTGTCCTCTATGCGTGTGCTACTATACATGAATGAACAGTGATCAAATAAAGGACGCACACAAACCTTGTACAACAGAATTCTAGACTAATTTCTGTACGGGTTCTCGGGTAGAAAGCCGATAAGTCTGCGTGACTTTGTCACTTGTTTGGAGATATGTTCAGAAAATGATAATTTATGTGAATATTTCAGCCCTAGGTCCAGTACAGACTCCAGTCGTTGAAGTGCATGGCCTTGAATTGTCAGGTCAAGTTCTAAATTGTTGCAGCCTATGCAGAGCCAGCCACATTTTTCGACATTAAATTGGAGTTACCAGGTGTCACACCATCTATCCATTTTTTCTAATTCTTGCTGTATGGCGTTTACTGTTATTCCAAGATCTGTGTTCTTGCATTTATACGTCACTTTTAAGTCATCTGCATATAGTATTGGTTTACCTACACTAAAGCATTCACAGATACTGTTTATATATATTATGAATAAGAGTGGGCCTAATACACTTCCCTGGATTACACCACTACTTACTGGTTTAGGCCTTGAGATTATCGAGCCAACTTTCGTTGTCTGACTTCGGCCACACAGAAATGATTTTATCCAGCTCAGGAGAGGATCATATATCCCTAGTGAGCATAACCTGCTGACTAGCAGATTATGGGAAACTCTGTCGAAGGCTTTTGTTATATCGAAATATAGCACAATTACTAGTTCTCTGTTGTCCCTACTTCGTGTAACTTCATTGAAAAAGTCTATGTGACAGGTCACGCATGATCTCTTTTTGAGAAATCCGTGTTGTGATGGATTGATAAGTTCATGTTCTAGTAAGTTGTCTGACACTTGGTCTTTAACCACTTTCTCCATTATTCGGGATATTACCGGTGTTATATTAATAGGTCTATAGTTGCATACACTGGTTTTGGCCCCTGCTTTGTGCTTAGGTAATATGTATGTGGTTTTCCACACTTCAGGATAAGTTCCACTTTCCAACGAGAGAGTAAATATTCTAAGTAACAAGACTACCATTTCCGTGCTACCATTTTTGTACATGACAGATGGTATGTCATCTGTTCCAGTACTACCATTAGACTTCAAAGTCTTAATCGCTGAGTCTATATTTTGTATATTAAAGTCTATTTCGCCTAATTTGTGGTTGCTTTTGCAGGTCATTTGGAAATTTTGGGTTGGGTGCACTCTGGCGTCATTGCAAAACCACTCATTGAGGAGTTCACTTATAACCTGGGGGTCATTGTATATTATACCCTTATGTTCCAAGCTACTTACAGTATTGTCTTTACTGCTTTTTAGACGTTTCTGCAATATCCTACAAAGTTCCTGAGTTTTGGAGTTACCCACAAGCGCTTTATTTTCTTCAAGTTGTGACCTCATTTTGTGTTTCTCTTCAAGCCGTTTAAGAGTTTCATGTATTTGGTTTAACGCATTAAATTCCTTAAATACATGGTATTTCCTTTTCAATTTCTTCAGTTTTAGTCGCGTTTTGCGGTCTATAAATGGAGTTGGTGTCTTTAGAGCAGATTTTAGGGGCGCGATTATGTCTCTTGCTGAGCCAATTGTTTTGTAGAAAATATCGAGTGATACCTCTAAGTTATTGTTAATGAAGTATTCTTCCCAGTCAGAACTTCTCAGCAGATCTGATAGGAATTCCCAATCGGCATTCTTATAGTCCCTATACTGATAGTGCACCGGGGAATTTTTAGGTGTGTGTTTAGTTGTTAGTCGGAGGGGTAGCCTGCAGTACAATATGTTGTGATCACTGTTATCAAGTTTATTTCCTACCTCTATCGAGATGGGCTCTATTTCATGACAAAGGATTAAGTCAAGAGTGTTTTCATTTCTTGTAGGGAGGCGTACGCACTGCTTCCATCCTCCTACGTCTATAGCTTGTAGTAACTCGTCATGGATTCTAGGTCCTGTACAGGTATCCCAGTTTACTCCAGGTAAGTTGAAATCGCCACAGACTACTTTGTAGTCAAAGTCCAGCGTAGCTGCATGCTCTAGTATTTCTCCAATAGTTATATCAGTCATTTGAGGGCTATTAGGGGGTCTGTATATAAATCCCATGAGAATTTTATTTTCGTCAGTTTGGATGCTTATCCACTTAGATTCAGGGAGTTTGTCAGTAGTTGCGTTATTGAAAGTATTGGAGTTAGTGGATTTAGAGGCATATATTAAGCAGCCGCCTCCTCTTTTGTCAACTCTATCGTTCCTATAGATGTCGTAGTTGTCTATTACTAGCTTTGAGTCAGGTATATCAGTAGCAAGCCAGGTTTCAGTCACCATTATTAGTGTTGGCCGTTCTATGTATGCCAGGCAGCGAAGCGATGTTATTTTGTTAAGGAGAGATCTAGCATTCAGGAGCATAATCGTTAGTAAACCAGAGTTATTGGGGGAGAGGTCAACATGGTTACTTGTTACTATTCCTACGTTATGTTTGGAGGGGCTCTGAGGTGAGACAGAGTCAGTGTGTGTACTATTTCCTGGATGAATTGTGCAGCGAGTGGGGCTATTGTTTGCTGCATCCGAAAATAATCCTGATGCATGTTTTGACTTTTAGCATCCATAGGTGGGTATCTGCGTTCATTTACTGGTGATATATAGTTTGCTTGACCTAGGTACCCTGTGTTAAGATTACCTTGGTAGTTGTACCTCATGGGTCTTTCATAGTCGTATGCATATTGGCTCACTTCACATGTGTGAGTGAAGTTATTGAGAGGGTCAAGTGTCGATCTATACTCATTATGTTGCTGAGGTTCAACGTAGATAGTGTGAGAGTTTGGACAAGAATATGCATTAATATGGTGCCTATATGAGCCCCGTTTAGTGCTCCTTATATCCTGATGATCCGTTCTACGTTGCATTCCCAAGTTATGTGCGTTGCTAGGCATATTACTCCTAGTTCGGGAAGCGGTGTTTTCATTCACATGATGGATGACTTTTTTGGGAATATGGTTTTTTACCCATGCATTGTCTTTTTTTAGACTGATATGTTGCTTATTAGACTTATTGAGAGGGAGGTATGTTGAAGTCTGGAGTGGGACTCTAGGCTTTGTCGTCTTTCTTGCACTTTCTACTGCGGGACTCTCGGGCTTGCATGCAGATTGAGTGTGGTCTGCCAGTGGTTTCTGGTCAGACATAGTTTGTGAGTCAATATCAACCTCATGTATGTCAGCAGGTCTTCCAGGTGTGCTCTCATGTACTTTAGGATTGCACCCAGTGACACTGCTCTTACTGAGTTTCGAGTCGCTTTTACTTGCCGATTTTTTTTCCAACACTGTACAGGTGACTTGCTGTGCTTCAGTGTCCGTCGACACTTTAGCACTGATACCAGGTGTAGTTCTCGGTGTGGTCAACTTTCTATCGAAGGAGTTCTTGGTTGCTTGCCTTTGGTTAGTTGTTTTATCCGAGACTACTTTAATGGTCTTGAATTTAGTGGCAGTAGCCAGAAGATCTTCGGCCTTCTTAAATCGTTCAGCTATCATGTAGCTGTCGAACCTAAAGAGTATAGGACAGGGATGCTTTAGGTCTTTTTTACTTACGCGAATGCACTGACAAGGTGCACTCAAGAGATTTGCAGCCTTCAGCAATGAGTGCTGGACCGACTTTATGGGCTCGCTATCTGGTACATTATACACTATAGCGTTTTGTTTCGAAGCCAGCCTTTTAACAACTTCGCTGGATAGAAAGTCAATGGCGTTTTCTAGCTCCTTCGCATTTTCTGAGTCAGTAGGCGTCATTCTAGAGGTCATATTAAAAAGCTTTAGGATTGTAGGATCCTGCAGTTCCTTTTTCATAAGTGAGATAGTTTCGGGTATACATTCAAATGAACTTAATTTCGTTTTTAATTCATCAATCTGTAGCTGCATCTCTTTAATAATGCATGTTAAGTAAGAGAGCTCTACTTTTTCAGACAGAACATCTTCCACCTGTATTACAGGGGTCAGAGTTATGTTCGAGTCTTTTACGTTGGGTGAACTACTAATAATAAGGGGTGGTAATGTGTTATTAGACGAGCTGGTGCTATTTTCTAAATTACTGGTGTTCACACGGACACTCCTTTTAGAATTTCGGCCCATCGTTATTAAAGATCAATCAACAGTAAGCAATAAATGAATATAAACGAAAACACGTGCAAAAAGCGTCACCTGGTTCGAACGTACCGGACAGTTCAAACGAATGCCTTTCTGCACTTTGTGCCTGTTTTGTTCAAGTCCACTTGGAAACAACTGGAGCACTTCCACAAATGATCCACTAGTTTCTTCTAACATGCACTGATTGCATCACCCGCTAGCTGGAAGCCATTCCTACGTTGTATACTACTGTCAACAAAGTTCTCTAATTAATTATGTTTTGTGCTATTTGAATGCCTTTATGTGTTGATAACCTACTTATAGTAACAATTTGAATGTGTTGCCTTAATGAGGTTTATGCACCTATCAGGATGCAAACTGAGGTATACACGAGCTAATAGTCTGTTATTACACTTTCATCTGTAATTTGGAGCTTCTTCAGTGACTGCGTATAATGTTTAGGGGATCTACCCATTCCCTTTGTCCTCCTTTAACATCAGCGTCATTCTCAAAGTGGATGTATTTGCAAGTCAGTACTTACGTTAATGGAGTCCTACTCCACTTATCCAAAGGATTAATCTCTCTGAAATATTGTTAGTCGGATCCTTCAGATGTCCGCAGCTATAAACAGAATTTCACTCATTCTGTGCGTCACAAACTCATACACAAGCAGAAGAGTACCACTGGGCATGAAGCTGCAATGTAGTACACTCATCTTGTGTGTTGTGACCATTATCACTAACCGCTACAAATCTCCAAAAACGGATATTTTGGGTTTATCAGAAAAAGTGAGTTATTTACTTTGCTGAACTCACCTAGAATCTACCGTTCCAGTGCCCCTCAAACAGATGGGGAACTACTGAATCAGTAGCAAATGTTTTCAGTAATGTTACGGATAATTCATATTTTAACCCTCGGGAAACCTTAAAATCAATTTCACGAAATTCTATCTTAGGACAGTACCACAGGAAGTGGGATGATGTCAGTAATCACTAAACAAGAAGCCGGGAAAATCCGTTTCTTTTATGTCAGTAGTTAGCATATGGTCGTCGCAAGCTTCGGTTTTGCATCCGGTTTTACTGGCAGTTAACACTCTGTCCTCACTGTTATAAAACTTACTCTACGTAGGGTCGAATATCATCACCTGATCTTTGTTTAATATGAACCAGTTTCCCAAATCACAGTAAATCATCTTCATATGATAGCAACATGTCAACACCGAAATATGTGTTACATTCATGTAACCATGGTTGATTAAATTCACAACTTAACATCAGATTCATACTCTCAACTCACAATGAGTGCGATAGACCTTCCAAGATCCACCTAACGCAGTTGCCCCTTCTATAAACTGCTAAGTTCAGGTAGATTCTAACAGCTGAGCAATATACAGGATCAAGCAAATAAGTAAACGGAATTTAGCATCGGTCTTCCAGCCCCCAAAGGATACTCTCTTCATCTATGACACCTAAGAGCTTATCACATTAGGCTGGGTCTATCAAAACGTCCCAGGTGATTTCCGGTAGTTTGAAGTCTGCACATGTGACCTCATGGTCGGACGGAAGAGTGAACACTTGCTCCAGCGCATTAATAAGTTTGATCTCGTAATCACTAAGGGTGGCAGGTACTCTGTAAATGCATTCAATTAGTACTGTAGCATTTTTGAAGTATACGTTGACCCATGGAGGGTCGTGCATCTCGTTGATTTCCCTATTTTCTAGCTGTAATACAGTAAGTGTGTTCAGGAAGTACATAAGGCAGTCTCCTCCCTTACCACTGTTCCTATCTCGCCAGAAGTGTGTGCATTCATCGATGCTTACCTCTCCGTCTGGTATATTAGAGTGACACGAAGAATCAGTAATAATAATAATGGGTGGGGGCGTTGATATACGAGTGCGTGTGCCCGAAAACATTTTTGAGACATCACGACTTTGGCCCACTAGGGTAAATAATTAACGCTCTGAGCTCCATCTTACAAGCTTAAGATATGCATATAAGTGATGAAGAACGCAGAGCACTTCCCAGTCCTGATAAATTGTGTGTTCTCACAGAAATCATAAGGAAGTGGTTAAATCACAATAGCAATAGCTGTACAGTGACTCTGCAGATATGTGTAAAT